>JAZDUA010000740.1:305000-617423 GCA_038098605.1 Gryllus longicercus
AAAAATAATGAATCAAGAAACAAGGCATCCACTCTGCAAAAAATTTAAGATTGGCACTTCAAGAACTGAAGAATGTTGAAATAAATATCTTAAGAATCTATCCACCTGTAAAGAATCAGATTATTTGTGTGGAAGGCAACAAGGTTTAAAAGACCAATTCAACTAATCCCTCTTGTACGCAATGATGATGGTTCGTGAGCAAGAAGTGATACAGAGAAGGGAATATTTGTGCAACATTTTGCAAAAGTATTCCAGCCATATCCACCCACTGACTCAGAAGCGGAACTTGAAATAGAAACATATCTTCAAACGCCCTTACTACCTGTGCCCCAGGTTACGATTTAATAAATGGCGAAAAGCTGAAGAAATTACCTAGTAACATCAATATTCAACGCTATTTTAAGAACTGAGCATTACCCTTCTCAATGGAAGGTAGGTCAGGTAATTCTTATACCAAAACCCAGTAAACCCATACACAATGTTCATCACGTAGATCTATCAGTCTATTACCTACAATCTCCAAGGCTTTTGAGAAACTGTTTTTGCAATGCTTAAACATCCACATACATGAAAATAATCTTATACCTAAGTTTAGATTCAAGAAATCTCACTCCACAATCAAACAAGTACATAGAATAGTAAACGAAATAAATAAATAAAAAAAAACAAAAAAAACACAATACTGTTCAGCTGTGTTTACTGATGGCACCCAAGCTTTTGATAAGGTGTGGCACACTGGCCTTTTATACAAAATCAAAAGCTTGTTATCATCAGAATACTTCATCATTTTAAAATCATATCTCTCTGAAAGATTATTTTTCAAGTGGAACATCAAGAAGCATACAGCATAATATTTCGCATTATGTCTGGCATGCCACAAGGAAGTGTGCTGGAACCCATTCTGTATTTACTATATACAGCAGACCTTCCAATGTCTGAAAATATCGCCACTGCAACTTATGCAGACGTTATGGCAGTTCTAACTTCTCATGCAGATCACGAAATAGCCTCAGAATTGCTCGAGGAACATTTAAACAAATTATCAATGGAATTCAAAAGATGGAGAATTCAAATTAATGAAACAAAATCTTCTCATGTGACTTTCACCTAAAGACCACTTGTCCCTCAATTAAAATAAATAATAAATTATTGCCACAGGTGGATACCATTAAATACTTAGGAATGCACCTTGACAGACAACTAATGTAGAAAAAGCACATAATCATAAAAAGAAAAGGATTGGAACTCAAGTTTGTTATTAATTAAACTAATGTTGTAATTATAATTTTTGGTTTTTGTATATTATTAAAATTATTTAAAAAAATGTATGTAATGTACGTATACAAGGAAGTTAAAGTAGGACTACAACAAAGATGCACACTATCCTCACTTATACATGAACATCATGATCAAAACATGGAAAAAGAAAATAGAAGCTGGTTCCACAGTGAGACATGACCAGAAGTTAAAGACAATACTATTCGCGGACAACTCCCCCCAAAAAGCAATATCTGAAGATGATTTACAGAGGACAGTACAAATGCAAAGTAATATAAATTAAAATATCACTCATAAAAACAAAGTTTTTATGCATTAATTGTGCTGATAGCCACTATTAGAAATGAAGAAGAGAGAGAGAAACAGACAGAAAGAGAGACAAAGACAGAAAGAGAAAAGAGAGAGAAAGAAAAGAGAGAGAAAGAGAAAAGAGAGAGAACAAAAAAGAGAAAAGAGAGAGAGAAAAATGGAGAGATAAAAGAGAGAGAGGGAGAAAAAAGAGAGAGAGAAGAGAGAGGGAGAAGAAAGAGAGAGAAGAGAGAGAGAGAAGAGAGAGAGAGAAGAGAGAGAGAGAAGAGAGAGAGAAGAGAGAGGAGAGAGAGAAGAGAGAGAGAGAGAAGAGAGAGAAGAGAGAGGAGAGAGAGGAGAGAAGAGAGAGAAGAGAGAGAAGAGAGAGAGAGAAGAGAGAGAGAGAAGAGAGAGAGACAAGGGAAAGGTTTTAGAAATAAAGAAAAAATACCAAAAGAAAAACCAAGAACATACAAAAAGATTGAAGATAGTGTATAGTCGTGTCGCGCTAAAAACACGTGGCACTCGGCGGGCATCGCCGGATGTTGCACAAAGGGCGGAGTGATGACGCATTTTCTGTGGACGTAGCGTGGCTAGGGCGGCGGTTGAGAGGAGGCAATGGGGGCGGCCGGTAGCGTCAAAGGGCCTATATAAGGCTAGGAGAACTATGCTCCAGTCTTCTTGTTCTAGCGGCGTCTGCGACAGGAGATGCGCGTAGGTGCACTAGGACGAGGGGCCGGCAATTTATTGTCGTGACTTGCGAGACGCGTAGATGATCTCGATGTAGTGCGGTGCTTCACGCAGGGAACATCGGTAGTATGTTGCGTTGTGGTAACCGTTCGTAAATTATATCTCCTTGCAGTGGGTCTATTTATTTAGTTTATTGTAGGCAGGGTAGTTGTTTAATTGAGACTACGGTCTAGATTGTGAATAAATCTACTGTTTTTCAAACCACTCTCGTTTGTGTTCCGATTACACTCGTATGACCCCAGAATAGTATATTTCCCTAGAGAGGGACTCGATTACAAACCAAGAGGAAGAAGAGTCCCAGGCATGCGAAGAAAAAGCTGGGAAGACTGGGAACATTTTGGAAGAGAATAAGAGAAACGTGAAATAGTAAAATGAACAGGCTATGATCTCGATACCGTGAACGAATTAATCCATGCCTCTACTTCATATGTTCATTATAATAATTAGATATATGACAAACTCTGAACTCGAATTTCACCTGATGTCAAATTCTTATATTTTACAAGTTGAATTGTATTTAGGAAGTAAAGAGTAAACCATTGTAAACGGGAGTGTGCTTTATCAGAATATCTCAGTTTTTGAATTAATAATAGTGTGATTTATCCAATCAAATGATATACTAAAATCAGCATACATGCTGTCAATTTGGAAAAGACAAAAATATTAATTTTTAGGCCTTTCTATTACATTTTTGGAGGTTTGGCTCTTCAGAGTACTCTAGCTATTCAGAATGTTGTTTCATCTACCAGGGGAGCCACAGCACTATCTGCTTCCATAATGTCGATGAATGTATTTCATGATAAAAAATGTTCTTAAAATGAACTTCTGAATTCCCAGGTAAACAAGTGAGGGAGCAAGCATTGGGGTTGTAATGGAAATGGGAAAGATGGAGAGAATCAGGAGGAGGAACAAGCAATCTATTTGTGGTGCAACATGGGGGAAACAGTTATGCCCCAGATATGTGGCTCTGAGTTATGTTTCATAAGTTGAATTTTACAAAATGAGACATTTTGGAACATGGTATTACATTTCTGGAGATTTAGCCATCCTGGGTTCCTCCAATATTGTGCCCCAAAATGAGCAGAATCTCAAAATCTATGTCACATTCAGTTGACTATTAGATATTCTGTATGATTACTTGAGAATTAAGTGGCTTTTCTAAGTAAGAGAAAATTTCCTTATTTTTCCAAATTGTTAGCAAAATCAGAAGAAAGAAAAAAAAGGAGAACAAAATGAACTGCATCAATACAGAAGCAAATGAAATTTATAGTTGTAAGTAAAATAAATGATACTATCATATAAGGAAGGATGGTAACTTATTATTTGGTCTACCTTTAGATCCCTGAAATATATACAAGCTCCACACTTACCTTTTCTAAATTGTAGAAATGACGTTCCCATTCATGTATTTTTGTTGCCAAAGATACAGCAGTAATTTGAGGCTGCTTTTGGCAATCACCACAAATTCCTGATTGACAAATCTGATGGCAGACAGCACAATTTGATGTAGAAAAATATTGCGAAATAGTAAATTTTTTGTGCTCTTTAATCGACACTGATTTAGGAAGTGAGAGAACAATCCGACGAGGAAGATCTGTATACCTGTTTAAAAATATATTGTTACATTTTTACAATCCAACTTCCTTGATTTTGTGTAAAGAAACTTTTTTTAATGGGTATGAGATAGAGTCAAGTTGAAAATTGAATATATAAAACTTCTGTAAATAATATAGTTGCAAACTATTGAACCACTTTTCTTACCAGGACATCACATCTGCTCCAAGTAAACTGAAACATCGAGCGAGAGGTGGGCAGAGGACACGACTCACATAATAATGGGCATGAACTTTAAGACCTGGTTCTGCCAGGAGATCATGAGGAGATCTAACAAGTTGAATCAATGGTACATTGGGAGCTCCACTGATCACAACGTAGGGAACTCTTTCACTTACACGAGGTTCTGCACGTGGATCCACAGACAACCATCTCCTATGCACAAAAATCATTTTCAGAAACATACGTATATTTATTCTCATAAAGAGGTCAGAGTAGAAAATATATTTGATAATTATACACAATTTTTGTTGGCATAAATAAGCTTCATAATAAATATTATTTTACATTTTAACATTAGTTGTTTCATTTCATACAATTTCACTCTTTAATTGATCACAGATAAATCTAAATGCTGATAGATATTTATATTTGATATAGTACTTTAAAACAGTTAGTTCAAATGACCAACATGTACCAACCATTGCAATGGAAACACTTTACACAACATTTACATAATGTATTGTGACTTTTTTCAGGGGACTGAAGAATAAAAAGTACATAATTAAAAATTCAGAATCATTTATATAACTATTTACAAATTTAATCCCTTGCAATTTTTGACAGTCAAATAGAAATATCAGAAGAATGGCATACTTATATGTAAATGGCAGAACCAGGTGGAAGGTGACCTGTGACATAGTTCTCACCACTCTCAATGGCAACCATGAAGTAAGGAGGAAGGGAGAGAAGGCGAATTAGGTAGGAGGTGAGGAAAATAACAGAAAGGAAAGTTGCCATTACAGGAACAAGACAATTACACGGGCTTAGATTTCTCAGAGCATCAACTGATATCACTAAAGTGCCTCTGACCACGAGGTCCTAGAGTTCCAGTTCTGACAGTGGCAGGGTTTTTGACACTAGCTAGATCGAATTCAGAAGCTGTCTGGAGGAGAATTTCAGCAGTATGCTGCTCTGAGTAGGTAGTTTTCCATGATTCCTCTAATCAACTCTAGGCGAATACGGAGCAATACCCGAACAAACAGGTCCCGAATGCGCGCAATCTTTCCTTCCTCTTCCTTGTGCTATCCTCACCTCTTACTTACACACACCAGTGGCGTAACGTTCGGGATCGCAATGCAGGCGGGCCTAGGTAAAAGAGGGCCTACTTTTTTGATGATATTTCTATTATTTAATGTACTAACAGTACTCGTGTTTGCTACACGCTGCCCGGAGCCATTTCGTTACGCTACTGACACGCTTCCATGCGCTACATTTCCACCCCCTAAGTGCCGACGTCGCCCACAGTTGCTACTTCCGGCCGCGAACGCGCTCGGGCGATATCGCGTTGACGGCGCTCACCGCCGAGCCGCATTTCTACTGCAAACGAGCGCGTATGTGCTCGCCGCCGTCGCCATCGCGGGCGCGCGCCCCCACCGCCAGGCCTTCGCTGCCGTCCGCAGCCTACCCCGGCCTCCTCCCCCTCTCCCGAGGGGCATGCACTGCTAGAGCTGACGGCACCGCCGCCGCCGCCACCGAGGCTACCCGACGCAGGAGCCCTGAGCTTCCGGCCGGACTACCGCACGGAGAGAGGAACCTATGCCGTGCTCTGCCCAAAGGTCCCGAGACCCCGCGGCCGCTACGCGGTGATCCAAATTAGATGAAGTATTATATTGAAGTTAGTTTCATTTCGTTATTGTAATACGAGGCTTCACGTCGGGGATCCCCCCTTTAAACCAACTTTTCACCAATTAAATTTTCATTATTATTATCATTGTCGTTTCAATGTCTTGGGCAAGACACAAGCCTTAATCACGCACGCATACCTCCTCCAAGCATCGCGCCGGGGAAGCAAGTGACTGGGTCAACCCTGGGATAATTATCCCGAGGTGGGCGAGATAAAGGGGGGGGCGGTTACAATACAATAATGTATTATGAATGCTTTTACTCTGTGTCTAATGACCAAACCCTAATGAATATTTTACCTGTATATATTTTATTGAATTTGAATGGACAAAATATAAGATATTGTTCTAATAGTTCATTCCTTTTTTACCTCAAGTTTTATATATAATTTTGTGTTTATATCTGAGTACTCTTCAGACTTAAAAAAGATCACAATACATGACTGAAATGTGGTTTAATCTGTTTTTGATATTGTCTGTCAATAAATATTGGTCGTTTGACCTATTTATTTTACAAATAGATATTTCTGAATGATGTTTTCAAAATTCAAGAAAAAAAAAACCTTCAAACAAGAGAGCTGAGAAAAATGTTAGCATTTACTTTGCTAATTCCAATGCTGGAACGCAAGCTCCAGGTTTATATCCTCCCTTTCCACGATATTCTCGAGCAAATGTAAGATCTTGAATACTCATCTGACCTTCAAGTATCTGTGAAAACTTTCGTTGCACATATGCTTTCACCTTGCTCATATCCTTTGTTTCAAATAACAAATGAAGAGATTTCTCCAACACCTGGTTAAGATGAAACTCAAATGAAAAGCAATGAGAGAGAATAAATACCAAGTTCAAAATCAAAATACCATTACCTTTGCCACTGCAGGACATCCATCTCTGCGAACAGTTTCAATACCTTTGGCATCATAAACAGGTTCTTTCTGGTTGGCACTTTCATACATATAACCAACATATCGTTTTTTTGTCTTTAAGAGGGTAAACAGATTTATAATCTAACTTAAAAAAGATTCAGAAAATGAACAATATAAATAATGCAGTAATGCTATTACCTGAAGTATACAGGGCTGATAAATCTTCTCTAACTTAAGCTTCACAGGATGTGGGTTGTCTTGTGTAACTGCCTCTGCAATTTCGGCACCAATAGCAAAAGCATCTTCTCGACTTCGACCAGGGACCAACACGAAAAGGGAATCAGTGTCTCCATACACAACACGAGCACCCCAATGTGCAGTGTTTTCCACTAGATGAATAGCTCTTTCTAGAGTTTCACGGCCCTTGCTTACAACACTATCCGCAACCTAAAAACAGGATGTTCATCAAAATACACTTGTGCAACTTTGAATTAAATGAGAACATAATATTCATTCATCATTGGAATTAAACAAGATGGCAAACAATTAATAAAAAATTCTTTAACTTGCATGTTGTACAAAAGTTTAACCACAATAAACGGAATTGTGAATTTCAGTAGAAATTAAGTAATTTCACTTAATTTTCTGAATTTACCTCAACACAAGCCATTCGGCCAGAAAAATTAGCAGCTGTATAACCATATGTTACATTTGCTATTAATTTGAGACCTAGCTGCCGAGAATGAAGAACTCGTTGAAGAGTCTTGTCATCCTTATGTTCCTTCATAGATTTCTTCACCTAAAATGTAAAGCATTTAAGTATTTATAACAGTATAAGATCCAGCACTCTTTGGTCTTTCTTGTAAGACTAAATACCCCCCATGTCAGCAAAGGGATGTGGAAGAGCAAAAGGAAGAAGCTCCCCTGAGGGTGTTTTATGCCTGATTTAGAAGATCGCTCAAAAACAGAAGAAAGAAGTAAGTATATGGACACTGAAAATGGACAGACCCAACTCATCAGGGAGACAATTGATAGCATTCACGAATCGAAAGACAGAGAAGCTCATGGGAAAAGTACTGGAAGAGGGAAGGATACGTTCACAGCGGCCTCCGGCGCTGGAGAGAAGCCAGAGTTGAGATGACAAGGGAGCTGCACAAAGGAGTGTACGTGATGGACTCTGGTGAAAGGAAAAAAGAAGGTCAAAATCTTAAACTTACGTTGAACCTAGAACATTCCAAAAGCGGGGGGAAAGAGCTGATACTGACGTATGAACAATACGAAGCTCAGCAAACCAAGAAGATATGCGGTGATCAGATCGGCCCAAGGAAAGACACAAGCTGAAGTTCTCGGGAAAGCAGGAAGAAGGTAAATCTCGAGACCAGTCAAGCGGAAATCTGATCCGTCAAAAAGACGAGAGCCCAGAATCGTGAAAACTTCGGCCAAGTTGTGAAACAGACGCTAGAGTGAAACGGGAAACGACAGGCAAAATCACCACGGATGACATTAATGTTCCTATCGATCATTGATTTCAAACAGAAATTACGCGAAACCTACTAACTTTTATAAAAAAAATTGTACATGACCTTTCTTAAAGAGCTAATTTTGTACAAAAGACAGCAGACTTTGTCTGAGGCAAAAATCTCTCTTCAATTTTGCAGATTTGTTTTGCAATTTTCGAAAAAGCGAGCAATACCCGAAAATTGGACTAGCACAATATTTTTTACTGTCCCTTATTACATATGTGGATAATATTTAAAGAAAAAATTGAAGCCTTTTTGGAGAAAAAAGCTTGTGTAAATTTCAAGCGCAAATTATGCAGAAACTACTAGTTTTTCAAAAATGTGTACGTGGCCTTTTTTAAAGAATTAATTTTGTACAACAGACTTTGTCCGAGGCAAAAATCTCGATCTTCAATTTTGTAGTTTAAAATTTTTTTGCTACAAATTTCGAAAAAAAAGAGCGATATCCGAAACTGGGACTATAACCATATTTTTCACCGTCCCTTATTAGTAATAAATCCATTCCCTGGATTTATATAGACTAAAAATATATGAAATACTTTTATCACTCCATTAGTTATTTTGACCAAATGTGGAGTGAGATATGAACTTCATACGATAAAAAATGACTATGGCAAAATAATATTTTATTGTCAGTTGATAAACCTTCATCTTTAAATTCAGAAATGTAACTTCTAGTTTTACACTGTCTGACTCTGCTACTTTTGGCGTTTTCACTGGCTTAATAGAGAGATTAATAGAGCTGAACCAACACGTAGTATTTTGACTGGATTGTAACTGACAATGAGGAGCTGTAAAAATTGAATTCTGATGTTCAAGTCCCTGTGGCGCTATTCAATTTCCAGGTGGCAGCCTCAGAGGGAAAGAGAAGGGGAAGTGTGGATACTGAAGAGAGGTGAGTTTCCCACAGACCATCGAGGTCTCAACGTCATCTGTCAAACAAATCCAAAAGTTCTCGCCCCCTTCACCCAGCGGGACACTCAGACCCCTCAGGCAGAAACTCATGGCCGGAGAGTGGATCTATTCTTCACAAAAATTAAAACATCAACAGTTTCTTAACTTGCTTTCCCATCGTCAATTCTCCCTATTTTTTGAACTCTAATGTTTAAGGAATTACTAAAAAAATTTAAGCTCTTATTGTTAAGATGCATTTTTAATAGTTAATGAAATTTGAGTGTTAATCTTAATATGCTAGAATATGGTCTGATTTTATAAGATATCGGAAAATATACACACTTTTATTAAAATATGTACCAAAACCCAAAATATGGAAAATAAAAGTAGCATTTTTCAACTTTTCACACTGTGCAACATTTAGATATTGCAAAATAGTGTCGATATTGGCTTATTTAGTAAATACGTATTGAGATAGAAACCCGTTCCCTGTTAATGAAATACGGACGTCCCAGCGTACGTATAGACACTATTGTAATGTTGCGAGAAAGAATGTGCTGAGCACTCTAATTTTAGTAACTCCCAATGTGTGTCAGCAACAACTATTTTTTCATTGCACATAGAAATAGTGAATATCTATCAACAGAAAAAAATGAACCTATATTTCTACCAGCATCTGTTGAAAGGACCCTTGCAAGTCATGTTCAGCGTTACAAAAAGTAACATTCTTCACATTATCATTAGACCACTCTAACTTTCTGGGTTTTTGACAGGGTTGAAGGCTAGCTTTCAATGAAAATCTTTTAGTTACCTCTCCACTTTGTCTCAAGGTCCCTTTCCATCAGAGGTTGCGAAGCGAACAAATGTCATTCAGCACTCGCATTGAAAACATATTGGTGGAAGCGTAAATTAGCATTTGTTATTATACTAGGCGCTAACCCTATCAGAGAATTATATGTTAACACTGTCATAATCTTATTTGAGAAGTATTTCGTGTTTACGCTGTAAAAGGTTAAATGAATTCAGGTCGTGTTTCAGGCATTTAAGAGGGTCCGTTACAAATATTAATTGGAAGAACCCACTATTTGCACAAAATATTAATATATGTTTAATCTACAGGATCTATTTTCTACATAATTTCCATCAACTTGTACAGCCTAGCGGCAGCGTGAAACAAGGGTGTGCGTGCCTTGGTACCAAGCCTTTTCCTCACTGACGTTGCCTTTCCTTCACTTCAGGTCAGCTTCAATTTTTCTTCCCCGACTAGTGTTTATCAATGGCTCAAAGGGATGGAAATCTTAGGGGATGGGGAAGCACAGTTCATATTTCTCGGTGAATTCTCTTGTTGCGACACTTGTGTGTGTATGCGTGTTATCGTGCAACAGCAAGCTTTGTGCACACTTCTTCTGGGATTGAACTCACGGGAAATGCTTCTTAAGGGTATTGAGAGTCTTGATGTAAGAATTTGAATTATTGGTACTGCCTTCGGGCATAACATTAACACGAATGATACCATCCATCCTAAAAGACAGTGCGTCAATACTCGTCGCTGTGGCGGGATGCCGGTGTGTGGTAGTAGAGAGCAATAGTGAGCTGTTGATACTTGCACTTGAAAGTGATCTCTACAAGGTGTGTTGTAATCATAAATATCAGTATTGCATGAAAATATGTTCCCACAGTTACCCAAGTCAGTTTTGACAAATATTACAGATTCATAAATAAATAGGCAAGGTAATGGCAATATTCCAATCTCAACAAAGAGAGGTTTGCAGGGATCACACGGATGGCATTTTTTCATTTTTCAAATAATTTTCTTTTGCAATCAAAAAGACTGGATACTACATGATGGGCTTCCCCAGAATATTATGCCATATCTCAGGCAGGAATGCACATTTGCAAAATACATGCAACAAGCTGCATGAAGGCAGACAGAATTTGAAAGAATTCATGAACTTAATTTAGTGTTTAATTCTGTTATATGTACATTCCATTTGAGGTTTGACTGAATTGAGAGACCTAGAAATTTTGTTACTTTAACATCAGCTAATTGCACATCGTTCACTTTCAATGGAGCATGTGATTGCTGATTTGAAATGCGAAAATGCATTGAAACTGTTTTTTTTCTTTGTTAACTATTAATTTGTTATTACAAAACCAATTTTAAACTTCTGAAATTGTGCTATTTATTGTATCTTTTTTGCAAAAAACTTTTGTGTCATCTGCAAAGAGAACAGTTTTTCTGTTTTTAATAGACTAAGGAATATTGTTTACATATAACAGAAAGAGGATAGGACCTAAGATCGAACCTTTCAGGACCTCATATTCCTAGGCAGTGCACCATGCGGCACCATGTCTCGTGTCAACATTGGGCCTTTGTTGGTTTCACACGGCAACCAGACAGAAGCTTACAGCGCAGAAAGACTGGTCTCAGATCTGGCGATCTGGTCCAATAATATATACATCTTTGGACTGATCACAGAGCGCAGCGCAGCATCCGAGGGGGATGTCAATTTTCTGTCTTCGTCTGACACAAGCTGCAACTTAATTTTATGAATTTTGCGTGTTATTGAAAGTAGAGACAATTCTTGACAGTATTGATTGCATTATTTATGATGTTTGAATACTTTTTATTTGTTGTTGGATTAGTTGATTCAAAACGTACATTTGACTAGTCCTTGGTGTAAGCTTGGCCATTCTGGAAGAATGTCCCCTTCTGTCTCTCACTGTGTGTTCAATGACCTTCCCGGCAGTGTCAGTCAGTGAGCATGTCATTGTGAATACGAGTGTACATTAGCCACATGAGTAAAAGTATTTCGGGGGAAATGTTTTTATTCCCATACTGCCAAGAGTTGACATCGTTCTTTTTTCCAAAGAAAATATCGATAGAAAATTTTAGCTGTTGAAAAAAGTCACCCTCCAAGCATTTTTAATGATCATGACTACATGTATAAGGATAAGTGATGAGGATTATTACTTAGATAGAATTAGGACACTGAGGTTTAATGGAGTTAATGTGCTAAATTGGTGCAATATTGTGAAAACATGATAAATCTGTGTAACTAAAACTATCGATTATCATTGTTGTTTTCCAATTAGAAGAATGATACATTTATGTAAAGACATTATCTCACATTGCTATAAAACTAACTCTCATTTTCAAAAAATTACTAGAGATGCTACAGAATGGCACAGACTTTCCCCTATTAGTTTTCTATTTCCATTGGTCTCAGCTAGCGAATCAGACTTGCCACATACTCTAGCCAGCTGCCATCTATCACTGTCCAAAGTACATTTTTTTGAAATGAAACTTAATTTTTCAGCTTCTTAATAGTAGAAAGAATATACTATTTTAAGAATGTTCAAGAACAGTAAAACTTTATCCTAAATGGCAAGTTTCTAAATCCTAAATGGAAATTTGGAGCTCATTTTAAGAAAATGACATTTAAGCCCTACTGTAAATTCGAACCTCTTTTCACAGAAAACTATTTAGTTCTCGAAAACCTTCAAACGATGTCATTTCAAGCACTTCCAGTCACAAATGCAATAATGTTTACAAAGTGCTGGAAATGTGCATGTTTTAGGCATGGGAAATCTTTAAAAAAATTACATTTGTGTAACTTTTGAAAAAACAAATGCATACATCAAAATTAACTCTATGTCATCTTAAATTAACACTATCTGTTCAAAAAGTTTGAAGATTTCATGTTACAGGACTTTCAAAAGTAAAGAAAGCTTTCCAGTAGTAAATATCCCTTCACTTTCTGCTATCAGTAATGTGAGATGGAACTCCAAGGCAGTTTATATTTAGCTTACTTTCATTCTGATACCAGAGTTTTGCCAGCAGCAGAAGCAGCAAGTGATTTTATCATTGGTTTATGGGTTGATATCCGATTCTCTGCTCAGTGTTTCAATATTACAGGCTTTGACAATATTTCAGAAGCTTGTAAGGAGCATCCAATGGCTTTGAAGTCGTTGAAGTCGTTTATCTTCGAGAAATGCTTTTGTCAATTAGAGGGTGAACTTTTTTTCAGCAAAAGGAAAAATATGCATATTTTGTTGATTTGTGCACAAAAATTCCACAAAATACGATATGGGGATACAGGCTTATAAAATTGGCATACTCCTAGTATACATCACTTTATTTTTCACAGGCATAATGATGATATCCTTTTTGTAGTGGGTGACCAAATAAAACTGACAAATGCCAAAATAAGTAGTAATAGGTATTAATAAAATAGGTAGTAAAGGACGCTTTCCAGAAGTAAATTTATAGTATACTATCATATTTTCCCCATTCCAAAGTTGTCCTCACATTTCTAAAATTTTCCTCCACTGACTAGCAGAAGAAATGAATGAAGCAATTCAGAGGTTTAGGGGGAAGGGATCTTATAAAGAGATCTCACAAACGGACGTTCCCTTGAATTAACATATCACCTTCAAGATATATTATGAAAATTGAAGATGTGTGCTAATTAGTATGTGTTTTGTGGAAAGAATAAGTATACTGACCTGCCTTTATATTCCTTCAAGTCTTTTCATTAGTGCTCAGTACATTTAAGAACACAATTGCAAATACATTTCTCAAAATCACAAATGTATTAAAAACTCTTATCAGAACCAATAAAAAACTCACCATTAGTCGTGTATCAAGAATTTCCTCCAACATAAGAGGCATTACTCCTTTACGTACAGCTGACTTGACAAATACCTGTCCACTTGGAGATATATGAATATTTCCCAAAAGCTGTTTGATTTGTTCAGGAGGGACAAGAAGGTGAGAACTTCCAAACTCAAAAGGTGAAGTCCTAGAATATAATGAATAATTTCGGCATGAATAAGACCATCATTTTAGTATATCTACTTTTTTGTTACTAATGTTTTTTAAAGATAATTTTGATAAGTTAAATAAGTTCATTTTTTTATAAATTTGATTATATTTATTGCGAGTAATTTTGCCAATATATTGGGCATACATGAATACAGTCAATTATCTGCCAACAAAACCTAATTTATCTTATATACATTACAAAGCCTAATTCCTTTAAAAACATTTATGTTATAAAAATATGTGTACTGCACAATTGTTACACATAAAAATACTAAGGGTGCATTTGACAAGAGAATATAATGCCCTTGGAAGTTTTACACATAACAATCATGGAGTGAACATCTCTTTATAACATACATCTTTTTAATAAATTAGGCTTTGTAGTGTACATCAAGTAATTTACAGTATCCTGTATCCATGATACTGCCCAATGTATTGGCCAAATAGCTCACAATAAACAAGATTCATGGAAGTATTTAAACAGTTTAAAATTCTAAATGATATTCACCAAGAAAACTATAATTCTCACCTATCTAAAAAACAATTTAACATCTTTAAAATCATTTCATATTTTAACAATGAATAGGGAGAAAACTGCTCTTCTTTCAATATGGAGCGTTTCTATTTTGATTTTTGAACATTTGTAATTGGGCAATTTGGAAAGACCAGTAATGAAGAAGGTAGGCAAAAAGCATCCAGACCAAACTTATTTATGAAAATGTTTTTTTGTGACAAATATTTTGAATTTGTGAACAATATTTTAATGTATGTCAACTGGATTTGATTCCTTTATACATTTTGAACCATAGTCTTTCACATGGATGCATCTCAATGAGATTCAAGTACAAATAAATACATCCAATTGGATAAAAGTTAAGTGGTGATCTTTTAATATTAATCATATTTTCAAATATAAAAGATAATAATATTAGAACCAATAAAAATTATCTCATATTACCAAGCCATTTCACAGAGAATAGTATATAACATTTGGGTAAAGGATATTTTGTATTCTTACTTCGTCTGTTACTTACTGTCCAAGATGTTTAACACGACCCAAGCATGTGGAGAAACAATAGTTGTATGCAATGATCATGGAAGGATATAAACTTTGAAAGTCTAACACTATAACTGGGTCAACATAAAGTTGGGATTCAGGCTCCATTATAAGCTGAAGATATTCCGGGGCACGCATTCGAGCTCGCTGCTGGACACTCGGTGACACTGGGATGTAGTTCATTGGCTTGGCCAATCTTAACATCATTGATTCTACTCGAAACTGCATAAAAATTAATAGATATTAGATTGAGGTGTATGTTTACAAAAGACTAAATTATCCCTTCAAAAAGATACAAAAAATAATAACAATTACTGGTGATAAATCAAGGGCATGACCTTCACATACCCACTATATTATACAATAAGGTTCAATATAATACATTGTAGGAAATACATTTCAAACAAAATCATACAAAATCTTATTTTGGATGTAACTGACTAACACAACACAATAATTATTTTTCTTTGTGTTTTACCTGGGAACCTCTTGACAGAACTTCATAAAACTGAATTCCAAATATACGAGCCAATTCACTTGTTCTATTAATAAGATCCAATTGTTCCAGAATTCTTATCAATCCTCGTACACGCAACAAATAATGATCAGCTACACGACCCCAAAAGCATCTAGTGCGATGTCCCCACCAGTGAGTAAGTGTTTTAAAGGACACAAGAGGAATTCGTTCGTGAAGCACATGGAATGATATATTTTCAAATGTGTAGCTCTGGAGAGAAACCTATTGACCAAAACAATTTAGTTAGAATATTTAGTGAAGTACCCTTTTTGGAGAACATTCACAGAACAGCAAGTGGCACAGCACTCTTACTTCATGTCTCATTAAACGCCAAACATTCAACACTATGCGTCCCAGTAAAGAGAATTCTTCTGGAAGGTCCATTACTGACTCATCCAATTTATTTCCTTGACGAGTGCCTGGGATACGTGAAACCAATGGGCACAAATTCATTTCTAATACAAAAGCTCTTTCAAAAAGGTATCCCCATGACAGCATTTCCACCTATAACATTTTGCGAGTGAATATCTTACTGAAATTCAAAATGCTGTGTGCATATGAGTAAAACTTACCTCATAACCTGCCAAAATGTCGGGATCCCATAATTGCACCAGTTGAATTATTTCTTCCATCAAAGCTTTTTCATTTGGTACATAAGCTATCCTGCAATCGACTTCAATATTATGAATAAGAGGTGATTTCTTGAAAGTTGAATTCTGAACAACTATCATCCCTACACAAAAACAATATATATGAGTTCAGAAATCTTCAGTTAAAATTTGATTAAGATTACACTTTAAGCAAACAATGCCAAAATTAACGAATTTATTGAATAGAATCAATTTCTCCCATTACTAATACAAAACAGTGGCATGTTTTTCAGTATGATTTGGAAGGACCAATTAATTTTAGGACAAAATAGAATAATAGTCATCCACATTTTTCCTTACTTTGTTACTTGATAGGAAAGGCTATTTTAAACAGGAAGCATACATACATTAAATTTTTAAATTATGTTTCTTTTATAAAATAATAAAAAAAACAACAACATAATCTGAAAATTTACTAATGCATACTGGATGATATGTGCTAGGTCATCAAGATGATGAAATTAAAGGATTATGAAGATGAGAGTACTGAACAGAAGACAATGACAGAAAACAAATTGTAGCTTTTCAATGTAATTATTAGGGGTGGCCAGGTAGGGGGGAATATTTCTTGTTGTAAAATTTTTTTAACTTTTGCAACTTTCACAAGAGGTCATGACATCAGCCAGATCAAGAAGGGAATATCAATGTTAGTAAAAATTCTGCCCAAGGTTTAACCACTACTGCTGTTCACAGAGGATCCTTGAAACCATGGAGAAGACAATCTTCTCAGGACAAGGGAAATCCTAAATCACATCCCCCTCCTCCGGATGAATGTTGTGAGGAGAGGACTAGTAACCCACCTACACAAACACTTCATTTACTTGTAATGCCCAAAATAGTCTCGAAATTATATCAATATTGACAAATACTATTCAAAGACCTGGAAAATGCAAATGGATCTCAGACTATAAAAAAGTTACCGCATGGAACGTGACGAGAATTACTAATAAAGAGTTAGAACTAGCAAAGATGTTGGGAAATATGAAAATAAATGTAGCAATTATAGACACCAAAAAGAAATAAACAGGCTCAAAATATGTGGGAATATACTATGTTTTATAGTGAAGTACCTCAAGTTCACAGAGCGGCTAAGAGAGTTGCTATTTTTGTGAATCAAAGATAAAAGAATGTCAGTACGTAAATGAAAGAATTATTACTATGAAATTAAAACATGACAGAGGATATGCGGTTGTGAGGGTTTTATGCACCAGAAGAAGGGACGGAGGAAGACACAGATCACTTTTATAGACCTCTTCAAAATATCAGACTTGTATAATTCAAAATAAGAAATCCTGCTGCTCTGTGTCATGAATGCTAGAGTTGGCGATATTAATATAGTATATTTGGTAATATGATGGGAAGACATGGTGAAAACATTAAAAAAGTTAATGGAGGAAAACTAATAGAATTTGTTACTTACAACAAACTATGTAATTCCAATACATTTAAAAAGAAGAACGATATTCACAAGTACACTTGGGTTGCTAGAGGATATAGATCTATATTAGACAATGTGATAAAATATCAGAAAATTTTTAAGAACGTAAAAGACACTACAGTGAAGAGAGGAAATGACATAGGATCTGAACATTCTTAGTAGATTCCCAGATAAAGCTCCTACATCTAATTTGGATGGCAGTCGTTCACTTACAAAGGAATGAAAACCTTAAATAAAGAAGAACGAGACAGTGTAGAACTAAATGCTTAAAGATCAAAAAGCTTAGTTACAACACTATACACAGTTGAGGTATAAAGAAGAACCACAAGTAATAAAACGTTACTAAGGTAATGAGGTAGATAATCTAGACATAAAAGAATTGTTGGAAGCACTAAAAGGAACAAAAAATCAGAAAAGTGCAGAGACTTAACAACATTAATACCAAGTTGATAAAATATGTGGGAATACTCTTAAAACATAAAATATTACACTTCTTCAATATGTGCTTGGAAATTCGCAGATCCATAAAGAATGGCACCAAGCAAAAGTTATTTCATTATACAAAAAGGAGATACATCAAATCCAAACAACTACAGAGGAATATCTCTTTTACATACAGTTTAAAAGTTATAAACGAGAATCCTAAATGAGAGGCTCAAATTAATAGCAGACCACTTTCTTTCAGAAGAACAAGTAGGATTCAGGAAAGTCAAATATTACGTACATGAAATTTTAACTACAAAAAGAATTAATGAAGAAGAGAATTTGATTGCAAAATCCACCTAGCCTTTCATGGAAATAGGAAATTGATATGGAATATCCTTGAAAGAAGAGTATACCACAGTAAGAATAGTAGTAGGAACAAAAATTCCCAGTAATAAAGAAGAAAGACAGAGTTGCAGTATCTCACCAACTCTTTTTTAACTTGGAGAGAAAATTTTTAACTTTTTATAAGAGAGAACAAATTGCTGAAAGCTGTTTTTATTTTAAATCAATTAATAAAGGAATACAACCGCAAATTCTCCACTAAAAAACAAAAACAAAGGCATTTAAAGGAAAAATACCAGTAAGAACTAAAATAGTAATAGGACAAATAATAGGGCAAGTTCTACTCTTTAAGTATCTAGGATGTCACATTTCTTATAGAAAAGACATAGATTTGGATTTAAAAATTAAACTATTTCCGAAATATATGAGGAACAATTCACAGAAAATGAAGGAATAAAACTTGGAAAGATACTAGAATATTTTTTTTTAATATTGTAGCTATGCCTATACTAACTTATAGAAATTAAGCTAGAGTAATGACAAAAAGAGACGAATCTAAAGTACAGGCAGCAGAAATGAAATTCGAGGTACTTTATGGTATTGAATATTAGAAAAAAAATGGAATATTGATCATCGAGAGAAACTTTGGGTAGAATAATTGCTTGACCAGCTTGTAACAAATAACATAAAATGCTGTGAACATCTAAGACGAATGCCAAGTAGCAGACTGCCAGCTTTGGCAATGCAGTATCAACCACAAGGAAAAAAAATATTGAAAGACCTTGAGCAAACGGCACTGCAACAGGTTGAAGAACCTAATCTTTGACAAGAAGAAGACTAAAAGAAATGGCAAGAACACAAATAGAATGAAAATAGCATGCTTCCTGAGAAAGGCACTAAAATACAAGCCAAGAAGAAGAGACCAGGCAGACTAAGAAATCAACATCTTGGAAGCGATTACAGGAATACTGATTCAAATTAAAAGAAATGGGTCAACAGGCCTAAACCTTTTGTGTTCAAGATGATTATCAAGTAAACATCAGGATAAATATGCATATTATTACATTGTCATGTAGCCAGTCAATTGCAGACATATTATGATCAGTGTTCAGTGAATATGAAATCAAAAGATCCCAGAATTTTCCAAAATTTACAACTTAACGGTTGACAAATTTCTTTCTGCAACTATTACTGTTCACAGTTAGTTTGTCATAATGCATAAGAAAACAGTACAGGAAAATTTTCCTTTTTTAACAGAAATAAACCTTTTTTATCAGAAATTTAAATTTAAAATTTTCATTTTCAAGAGAGCAAAATAATGATTTAAACATTTTGAAAGTACTGTTTTACCATTCTATATTGAACTTTGGTATAAGATAGAAAGAGATACTGTGCTGTGAATAAAAATCCAACATTTATTTTATAAATAATATAAAAATAAAGCTGATTCACCAGTAACGAGATTAGGCACCATACTCTCTTGTGGGACATCATTCTGAACACAATAAAATACTGCACAAACTGAATCGTGAGCAGGGTCTGGACACAAATCTCCTCTTGTTTGAATGTGCAATTCTATAGCAAGAAGAGTGAGGTATTGAGGCTAAAACAGATGCAATGATCATAAGATATTTTTATAAGATATCCTTACTTTACATTTAACTTTATTTTGCAAGTGAAATACTACCTCCACAACTGCTCGACAATCTTGAAGGTTCTCATAAGACATTTTAAAACCAAGAGAATCATGACTTTTTCCAGCTTGAGGTGTCATCAACTGCTGCCGAAACTGTGTTTGAGCCAAGAGGTTGCTGACAGAGGAGTTGCTGCTATCAGTCGCCTATAGTTCAGACACTCAAAATATTAGTCACTGCTTTTGATTTTCTTACCTAGCGATCATAAATATATTTTATACATTTCATTATTATTGATATTTTTATTTACTTTACTCATTCAGCATATTTTAATTCTGATTCATTGGAAACAAACAACTGATGTAACATATACGGAAACACCTGCTTTCTAAATATTTTTAGAAACAATAATTACACAAGCATGACATTTAAAGTGACTAACAATTACTACAGGAAAAGAATAATTCAAATCCTGGATATTCCCTTGCTGTTTCTATTTTATGAATTGTAAGTCCGTAGAAAATTTCAATTTCCCATTTCATTCTGAACAAATAGTTGCTTCATAAATGTTACCCCAAAAATAAAATAATAGAAAGAGAATAAATAATTTCTATGAACAGGATGACTCATCACAGCATGTAAGTATATTTGTTACTTGCCTTTGGAAAATTCTCAGCTGATGATCCTTGGCTGCTAAATAGTGAGGAATTTGCAGACATTTGTACAAATTTTCCAACATCCTTTTCACTTGAACTTTTCAACCTCTCTGTTTCTTCCTTTTTGCATTTTTTACTTTCTTTGTTTTTTTGTTTATGTAGAAAACGAGCTTTTGCCCAGAGTTTTACTTCCTCAACACTTGGTGGACAATAACAAGGAGTAAGAATTGTTTCTCTTTGCCCTCCCAAAGCTGCTTTTAAATTTCCTTGATTAAATACATTTTCTATCTCATCAGAAGTCTGAGAATGCTCCCAAAGATTCTGAATTGCTTCATCTTTATATGTCTTCAGTCCTTTTAAATTGGGAATCATGCTTACAAATAAATCAAGTTCTTTAACACTGCGGCTCTGAATCTTGAGGTCCTTATGACCCACTTCTTTTCTTTCTACTATATCTGAAGCATTGCTAAAAAATGGTTTCAAGAATATTTGTGGAGGAAAATTGAAGTCAGGAAGACTCTGAAAAATTTGTTTTTTTGATGGTGGCATTTTCTTTGGTGTAATGATGGTATTTCTGTTCACTGATTTTCTGTCCAAAGGACTCTGCACAAAATTCTGTTTAACAGGCATTGCTGTATTAACTGTGGATAATTTAGAATTATTAGGTGATGTCGAAGACTCTCTAAAGCACACCCGTGAAAGGTTTTCACATGAATCACCTTTTATGAGAAATGACTGTGTTCCTCTGTTTAATTCAAATGGTTCAGTCAAACAGTAATGTCTTGACTCCTTAGTTTGAGAATCTGCAGGTGAAATAGAAGCAGTACTTGCTGAAGAGATGTCTCTGGTTTTCTGGGTGCATGCCTCCCTTTCTGATGCTGCCTTATGATCACCACAGGATTGCCAGTCACTGGCGTAAGTACTCGATTTTAACAGTGGAAATTGTAATTTTATATTCGAAGTTTCAATGTAGGAGTCCAAAAAAGTACTATTTAAAACTTCATCTTTTCCTATTACAGTCTTTTGATTTCTAATCAAAATGTGGTTCAGTTGATCTTCATCAGTCTCTGTTTGTCTGTAACACATGAAGTGAAGAATACAAATATATGTCAATGGCCAAAATTGAATGTGTCAAATGATAGTAAATAAATTAATATTGAGATTGTCATATAATTTGTGATAGGTAATGATGATTAAGGATGTATAGTAAGAGGTAATGGAACAAAAATAAAATAGATCATACTATTTATTATACAAGTGGATTTATCTCATTATTTAAAACTTTCAATATGATTATACAGAGTAACATTTGAACAAATTGTACAAATTTCTCAGGCACCAGCAAGTACAGTTTATGTCATATGTACAATAACTATAAGTAATATGTTTTGCCAGTAATTAAGTTTTCATCACACTCAGAATGTAACACACATTTGTTTTAACAAAATATAATTTGTAGACCAAATCAACATTAAAAATTATATTAATGACTATATAGGATGTACCATTTCCAAATGTACTGTCAAATAATGAAATTTACTAAACATTAAATACATTCAAAATAATATATTTTGCTAATCATGTAAATTACATACCCAAATGCAGTAATTTCTGTATAAAAGGGCTGAGAATCTTTTACAATCTCTTTCACATTTTTCCAGATAGAAATATGACTTAAGGAATATAAAAGAGTACAAATTTTTAAAGTACAATCAAACAAAAATCATGCACATTGGTAACAACAGTTAATGGCAACTAACAATTACATAAAAATACTGCAAGATTGCTAAAGGTTCTAGTGTGCTGAGACTTTCTTTCACATGTTAACATAATATACTGTACAGATGACACATAAAGTTATTTTATACATAAAGTTACACAAGAAAACTTAGCATATTAATAAAATTACACTTCAAACATTTAAAATAAAACAAAAACACAGCCACTTAATTGGTATGCAAGAAAATTGCACATATATTGCGACATGAATATGCAAGTAAAATCAATCTGATTCAAAAATATAAATGCACTTTCTCCCAAAGGAGAAACATAAAAATAAATTGCAGAAAGAAATTCCACAACATATAAAATTAAGGTTCTTCACTCAAACATCAGACAATTCAATTCCTTCTAAAACCAGTCAAGCATACATGCTGTTATTTATTAATTTTTTTATTTATTCACACCAGACATTTGCATTCCAAAATACAACATTGCAGAATGAAATGTGTTAAGCATTTTTATGACTCAAAAACACATCTGCTTTCTAGCATTTAGGGTCAGGAAAACAACATTACTGGGTGCAAATCCTGTGAAAAAATTCAATGTCTAGGATG
The DNA here is from genome assembly GCA_038098605.1 of Gryllus longicercus. Taxonomy (NCBI): domain Eukaryota; kingdom Metazoa; phylum Arthropoda; class Insecta; order Orthoptera; family Gryllidae; genus Gryllus; species Gryllus longicercus. Next base: position 327,939 of record JAZDUA010000740.1, read on the forward strand.
TCAAGTATAACACTCACTGGCAAAGGACTTTAACAAAATGCCCTCCTTGATGGATACACCCAAAAGTCATCTCCTGGGGTTGTTCAGAATGCTGATGATCTAGTGACACACCTATATAGGCACAATTAAAATATACTTTACACAGAACAAATAACACATTTCCATATACTCTTTTTATGTAGAAATTACATACAATAAAATATATACGTTTATTTATGATTGTTATCACATATAAATAGGCAATATATCACTCGCACCAGCCTCACAATATCACAAAGTTAAATTTTCACCCTAGCAGAATAATTTAACTAACTTTTACCTTTTGCACAATGTTCCGCACAAATACACATTTCATTCATCAATTTTCTTCTTTTCAACCTTAAGGAATGGATATCACTACAATTTAATCTCTTTAATTTCACATGAGGTTGAAATTTTTTAACATCTCTCTTTGTAACAGTTCTCTTTAATACTGATGAGAGGTACTTCATTAGAATGGCTTGCATCATGGGTTCAGGGTCAGTAGCACCAACTGCAATTTGAACAGATGAGTGTAAGTGATGCCTTCTTATCATCTTTGAGTCTAGTGAAGGCATCTTGTTCCCAACATCTACAGGTTTGAAGTTTTCTTTCTTAGATGGCTTTGCTGAACTACCTTTCATTGTGATTTTAATCTTGCCCCCATACCTTTCAGATTTATCATCACTATTTCTGATACTCGAGGGCTCCAGATAAGTCAAATCATTGATATTTACAACTTGCCTATTCCTTCTTTTCCTGAATTTTTGTTTTGCAACAGTCAATGGCATGAAATCATTTGAGTTATCAGTATTAATTGAATCATTTGCACCATCTACACAAGGTATGTTTGTTTGCAATTCCTTAGTCACTCTTTCAACATCTTCACTAATTACCAATGGATTACTAATGACCTTTTCTATTTTCTTTTTGCCACCAGAAAGTGTATTTGGAATAGACTGATTTCTTGATTTATTACTAACAACTTTTGAAGGTTCCAACTTAAATTCTTTGCTTTGAGCAACTTCTTCGTGAATCTCTTGAAGTGTGTGGTCAGATCGTTTGTTTTTTGTGCTAATATTTGTTTTTATATTAGTACTAACTGCAGCCTCTGAGAGCTTTGTTGTACTTTTGAGTTCGACATCAACTCCATTCTTATTAAGGAGATTTTGATCATGAGTTAATTCACTGAAAGAATCCTTTTCTTCACAAACCTTAGACTGATTTAATTTATCATTCTGAGACTTTTTACTTGTTCGAGCCTTCAGGTGTTGTATAGAATTAACATGCCTCTTTTTTTGGGATGTACTTTGACAAACAGTCATATTATTAGAAGATGTCATTTGATCTAATGAATGGTTACATTCTGCATTCTGAAAGCTGGAATGATTCAACCCCCTTTGAACATTCATAGAATGTTCATATTTGCAGATTTGTTTATTCTCACAGTGACCTTCCTTATTTTTGTCTCTCTCATTACAAACTTTTTCATTTAACTGTGGGCCATGTCTTTCTTGAAAGTTCATTGAAACATTTGTGGATTCTGTTTCACGAGTTTGTGTATCAGAATCATCAGTTTTATTTTTATTACCACACATTACATAAGTGACCGATGGTATCCTCTCAAAACAATTCAAAGGATTCAGCTTAATAATGGGATTCTTCAAATGCACAGAAGTATTTTTAGAGCTGGATGTTTTGTGAGAATTACTTTTATTTTTATCACCTACAGAAACGCTTTTACATATCTTCACTCCCTGCAAATCTCCAGTGTTTTCTTTCAGCTTATGTTTCTTTGCATGCGATTTCACTTTGACATAATTATCAACTTCAGATAATGTTACAGTGGCTTTTCCCACAAAATCCTTGCAAGAATTATGTTGATGTGTAGAAATTAATTTGGGGGTCGATCCTACTCTCATAGAACGTTTCACAGAAATTAATTTTATTGCACGATATTTATTATTTACATCTGCTTTCTGGTGTAATTTAGATATGAAACGAGATTTTTTCATGAGTACTTTTTCTGAAATGAATTCTTCCTTTTCTTGGATTCTTTCTTTTCTTGAATGAAGTGGGAAAACTACTTGGCTACACAGTTTGTTTTCTTGACTTTGCATTTGCTCTTCTTTTGATTGCACGTTTGTAATATCATTAGCACCACACTCTAATTCATTTTTATTTCTCTTTCCTCTTATATTTTTCAGCCTGCTTTTGTAATTATCTACATTTATAAATGACACTCGTGATGAATGAATATTATCTGAAATACTTTGTGTTGAAGTTGCTACTTCAGATTTTTCCTCAACATTTTTACAAGTAGTCTTTTTAGTAGAAACCACATGCGAATTAATTTTTCTTGCATGGTGTTTCGTTTTGTAACAATTTATCAATCCAGCACTGGAGCGTGTATTTACACGGAATGTAGTATATTTTGGAGTGTTCTGACAGTTAGATACTTCATTTGAAGATGCTGTCGTAATTGAGATCTGTTCATTTATGGTATTTTGCTCTTGAGAACACAATGAATTGGACTGAGGAATTATTCTCAATGCTCTGTCACTTATTTCCTTTTTACAAATTGTTTCATAAATACGATATTCATTACCAACTTTAGCATTCAACATTGAATCTTTTGTAAGAATATCAGTTGAAACACTTCTTTCTGTTGGGGTTGTGGCAGTGCACATTTTAACATTTTCAGTAATATTGTCATTCCCAGAAATAGATTTTTTAACAGAAGCAATTCTTTTAGAACGTTTTAAAGAACTCATCACACCTAGATGATTTTTAGGAGTACAAATTTTTTGATGTAATACACAAGTAGGATAAGCATTGTTATCTGCCGAAGTTTTTCCTGTATTTCCAAAATTTGTTGAATAATTGGAAGAAATGTTCTTACAAAACTTGCATTTTGCACTTTGGATCTCCACACGATCTAATTGTGATTGTGCATCCAAACTGTCCAATTCGTTTGTATTTTTAGGTAATGACAATAATGGTTTTAAATTACTATGAGCTGGTAAATTCTCTTCAAATATACCTTCTGTTCTCTGTTGTAAATTTTCAAAATTTCCATTGATATTTTGTGCAGAAGAAGATTTTTTACTAGATGACTGACTCTTCGATAGTTTTTCAGAAAGTAACTTTGCTTTATGATTCTTCTTCAGTCTTCCATGAGTCATCAACACTGCTTGATGTTTTTGAGTATTTAGCAAATCTGTTGCTTCATGAGAAGACACAGCACTGTCTGGCAACTTGTTTCTTACACTCTGTACTTCTGAATGGTCCATTCTATACTCCACTACAGAAATGTCACCTTGAGCTGCATTTTCATTTAATGTCATATTTGGCAAGACTTCACAATTTTCACTTAATAATGAATTTGATCTTAAATTAACAGATAATGAAATATTCTCTCCTTTTCTAAGGTTTTGTTCTAAATTTTCAGCTGAGCTAATAGTATTTAGTACACAATTGAATTTTTGTGCAGTGGCTATTCTTTTAGAACGTTTAAAAGATTTTACCACAGTTGTACATTTCTCATTAACATGTGAATTTTGTGGGAAACTAGAAATGGAGAGTGTCTTATCACTTAATAAATCTTCAGTATACTGTAAGCGAGTTTCATCATGCGAAGATTTTGCCTTCTTTAATTTACGTTGAGTACTAGTTATGTCAGCCTGTGAAGATCTAAATTCTATTTTTGATATATTTCTCTCCTCTGAAGCTGAACTTTTACAAGTAGTATTTGAGAAACCTCTATTTTTTTGTGGATCTGATTTTAACACAACGGATCTACTCTCTTCAGGTTTTATTTCATGTGATGTTGCTTCCAAATTCTCATTCACAACATCCTCATTAAAAGCAGAAATAGATTTTTTGGCAGAGGCTATTCTTTTAGAGCGTTTTAAAGAATTTGATGGAAATATAGGATATTTCTTATTGGACAGTGTATTCTGTAACACACTAGATGAGAGTTGTGTCTTTTCATGCGATGCAACATTTGGTACACTCCTCAAGCTAGTTTCATAATTTGTCATTCCAATTTTATCCATTAATTCATTTTCAGAACTATCTTCTTTAGATGAAGTGTTCTTGTTATCACAAATGGATCCACTTTCCAATAACTTGCTGCTCTGCCAATTTTCATTACCGTTGTTTGCAGTAAGAACTGTAGTGCAATTAGCTGAATGAACTTCTTTTTCCACTGTTCCCCTGTCCATCTTTTCAATGTTTTTGGCCAAGTCTAGACAGGTTTCCGACTTCAACACAACAGAATTATTCTCTTTGAGTTTTATGTCACTGGTCGTTACTTCTGAATTTGCATCTAATACATCTTTGCCAGGAGTTGAAATACATTTTTTGGCACACGCTATTCTTTTAGAACGTTTTAAATTATCTGACATTAATGAAGAATACTTCTTATTGAGAAGTGTATTCTGGAACACATCACAAGAGGGCGGCGTCACCTCTCTAGATGTTCTTCTTTTAGAACGATTTGAAGTATTAAACCCAACTCTATGACATTTCTTCTTGAAACGTGTATTTTGAAGTAAACCGGAAGTGGATATTTTCTTATCAAATACAGCTTCTGGGGCAGCCAGCATCACAGTTTTGCTAGAAAACAGTTCATTTTCCAAAAAATTATTTTCTGACCTCAGCTGAGATGATTCTTTTATAACAACTGTGCTATTACATACATTTTTACTTATCTCATTACTCTGCAAAGCTTCCTCACTTTCATTTACTAAAGGTGCAAATTTTAATTTAACATTATTCGAAAGATCTTTTTCCATTTCTGATTCTATTGTTTTCTCTTCAACATTTTCTGGAAGGCCTTGATTACTCGTTCTAGAAATCCTTCTACAATGCTTCAAATCACTTAATTTTTTCTTACTAACACAAGTTCTTCGTAATCTCGAAACAGTTTCTCTTAATGGTGAATTTTCAGACACATGTTTTATCATTTCTGTTCTATTCAAATTCTCTTCAATTGATGGTAATTTAAATTCTGAATTTTGTACTTGAGGTTGCTTTAAAGCAGACACTAATTTCATATCACTTTCATTTTTCCAAAAAGCTTCATTTTGACGTGTTCTTCTACGAGTTTCTTTCAAACCATCACGTTTATTGCCACTATTTATATTTAATGCTGAAACTTGTCTTGACTGAATTTTATCAGTCAATTTCTCTCCGACCGCTACTGCATTGGGTTTTGACTCGAAATCTTCATATAAGTTGTGATAAATATTTTTATGGGAAGAAGAAATCCTTTTAGACCACAGAAAAGAATTCCACTTTGTATCATGGTTAGCACAAGTTGGTGATAACCATTTATTTTCAGCCTGTGTAACAGAAAGGGATTTCTTTAGAGTAGCTAACCTTCTTGATCGTTTCAAGGAAACTGATTTGATTGCCTGATACTTATTGGCAGCACTTAGTTTCTTGTGTAATCTTAAAACAGAGTGTGACTTTGTTCTAGAAGCATTATTTGGCACAATTGACAATTTCCTTTTCTTACAGAGCATTTTCTGATGAACTAATTCATTATTTGTTACCTGAAGTAATTTTTGCTTTATAAACTCAGTATGTGGTTTATCAAGACAGGTCACATGATCTTTAGACAGAAAAAAGGAAGACATTTCTTCTGTCACATCTGGTAGCTGAATTCCAGAGGAAATTCTGGTATGATCTTTCTCTGCACACTCCTTTTTTAGACATTGACTTTTCACATTATTACTAGTCAACTGCTTTTCGTTATTCAAAAATTCATGTTTAGAATTCTCTTCAAATTCTTCTTTACCAGTATTTTCTGAAACATATTCTACACCTTTCCCTTCAAAATTCACTTCTTGAGATTCCAAGATTGGCGAGTTGACATAATTAGGAGTAACACTAGCAATATTGGAAGGATTTACTTCATTAATTTTTTCTCTTTTCTTCAGATAATCCTCATCACTCATTAAAGATCTTTTTCTAGGACAGCCTCGAGTAAATGTAAGGAACTCAAAATCAGAACTTTTAAAAGCATCAACATCTTTATTAATGATAATATTCTCCTTTGTTGAGGAGTTAATAATATTTGGCAGATCATTTTCTTCACTTGTTTTGTCACTTCCTTTCTCTGCATAACATATAGTGGGAATTTTGGCTACTTCAACAATATTGCTGTCTCTGAGATAATCTCCAACCAAACGAACAGACTGATTTTCAGATGGGTCCACAAAGGTTCCACCACCTAGGGCATAGTGGCGAATAGCTTGTGCAGGATTATCAGGTAGTGTATCTAAAGTATCAGCCACCCGTGGAGATTCTGCCTGAACAACAGCCTTCAAACTTCCCAGGTCTCCAGTTTTTCTAATACTTTTATCGTGAGACTTTGGGCTGTTAGGAACCACACATTTCATGTTTGATTCTGAACAGTGAAGCTTTTTATTGTGGTCAAATAATGATCGTGCAAATTCTGGGGCTGTATTAGCAAGTAACACACTTTGAAAACTGCAAGAGTCAACACTTTTTTTTATTTTAATCAATTCATTTTCATTAACATCCTCTGAACTCCTTTGTCCATCTGTAGTACTCAATACATTTTCATCATGTACATTAAGAGACATTTTTCTTCTTGCACTTTTAAAGGAGTTGATTTCATCTTCACACTTAAATGTATTCACTTTCTTCCATTCATTCAGATTACATTTCTGTAACTTAACGTAGCACCGCTGAATAGAATACAAATTTAAAAGAGCTTCCACAGACTGGGAATATTGTGGATCTGGCATATTGCTACTTTCTTTCGGGACTTTCTCTTCCAGAATAAGTATGCTGCCTGTCTGCAACTCATTTTCCAGTGAAGAAGTAGAACTTGTTGTTGAAGAGTTGACAAAGGTGGCAGAATTTACAATAGGCGATACTGCACCTTCAGATGTAACTTTTATAGGACATTTGCTATCTAACAGAGTGGTTTTCTCAAAGGAGTTGACATCTTCTGTACAAGTATTTACAGCATTGCTGTTTCCATAACTAGAAAATATTTCAGATTTTTTAAAAGGCGGGTTGTTACATGTCTTTTGGCTATTACTTACATTTACATTTTCAGAAATTGGTATCTCCAACTCTACCGACTTAACAACTTTTCTTCGGTTTCTGTGAAGTCTCTTAAGTACTTTACAATTATTATCACTAGTTTCACACTCAGGATTAGGAACTTTCAAGGTTAAGGCTTTATCAGTGCTCTTTGAGCACAATCTAGAACGCGATTCTACGAGTATACCGAGCCTTTGTCGCACATATTGACCCATTCTTTTCTTAGCAAGTTCCACATCCTCCTTCACATTATCTGCAGCCACAGGTGTGTCATGAATATTCATTGCACTAGAATTAACGTGTTCATCAAATTGCAAAGACAGTTCATTAAGACAAGTTGCAGTAATATCAAATTTATTATCATCACATTCCTCCTCCTCTTTGACTTGACAAGCACTTTGAAGAGAATCATTATTTATGAAAGATTTCTCTCCTCTTTTTGTTACATGTAGGGCATTGCTTATGCCAGGAAGCACACACACTTCACTCTGAACCAGAGTTTCAGAAGCAAGACTAGTACTGAGTGATGGCCTATAATTTTGACTGAGAATATGAGAGACATCTTCCTCTTCCAAAGAACTTTTCTTCCTAGAATGTTTTTTCCCGATAGAATTTCTCACTAATATGCCTAGTCTTTCCTTCACTGACCTGTTGTCAATGTTTTTTGGATCTTGACACTGAACTGGAGATTCACCGACCTTTGCACTTGGACATTCATTTTGATTTGTTTTTACCTGTTTATTTAAATGTTTAGCTTTCTTTTCTCTCTTATTAACATTCGGTCCCCTGTTTCTCAGCTGGTAATTATTTTCAACTTTTTTTTTAACATCTTCAAGTTGTTCAAAACTGGAAAGTTTCATTTCTAACTCCTTTAACCATTTGGGCTTTCTTCCTCGCCTTCTGCTCCCTGGTGTAATGCAATTCACCTTACTGTTTTGTAAGTTGTCTCTCAACCTGCAATACAAAAATTAAAATAAGGAAATTAACTTTGTTTTTATTTTATTTTTAACAGCTATTACAAATGTTGTGTTAATGTTATTCTGAAAAATTGTATGATTTTCATTTATTTTGTCCTTTAGTTCATTGAGAATTGGAGTACATTTATTTAGAGTATGGAAATTAGCCCCTCCACCAAAAGACTTAAAAATTACAGACTACTATTATTCATTAGGTCACAATCATTTATAAATATAAATCATAAATATTATTTGTATTGGAGATACCTTTCCAAACAAGCTATTGTCAGCTATTTTAGAAAAAAATGGTATCATTTGAAAGGAATTTGAACTAACTACAGTAGACAATGAAGATTAAAATTATGAAGTACATGGTCTGCGACATGCAACACCATAGTTATTGGAGGAAAACGTACAACTATATCTTCATATATGTTGGCGCAATGTCAATCCATTGTGATGGTGTAAATTATAGCAGGTTCACAGGATTGACTCCTGTTGTTTCAATGATAGGTTTAAAGATACACGGGATATTGTGTGTCTTATAATCATAGCACCGAGAACTGACTTATGGTTGTTTTATGCACATTGCAGAGGCTGAAGGTTCAACATCACAGGCAACTTAAAAGTGTACAAGTGAAGCAACTCAACTTTATCATAAAATTATTTTCAATGAGCAAACTTAATTTGGTCCAAAATACTTCGATTTAAATCTTAATTAATTTATCAAGAATGGAATTGTAAAATATTCAGTGTTCTCTCAGCAATTCAGTGTTCTCTCACCTCTACAATGTGTGGAATTTTGGCAAGGGTTGAGTCAAGTCAAAATCTATTCAGTGCAATAGAATGTTAAAACCTTGCACTGCTTAGTAATGGAAATGTTGCAGCCCAATTACTCTGTACTTCAATCTAAGGTTGAGATACTCTTTTGTATTATAAACACTGTGACTCATAATTTACTTAAAATAACAAATATTGAAACTACTGATGACACTCACCCTCCACTATTTCTTGACTCCAGTAGCCACTGCCTTGCAACAGTTTCATCCCTACTTCTATTCAAATGAGGAAATAATGGCAATTTCTTTGGTTTTGATGTATTATGGCTGTGGTCAAGAACTGCTTCTTCAAGACCTTCCCGTAACCTGTTGCACATATCATCAAGAAATTCTTCTTTACTTTTATTGTATTCTTCAATGGCACTAGAACCCAACATTTTGATATCACTACCAAGACCACTTTCATTCAGGAAGTTTCCATCTACACCATTAAGAATAGAACATGACTCATCAAGGAATTGTTCATAATCTGTACCCTGGAAAATTGTACTGAAAGTGGAATTTTCATACTCAGTCACACATGTTGCTTCAGAGTTCACAATTTCATCAACACTAATTAATTCACTATTCATTTTATCACTACTTTGTAATTCCTTTGCTTTGGTTCTGGACTTGATTAAACTACACAGTCTTCTTTTTGTTTCCGAAGAAGTTACAGAATTTGGTTCCGATTTTTTATTCACAGACAATTCTGCAAGATCTACAGTTTCATATTGTGAAGACACATCTACTTCTGACAAAGTAATGATAGATGTTTCACTAAAATATTTTTCATTTGCAGGAATCCAACCACCGTTCTCTGTATCAATTGCCCAAGGGTCTTTGAGAGGGGAGGAGAAATTTTCCTCAAGGAATTCATCCTTTTCTGAAGAAGCTGGCTGGGCAGTTAACCATGGATCTCCCAACAGTAAACACTCGGCAAGGCAATCTTGATCCGTTCCTGCTGGACCATCTATACTCGCAGGCTCAGAGAAATACCCCGATTTTTCCTCATTAGGCTGCTCAATATTCAGTAAATAATCTTCAGAATGGTCATTTGAGAAATCATCAGCATTATCAGATATTCCTATTGGCAATAATACACCTATTTTCATTTCTTCTTCCTTACAATCGGCATCACTGCCAGTCTGCACTTGTAACTCATTCTCTGGAAGAATTTCAGGTTCTATATACAAAGGCAGAGAATCATCACAAGGTAAGAGAGGTAGAACTACGGTATCACAACACATCTCTGACTCTGGGAGCGCTGGGTTTAAAATTTCCTGCTGCACTGGTCGAGTCTCCTCCTGATTCAGCTGTATTTGGTTCACTTCATTATCTTCTTCTTTTAAAACATCATTAGCACCATCTACTTGGAGAAGCACAAAACAATCTTGTGTAGAAGAGCTGCTTGGATCTTCTGTTTTGCCGCCAGACCTAGAATCATCAATAATTTTACCAGATTGCATACATGAAATCCTTATATTTTTCAGAATAAGATAAAAATTAATTTTAATATATGTAAAAGTAAATAAAAAACACACTTCTTACACAATAGATATCAATACTAAATAGCCAAAAGTCTCAACAACATATACCATTACTAAAAAAATGAAGTTAAATATTTCTGGGATGATTACATGGATATATTATTACTGTACCTGTCTATGTAGAAAAAGGTCACCCCTAGGTATAAAAGTCCTTCTGATTTTCCTTTCTGCACTCTTGACATTCCTATGTTTTAATCAGATACCGTAATGTTTAGGAAATATCTACAATTCAAATCTGCATTTGCAGTTGAAAAAGTTGATTTCAGTTATAATTAGATAAAGGGTTTTAGGGATACCAAATCCATTCTAAAGTCATATTTCTCAACCCACCCCCCCTGCTTCAAAATAATTTTTAATGTTTTACAGAATGCTATTTAACAAAAATAATGTTTAATAATTATTAATATCTTAAATTTATCTTTATGTTTTTATATATTATTAACAGCACAGATCAGTGGTGAAAAAATTATCTCTATATATATAATATGCAAAGGCTACATTACAGCTTTAACGATTTAAACAAAACCAGTGACATACTAATAACTTGCAAGGTTTTATTCCGGGTAGGGAATTACTCCTCAGTCCAGCTTCAGATTTAAGATGAAAACAATCAATGCTCCAGAATGACATAAATTTTCTCATACAAGTTAGTTTCTTAATCTCTCTAGTCTCAGCTACCTTTTCAGTTTTGCCCCACCCCTTCTCACCAGTTATCTTCTCTTGGCACCTAATTTTGCACATTTTGTTTAAATTTTTTGTTACCTTAATAGTACAATGAAAATATGACTAAGAATAATACAGAAATGTTAAACCTATTTCTAAATGCTCATTTTCATTGAAAAATTTGTAACAGTTTTTGAACATTCTAAAAATTAGCAATATTGAGCTTATTTTCACAAACTTGAGTTTTTGGGAAAATTTGTAAGAAATTATTTCAAGCACATGAACTAAAATGCGAGAGATAAAAAAATTTACATTTTGGTAATTTTGGAAACATTAAAAGAATACCTCAAAATGGCGTGCATTCAGTGCACGTAGCACTATTTGTAGAAAGAGTTTTTGTTTAAAGTTTGGAGCCACTTTGAAAAAAATTGTTTTTAATATTGCACATATTTCACTCAAAATTGTGAGAAAACAGTTGTTTAAAAAAAATGAATGCAGCATTCAAGAATTAACTGTGGAGAATAAATTTCATTTCGGAACACACTGAAAAGATTTTGAACGTCTGTCATTTTCAAAAATTAACAGAATTTGATGACTATGAGACTAGTTTTTATTTAAATTTTTTTCTATAAAAATAAAAAAATTGAAGCTATTTTTGAGAAAATTTTTAAAATGCTAATTAAAATATACCCAAAACTCAAAATATCTATTTCAAATTGAAGGAGCTACACCATTAGCTAGATGGATCAAGGAATATCAATTTTGTTGAAAATCATGCCTAGTTTAGCTGCTAGCATTGTTCACAGATAGATGGACAGACATTCATTTTGCCATCAACCAATTTTCTACATCAATAACTCACGAATTGTGTACATGTGTTGGGAGGAAGTAATTTACTGGATTATAGGAATAAAACTTTCCCACTTTTTTGGTTTGAGGGTCCCACAAAAAGAGATTCTGTGTTTGAAAAAAAGCAACGGTTTTTGCCACAGCATTACATTACTTTCTCTTTACTACATAAATAGCATACAAAAAAGCAAAAATTGAAGTTTGCAGATTATGGCATAAAAACAGATTACTGTAATATACATTTTAAGAAGGCATGACTCAGAAAGTGTGCATCCCAAGCCTTTAAAACCACGATTTTTGAATCTCAAGGAGACAAATTTCAGGGGGCAGACGAGTTGTTGGTACATGTCATTTGGTGGAACCCAAATATGATTTGGAAGCAGTATTCTACAAAAGGATCTCTCTTTGAACTTTATTTAAATTTTTGAGATTTATGTCTTTTGGGTGCTCCCACTTTGTAGCATGAATCAAAGTCAGAAATGTGTAGCAAAAATAAAAAGTATATAAATTAAAGAAAAAAACGAAATAGTCTTTCATGATGCAATTAAAAAGACTGTCTGATTTTCTGAGCAATTTAATTTCATGCTTGGGAATGTTAGAATGGTTACTATAACACAGTACCATGCCTATAATGCTAGCTATTGTATAGCTGGTTGACTGTTTGAATTCAGGTTTGTTTGTCAGTGTTACTCAATTATTTGTCAGGAAAATGCAGATGAGAATTGTTGGTCCACTGTATTAAATATAATTGAAGAGATTAATTCAAAGAAAATATCAGGTATAATTTGAATATTAAATTATTCTATCAAAAATTCATATTCAACAATTACTTTTACTGTTTTAAAGCTGAAAAGCAACTATTTATTCTATCTAATGCCCAGGAAAAGGTTCAGTTATTTCTACTTACAGATAAAGCAATTGGACAAACGCAAATGATATATCAACTGCAAAAATAAATTTGATGAGGTCCGGGCAACAAAATGATAACCCTCATATTATTTATAATTTATAAGCCAAATGTGAATCTTGACATTTTTTCATACGTGAACATGCTTTGAGCAGTTTTCTATATAAATATTGTGGTTTCATGAACATTTTTGTTCTCACTTCACGTTTTATGTTTGTAATTGGTTTGTAATGTTTGCAATTCTAGGAACTAACTTTGTATGGATGATTTGTGAGCCATCATTATGTTGCCCCGGCCTCTTCCAATTCAAGCCTCACCTTTAAGATTGGAATCTCCTTCAAATTTAGAATACTATCAACAGAGCTGATTGCTCTACCATAAAAAATCAGCAACTGTTTGTTGCGAGGAAACTGCAAGGACTTATTTGGTGGTATGTATTTCTATTTGGTTGTAAAGACTGACTGAGGGAACTAATACTTAAGAATGCAGTATTGAGATTAGCATATCACATATCAATCCCTAAGCTTCAAAAATCGGCTCTCTTGAAGAGCTGGCTGCAATGCATTTTGACGGATCATTAGTGGAGTCGATAAATCCAATATCTTTGCTACAATTTACTTTACCATTTCAAGAATTGTATATTGGTCCAACTTTGTACAATATATTTTAGGATTTCTAGGTTTTCGATACTGTCCTTCTAAAGTTTCAGCAATTCTCCAGAAATGTTTGCTTTTAAGTAGAAAAGGACAAAGAAATGTTGAACATTAAGTCTGAATAAGATATAAAATTTTTTTAACATAATTTTAATTTCTGCACAAAACGAAATTTCCATAGGAATTCTCAAATAGTAATTTAAATTGTTCATTTACATTTAATTTATTACATAAAATGCAACAAACTATATTGAAAATTTGAGAAAGCAAAATTTATAATGCTTCACTTATCAACAAATCGAAAACCTTCGATCTTGAGAATTCTCAGTATTATCACTGTAATCCAATGCAATGTAGATTTTAAAGACTCCAAAAGGTTCTTCCTAAACAAAATAAAGAGAATCATAAAATTGCCTTCAAGTTTTAGATTTATTTAGCTTATAACATTTTTTGTACAGAATATTTATTAAATTGTGAATCACGAGAATTCTCAGAAGTGAAAATGATTTTTTATAGTAGTACTAATTCTCTATTTTTATAATGCCACTTGTAGCATCACTAAAAATATTAAAGCTGAAAATTTTAATAAGATTGAAGGATTATAAATGTGCTGTAACCAAGTTCTAGTTGCATTAATAAGTTTTACATTAAGCTGACAATCATGAAAAAGTGAATTCAAAGAAAGTACTGTTTGCTCAGTTTAAGAAATTAAGTCACCCAATATTATATGTTCCTGGTTTTACCCATGCTTTTGAATTACTTATTATTAACCACAATCGACCTGTTGGAAACCAAAAATTTCAATTGTTTGAAAATATTTGGTAATTAATTATACTTCACATTGCTCTCTTCGCCGGACAAGGTGACTAGTTATGTGGCTTTTGGTAATGAAATTATTTTCCAGAATTTCCATGTCTCAAGAAATAAATTTACCAGGTCCTGCATCGTACTACATTAAATGTTTTTTAATATTGGTATGTGTCTTCAAGTATTTAAAAACACAAATATTAAAAATTATATTCACTTATTAGTGAACAATAATTACCACATGCAATCCACTTATAGGATAAAAACAATCCTATCTAAATCTACAAATTAAGAAAGAATACTAAACATTCCAAGAAACCTATTAATTGCATTATTTGTTTTAAAATCAACATTCACAGTTCTAGTTCCTCCATGAATGCTAATAACACATTCATTAACAATTTAACCTTGAGCAGAGCTTGATTGGAGTAAAGAATGAGCCACCCTACAGAAAAGTGGCCTATTTTAGTTTTTGCAAGACAACATACTTTACTTTGATACTAAAAAATCAATGATGCAACAGAAAAAAACTTTGTGCCTTTTAAATTGATGCAAAATATTTACCAATCTATATTTTCTGGTGAAATACCGTGAAGAGTAGTGAACTGAACTTCTTATTGAGATGTTCCTAACACTGATATTTGACCAATGAAAGCATTATGTCACAGATACAAATATTTTATCATAGAAAATTGAAATCAAATTTATAGGATAAAGAATAGATCATTAGCAACGACCCCTTTTCTTTCTTCTTTTTTTTTTTCTTTCTTACTATTGATCATCGTATGGGACAACTTTCATTATAAAAATTATGAAATAATAATCAATTCTCAAATCAATCATAACCAAATACCAAGGGCCATATTCTAACGGTTTTCATGTATATACACAAGAGGGTTCGAATAATTGCTGATCAGTCACTATCTAGTAATAGCAAATTAAAGAAATTAAAATCAATGCTATAGTATGGCAGTTAATTAGCCAATTAATTCACATTATCATCAGGTTGCAAAGTTGGATTAGCTTTGAAGCTTACTTCAAATTTTAGCTATGTGAACTGCTATTAGAAAATATTAGGTGGCAATGATAAGTGAAGTATGTTATGGTGATGAAGAATAGCAAGTATGTAATAAATTGGAATCAGACTGCCAATGGAAAATTTCTAAGACTAGCAAGTGACAAGATCTGTAGTTTAAAGTTTCAATGATGTAAATTTCTTTTTTTCCACGATACCAACTAACCAAATATCAGTGGATGCTTTGCCATGTATTTTCGAGTCGGAGCTATGAAGCTCTGTTCTACATCATTTACAATAAGCAATCTTGAATCTGTGCAATGCGTTATTTCCAATACATTTTTATGCCAACATACTTCTTGTTAACACATAAGATGTTTCATGCTCAATCACCTCTATTTAACTAATATCTTGTGGCTAATGCCAACATTAGCCAAAATACCAGACATTATGTAATAAACAGGAATCAGACAACTGGTGGCTAGTGAGTGGTGAGAGGCCATCAATTTGCTGGTGGCAAATATCTGCAACTAGTAAGAGACAATGTGTGTAGTTTGGAGTCAGACGGTATCCGTCGTTAATTTCTATTTCCATGATTACACCTAGCCTAACCCTACACCAATGGATACTTCACTATGCATTTCCAAGTTGGAGTAACACAAGTCTGCAAAGCACTGCATTGCCTAGAGCATTTCCATGTTCCACAATCAAATTATTTTATATAATTCTATCTAAATATAGGTAACATATCAATATTAATACATTGCATTAAAGCACTTACTATACAAATGTGTCCCATTAGCCTGAAGTTACTGCTGCCTACTTGAAATAAATATCATGAAAAAACTTAAAAATAAATACTGAAGAGGCGGGACAAAGTAATTTTTTCATTCAAAGACACCGACCACTACGATTATTAAAACACAATCTTTTCTTCAATGCATCAAGTAATAATTGACATAGTGCATGTTATTCTTTGTAATATATCATTCCTAATTGAAGTGTTTAAGTATAAAACACAATAACCCACACAGAAACACTTTTGAGATGTAAGTTAACATTTTAGATTAAATGTGTTCCATAAAAATGACAACCACAGGAAGACATAAATCAAAGTAACACAATGCATGGACAACTGATGGCAGGAGCAAAACATAAGGTCACAGAAACGATAATTTTGATGATAATCATCATCTAGATCCAAGTACTTCAATTATCCACTTTTTTCTTTCATTATTTCGAAAATGTTACTTTCCTTGGTCTTGTAAGCGATGAACTGCTTTCTTTAAAAAGTCTACCATATATTTTCATCATTCTTTCTACTACGCATTCCTTCTTCGCAATTAATACTATCTTACCTACACTAGCAAACAATGCGAGTATGCTGAACAAACCTTTTCTCTGCAAACACGCATCAACAGACTAAGAACAGCTCATATCACAGTTACTATGCTTCTCTCATCTACTATGTGGTTAATGTGCATTTTACATGTGCATTTTATAAAAAAATATCCTTTTTCTTACCTTAAGGGACTGTCAGAATTTCCAGATTCTGATTCGTTGCAATCCAATGATTGGCTCAGAACCTCATCATCGCTTTCTCTTTCAATATCATCTCCAGCAGCTTCTTGCTGTTGTGAACCTAACACACTATCATCTTCAATCAGATCTTGCAAAATCTGAACTAGGCTTATGCACTGACTGTTCACTAAAAAATGACAACAAAATTTACATTAACAAATGTCTGATCTGAACTAAAAAAAAAGTTTCATTAAGTGTTCCAGGCAGAAATTTAAGTTCAAATTGTTTTTATAAGCATGCGGATAAAACTTACACACACTAGACTGACTGAACATTGCTTCAGAATCTGATGAATCCGAGTGTGCATACATCCCAGTTTTGTCCACTTCTTCACATCGAGTATCATTCAATTTTTCTACAGCATATTTTTCAGGTTCTTTTTCATGGCACAAAGAATTAACATGAGTAAGTAACACTGATGCATTCAAATAATCATTTCCGTCTGGTGTGGGTGCAGGATACGGCTTGGGTTTCTCTCCAGGAGATTTTTCCATTGTAGGTTTTGAATTTTCATTCTGCATTGGGGGAAAAAAGTTAATGGTAGTCAAAATTATCAGAAATAATATGTACTCTTACTGGTGCTACTGAAAGGCAGGCTTTCTCCCACTAGTTAGTTTTCTTATCTTTTTAGTCAAGGCTAGCTTTTTATTACTGCCCCACCCTCTTCCCATCTGCTATGTATCGGCGGCAAAACATTTTTTCACAGTCTCTCAATTTTTCAGTCCCTAATAGTACAATTGAAATATCTTTCAGAATACTACAAAAGAATAAAACATACTCCTATATGCAAATTTTAATAGAAAATTTTGGAGCCACACTTTGGAAAAGGATGTTTGACTATTTCTGAAAATGCACAATTTTGAGCTAATTTTACAGAAAATTTTTGAGTTTTTAAGAAACGTCATAGGAAACCTGTACTCACAAATGTGTAGGAAAGACCCCATTATGTAAATATTAACAATGTAAGACCTATTTCAAAAAAATTGCATGCTTTCCATTTCAGAAAAAACAACATAATGAAATAATGGAAGAAATCCAGAAGGCAAGAATGTCCCGAAAATATTTAAAAAATTCAGTGAAGGTGGAAAATTTTCCAAAAGTTCAAGAATTCAACAAAAAACGTCAGCAACTATTTTCAAACTAAAATGGTTTCACTCCAGTCGAAAAACGTATTTTAAAAAATCCTAATTTATCTTCACAATGAACTTTTAATCACAATCACAACTGTAGACTCAGATTTGTATCAGCAGATAATTAAAATTTCTAATTTCTATAAAAGAAAATCGGAATAAATGTAATTCTAACTATCATTACCACCGTTTTTACTTTAATTATTATTATTATTTGATCGTCACCATCATATTCTTGTGGCACACTATTTACAGCACAATCCAATGGAAAGCAAATTTGCATACCAGCAAAGCAACTTCAGACAGGCGTTTCTTCAATCTTCCAAGATGGAATTTTTCACTTGCAGTTTGTGGCGGTTGCCGAGTCTGAGTGTTTTGTGGAGTAAACTGAGAGTTACGATTTTCTTTCCGTCGTCTCTCTTTTTCTTCATCCCATATGGCTTTAAGGCCAGGATTGCTGGTTAATTGACCTACAGATAAAAAGAAGAAATAATAAATAAGTTTTAGGTCAAATAGATTGTTATACCTGTTTCTTAATGACAGGCTTGGAAGGCAGCTTTACATTATGAATAGCAAAAGACCACCTTTTCTCAAATTTGAAGGTTCAAAATAGCCCCTCTTCTATACACTTGTAGCTGAAAAATCAGTTATTCAAGCTGCAATAAAGCTGTTGCACTACTTCCCATTCTGAACTAACCAAGAGTAATTCTCTGGAATATTGCGTTACAACATCATGCAAGACAAAATATATTTAAGGTGCAATGCCCATCTCATAAATGCAATATGTGAACTCTATATCTATTTTTGATGTATGAAGTTTACTCTGGTTATAGTGAACTTCGGAGGATTAACTTTTTTGGTTCACAATGTCAAAACTAAACGGATCTTCTCTACAATATTGATTTTGTAGAGAGATACAGCAAAATACAATAAATGAATTTTTCTTTAGCGATTTCTCTAGATCCTTCTCCAGAGTACACTCTCTCTGCACTTAATTCTGCATTGTCCACTCTCTGTAAATATTATAATGTAGTCTTGACAATCTTCAATGCACTGTTGGGCCCTCAGAAAGTGGGGCAGAAATTCACTTTCTGAAGGCCCTATTACTTATCTAGTAACATATGAGATCCTTTCAGTAGTGTCATGGTGCAAACAGCAAGTGAAACCGATTGCTTTTCTACACAGTAGGTGTCACTAAACTGTGAGACTGGCCATTGCATGCTTCCTGTTGCTTACATAGAACATTATGTGCCTTGTCCCTTGAATCTCAAGTAACGTCAAGCTTGATACTGAAACAAGCAGTTGTACATCCCGTAAGACATGGTCTTTATTTCTGCAATGAAACTGAATGGCTCAAGATCATCAGAAATGTCCCCATTCTGGGTCTGCTACCTCCACCTCAAGGGGGACTTTAATGATTATAACAATATTTTTTTTAAGCTGTTGGAACTTGTGACACTGAGGCAATATATTGGTTTTCAGGAGTGAATTAAATTCTAAGGATGTTTTTCCTACATTTACTATAGCCAATGTTCAGAGTTCACTATAACCAAATCTTGTGTTCATTTGAAATGTAAGTGAAAATGGGATCAGTGACATTCATCGCTATAACCTATAGTTCACAATAACCAGAGTCAACTGCATATAAGAAAAGATATTACAGTTTACCTGAGATGTCCTGTCGATTCAATATATCTGCAGCAACACCATCTACTTCTAAACTGCATGTACTGATGCGTAAAATGTGCTCAGGTAGCAAGAATTCTTCCGGAACATTTTCTAAAGGAGCTGGTTTGTAATTGGACCCTTCTACGATTCCCTGACGATATCTTACACTAGCCAAATTTACAAAACTCATACCATGTAAATTGTAATCCATGCAAAACTGTAATACAAATGGTATATGAGCTTCATGTGGCTGAAATACCTGTCCCAGGATCACACCATTCTAAAAAGCAAAGCAAAACAGTAAGAATGTTGATGCTATTCACAGGCTTGTGACATAGGTAATGTACAACACTCACCTGAAGGAGATCCGAAGCTTTCTTTATCATAACAGGATTATAAAAATAAATTTTGAGAAATTGATGGTTTTGTGAGTGGTATCCATAAAATGGTCTGAAAATAAAAATAACATGAATTCACTGAATTAAATAATTTTGATGAGCATAATATTTTAAAAACTAAAGGGAATGTCTACAGTACTCGAACTTCACAAGTAAATTGCATCTTATAATCTGGGAAAAATAGCTTTTATGATTGATAGCTAAACATTCAACAGGACATTAAGATCCAATTCTTTGAACATTTAAGAATGAGAATAAGGTGTTTGTGCTTAAGGAGAAATTCAAAATTGTCAATGCAATAATGTGTAAGTGTCTAGTGTTAAAACTTAAGTAACTTGTGTTGTATAGTTCAGTGAAATGTTGTGAAAGGCACAGAAGGCTGTTGAAAAGTAGAATAGTGAAGTGAAACAATATGCATTGTTGCGTAGTGCAGTCATATGTATTTACGTTTATCTTTAATATCATTATTATTATATTGATATTCATTTATTTTGTAAATCATTGCCTCAGAGTTTAACTCAATTACCATTAAATACATCTTACAAATATTACAAGGTAACACACATTCACCAAGACAAGGTAGGAAATTGTTGCTGTGATTTAGGGTGTACACCACAGCACAACAATGCAGTCTCTTGCTCACTAGTAGTACCTCCAATACAATTTGTTGAATGAACATACTTTTAACTTGGAGTTCTAATAGATTATTTTTATAACATTTAACCAATTGAAGATTATAATAACAAAGACAACAGCAACCACAAAAGTTTACTGAATATCATTTGCAATAATGAAATGACCAGCAATATTCATGAAGTTTTACCACTGCAATTCAATCATGAAAATGGATATTCTTCCTAAAACTATAGTAAGTAGAGTTTGGAAAGTCTTAGCTGAATTGCCTTTTGTTATTCTATTTATGACAGCACTTCTATTTCACTCTTTTCTTTGTTTATTTTTGCAAACACATTATTAGGTTGCAGGCATCTACAGAGTATTCATATTTTACAGTAAAACCAAGGTACTGCTCAATGTTCAAATCTAAGGCAACTGGTATGAGACATTAAGAGTTCCACTGCACCACAGCATTGCAAGTCCTTAACAAATTCTCTGTCTAATACAGGAATCAATTACCCAAATCTAGTTTATAATGTTAAATAGCTTTAGACATACATACACTGCAGACACATGAGTTACTTTATACACATGTTGAGTTCGTGAATTTGAGTTCCCCAGTGATACATTGAGAGCTTTATCAACTGCTGATGCAATTTGATATACAAATTTTTCCTTCTCAATGCAACCATCATACGGTATGTAGATATATGGAAAAACTCCATGAAGGTGAAGACAAACTTTTTGTCCTGTAATAAAAAGGGTCAACACAAATTATCTTTGCAAATATAGGTGCATTATTTGTATAAAAAATTACAATATAGCAAAAGGTATATTTCTTACCTAAACCAGTGGAGCCAAAAATTCTGATAACTGGCACCTGCTTCACTTCAACACCTCTAAATTCTGAATATCTAGCATCCAGTCCAGGTATTGGAGTGCTCATATAATAATCTGCCTTCACTAATCTTACAGAAAACATGACTTAGTCGGGACTAAAGCACGTTCATCTTCACCTACTGAGAAGAAAATGTTTAATAAGCGTGACAACTTGACACTTCCCAACGATAAACAAAATGACGTATACACACGTAATTACTACATCCTTTCTCAAAGGGCTACGCGCAAATAATTCACATATTTCACATAATGAAACTAAAATCAACAAGGAACACTTTACAATAACTTAGAGCACGTTTGGTTCTTGCGCACAATCAACGACAATTTAATTTCTATACGAACGACGTGAAATCACAAACCTTCGATCATTACTTCACAGTGAGCTTCCCCGCGTAGGGGTAGTAACTAGTAAGGTAGCACGCGTAATTGACGTCATTCCCGCCAAAACAACATCCGAAATCGTCATTTGGGTCACTATTACAATAATTCAGGGAGCTTGAATTCATTTGCTTTCAGTATTATTGAACGCAAAGATTGACTTGTAAATGAGATTCGTAGTGTCAACAGAAATTCAACTCGATTAAGCGAATGCGGTGCAACATGCTTCTACATCACGACGACACTGTCAGGTGCAACACCAAAAACAAAACGGAAACACTCTTACATATCACACAAGAAACATTTTTTGAGACCTACCAATGCACTGATCTGCCACTGATATGCGTAAACGGTCATTGACGATAATCCAATAATCAACTTCACTACCACATTCATGTCATAACGAGAACGAGAAATGATGGTAACCAATGAGAACCGATAGGAAGAATTCCGGAGGCGTGCATGACCATTGGTCCGATTTTGCTTGGCATGGTTTGGGCGCTGCTGTCGCGCTTGGGTCGTTGGTTTTGGCATATGTTTATGAAAACAAAACAGGCTCGTAGAGCACGCGCACAGTGTTCAGGAAGCAAGGGGAGATTACCTATGAACGTTTGAAGAAAAGAGAAGAAGAATGTCGACAAATGATGAAACCGATATTATTTTCTTGCAGCCACACTTATTAACGAAAGTTTCGTTGATTCATATTTTAGAACAGGTGCGTATCTACCAGCATGCTTTCGCTTAATACCGAGGAGAGTGTATTTTAATATCTATTTTCTAAGCCTGTGTCACTTTATGGAAGAAAAACGTGTGTACATTTTGTTATTTTTAAATAAAGTTGTTTATGTAAGTTAAGGACGCCAGTGCATATTACTATTGCCTCTCTAGACTTGCCGGTAAAATGTAATGTATAATTTCAAGTGTGTTTTATCCACAGAAATGTATGAATTTAAAACATCTTCAGGTAATGAGCAAAGACAACCTGGTGGAATTGTTTCAACGGATTGCTCTTCCGTTACCTCAGAGGAAATACAGGCAAAATCGTCGTGGAAAATTAATGACCAAGTTGCAAAAGAAAAGAGAAGGTCATATGAAAAAGCCTCAAGAAACCCAGTGAGTTGAGAATTTCTGTGCGAGACATATTTATATTAGAAATAATTTTATTTATTTTTCATTGTGTGTATTAATTTTATAGCAGTGGTGTATCCATTGGATTTGGAGAAGCAAGTTCTGCTCAGCCTAGAGTTGGTTTAGGAATTGGTGACAGGTTGAAACCACCCCCTGATGCTGTGAATTTTGAAAGGAGAAAAATCAGACTTACCAGTGGCAGTAACAAATCCAGTGATTTAGATCATATTCAGATCAAGAGAAGGAAGAGTGATTCTGAAAATGGACTAATAGAAGATGATAAACAAGGAACTAATAGAGAACATAAGACTAATACTTCTTCACCCAGTGTCGAAGAAAAGCCAAATGGTACTGCAAAAGTTATCTTAAAAAGATCACTTAGTGCCTCCATGAAGGTATGTCTTGCACTTAAATTCTTATGTTGAATTTGATAGTATTAATCATGGTAAAATTTGAGGATCTCCAAGAAGAGCCACTTGCCATAAGTATGCTAGAGATAAATGAATGATAACAATTCAATTCATTTTCTGTCAATGAGTACTTAGTTCTGGATTCTCCTATAAAACCCTCATATTCAATAAAATACTTCCATTTGTTAGAAAACAAAGTACTGCAAATGGTAATTATTGAAAATTCTCAATGATCTTAACTTAAAATTATGAAATCAATAAAAGGAATAGTCTTGTATATTTCAGAATTTGCAGTTTCAAATTTTGAAGGTGGAAATTGTGCAATTTGAGTACCGTGACTGGTCTAGGGATTGGTTTTATTTTGTGATGTATAATTTGATCCAAGAGTTTCACCATTTGGATACAGTGGCATGCATTTTAAAATTCTTTAATTATAACATGGAAAAGAAGTGCTAATGTTCTGTAGACTACAAGGAAACAGAGCTGTCCATTGAATAATGGAAGAACTTCAATGTTCAACAGTGATGGAGTACATCATTGACAGTATTTTTCTTGGACTTGGTGTTCTTTTCAGTCTTACGATTTATAATACCATATTTCACATACTATAATTTTGAGTGCTTCTGATTTTCTGAATAATAAAATGTTTGCAAAACTGTTCCTGCTGAAAGACTGTTTTATTTTTATTACATTTGGTGCTAAATGTCTTGCGAATACTCATTGTGACAATGTATTTCATTTGTAGCTAAATGATACTTCAGGACAAGAACCTGAGAAGAAAAAAGAAAAAAAGTTGATTACATGGCCTTGAGGACCTGCTTCCATCTGGCTTATTAGTGAATTGAGTTTGGCAGCAAGACATCGTGCTTGAGTGTGATGAAAGGAATGGAAAACAAAGTTTCTAACTGATCTGACAAAGGAGAGGTGATCTGTTAGTGTAGAGTGGTGTGTATGAAATTTTTGCCATTTGTGCGGATGTACTTTCTTTCAATTTTTCACTGTCATATCATGCTGGATGTTCAATCTATCTTCTGCATCTCATCCATATCACTTATTGGTGTTGGCTGTTTTTAGTTAAATGATACGATTGTTTTGAAAAATAGTAACAAATGAATTTGAAATGATGTTTAAGTTTTGTTATATTGTATACATGGAGAGGAAGGGGAAAAAAATTATAAGTCCAACCTTTGCTTTCGACAAGGAAAGCAGTCATAACACATTGTATTATTCAAATTTGTACAAAATATTTCTTTTATATCTTTTTTTCCCCTTTGTTCTAAAACAGTTTTCTTAACCTGACATGATTGTGTATTGCAAATAGTGTTTGGTACTTTGCAAACCTGGCCTAAGTTTATTTACGACCTTGTTTGACGTTGCTTCTGCAGCTAATTAAAATAATGTTTTAGTGTAACATTACATGCAATAATTGAAGGCTGTACCTGATAGAAATTGAATTTTTTAATGCTAGTAATATTTGGGTACAAACCTAATTGTGCTTTCAAATGCTTTTGATTTTCATTTTTGTTTGAGGGATCATTTATCTAGTACTGTGTTGAAAAGCAGAAATAATTATATCTAGATCAGTGAAACATGTAGTTGTGAATGTTCATGTGATGTGGAAATGAAACAGTTAGCAAAGTATGCAACTGTCATCTTACAAAGTTATTTTATATTAGTTTTTAAAAAAATTATAATAAGAGAAATTATGATTTTCTGTACAATTCTGTATTGAAAGAATGGACTTTTATATCCTGCTGACATTTGTTTTGGTGTGTAGGTATTTAAAGCACATTTATGAGCAAGTAAAGCCTCTTTTGTGCTCCACTTCAGAAGGATTTGTTTAGAGCAACTGCATTTCTCAACAGTTATCGCTTGGTCAATCATTAAGAATATTCTTAAGTTTGTAATAGCACAATTGTTCTTTCTTTTCTTTTCTCTCTCTCTCTCTCTCTCTCTCTTTTTTTTTCTCTCCCCCCCCCCCCTCAATTTGAAAGCTGTGATTGCATTTGCTCTTGCGATTGTTATTTTAATAATTAATTTTATTACTTTTAAATACGAAAACTTTCATAAAATATAGATACTTATAAATGCAACATGAGAAATGAGATTGTAAATATTATTGTAAAAAAAAAAGACTTCTTTCTTTTCTGCCAGCCTAATCAAGATAATGAAAATGGGCTTATGAAGTACCTAAGTTTTAATGTTTATAGTGATGAAATATGTGTATGATTTGTAGCTCTGAGTGCAATAGAACTTTTCGCCCAATAATAGATTTGTTGTAAAAAAAATTAATAAATGCCACTTTGAAAACCTGTGTCATGTAAGTCATGCTTGGTATACCGAGACAAGAATGGAAAAATTATCAAAATGTATTATTGGGAAACAACACTGGTGAAGTGAAATAGAAGAGATTAGTTACAAAGAGAACAATCTTGATGTACTTGAGTAGAAATAATTATGTACACCATTTTAATTTTCAATCCATTAAATGGAGTACTACATGAATTAAATCTTTTATATTTAAATACGTCGGCAATAACCCCTCCTGATGTAAATAAAATTATTTACACCGAAATATAAAATCTTATGTGGTCTGTTTTATTTCATAACAAAGTGCATACTTTTTTTGAAGCTCTAAAAATTGTAGAACAACTATTTTCAAAAGTTTTCTTGAGACTTTCACTATAGAAGAAAGTGCTTTATTGTTTAGAAGTAAAGCCTTTATATTTCTGAATTCAACAGAATAACAAACATTAATATAAGGCAGGGCAGGGGCATTGAGCTGTATTCAGAGCATTGTGGCTCTGAAAGTGCTCAGGGTATCACTAGGACTACTTCCGCCCATCTCCCTATCTGGAGGTGGCCTGCCACACTGCAAAGAAATCCATCGGAACAGCATAATTTCTATTAGTAATTAAACTTTCTGTTTTCAATAACATACTGAATGAGGTTGTTCTAAAAATCCTGCAAACAAAACCAGAAGAGTTTTTTTTGGTTTACTAAGATCATGAATCCTCTTAGGTACATAATCTAGTATTGGAAACAAAACAGAAGTATTCATTGCATGAAAGGCACAGAGTAATTTGAGATAAGTTATGAACCTCATCTACCCTGGAATTATTCAGGAAACGCCAGTGGCCCTTGGGTCACTATGCTGACCTACTGCATCTTACTCTCTTCCTACAAGAAATTCAAAGAATATGGAGCCTTTTTTTTGAGAAAATTTTGAAAATGTCCCCAGGGGCTTCCTCTTTATGTGAATTGCAAGGCATGGTGTCAGGCCAGAGTGATTGGGGAATATTCAGTTTGTCAAAAATCTTATGAATGCTTATGTTGAGGCAAGTGTTGTTCACAGACAGTTGTTTTGAAGAAAAAACAAAACAAACACTTTTTTGACATCAAGAGACCCTAAAACATGTATTTCTGTTGAAATCTCAAAATCAATTTTGTGCAGCATTACACAACTCTCACTACTACATATATTACTCTCTGTATACATACACCTACAAGAAAGTGGCTAGTGTTGCTAGCAAAGTCTCAGACTTTCTCATACTAGTTAGTATGTTTCGTAACCTGGCCTAACTTTTCGGTTTTGCCCCACACTTTTTGATAATTCCAAAACTGATTTGACTTTTTACTCTTATTCTACAATTTGTAATCACAATGTATTGATGTATTTTCTTTCAAAGAATACGGAAACCTTAATCGAAATTATCCCAACTAGGTTTTCTCTCTTAAATGTAATATGAATGAAAGTTGTGACCATAATTCTTAACCAAATTTTATTACGATAAATTTGATATTACTTCCATAAGCAATGATATACTATGCAGCACTGGATATTTGAGAAGTTATTCTGAGAATTTCATTGTTGGACGGCGACATGAATGAAAGAGAAATAAGATGAGGTAGTTTTATTTACTTAACCTTTATGTTTCAATGACCATGTTCAATAAACTGGTACAATGAACTTTAATTAAAGTCCGGGAGAAGACCGATGCAAATAAGTTTTCTTTAACTCAGAAACAAAAATGACAAATTTTTCAAATATTGCTTATCTTGCGATTTTTAAAATTTATTTGTTAAACTTTTACTCATCTTTCAACTATTTATAGTTAAAATGACGGGAAGGGATTGTGTTACTCAAGAAAATGTGCGCTGATCTTTTCCCCCCTACGTCACATACAGTTTTTACTTCTTTTTTTTTACTGAATAAATCTAAATATATAATCAGTATGGGACGGATTTTTAAGACCTGAAACATCACCAAAAATGATCAATGAAATGCTCATATAGGTTTTAAAATACTCTAAAGGCAAAGAAAAATGTAAAAATTGTAATCAAAATCAGTTCGGATAAACAAGTCAAGCTGTTGGATATGTTACTGATGTAATTGAGGCTTCTTCTATTCGTTCAAGTGAACTCGACTTTCAAAGTTTTGATTTGGACTGTTCTTTGCCAGAAAATATGTCTTTAGTTATACCGAAATAGGTTTATTCGCCAATGGCGCTGACAGGCGTTACAAGAACCTAGGATTACCTACTTACAATGGCTGACATTACAACTTCAGAGCGAAGAAATCGAGTAGGCTACCAAATATAGGTATTCAGGAAATCTATTGAGAATATTTGTTACACCTCGTAAATATTATTTGAAACATGTACCTTAAAAATCGATGAAATCGGCGACAAATGACATATATAACTGGGCCATTTCCTTTTGTCGTAACATTATATAAATTTCTATACTAAAGCATTTTTCTAAAATAAAAAATATATTTCATTAAAATCCGCCCCCTAATAATCAGATATGCATAAGCAGGACATTCGTAATGATTTCGAAGTTTCGTATGCATTCGTAAAGCAATATATTGGTTGCCTTAAATTCTGGATGTTCAATTTCTGTGAAATCTTTCTCGCTTGTCTATATAAAATGCTGCAAATAATGCCAGAAAATATGTCCTTTCGTATTAAAAAAATAGCACCACTAGTTTCTTCTGATTTTAAGTTTTGAAAAACAAATCGAAATTTGCAGTAGATTTACCACGTCTCTTGATTTCCTTCTTTTTTTCCTTAAATATGACGTGAACTGAAATTAAATTTGATTAATGAAAGTCAGTTGTCAGGATGTGCACGAATTTGATCCAACGTGGTCGGAGCAAATAGAATAGAAGTCTTCTATACTATTTGCTCGGAGTCTGGGACCTTCAGTTAACAAGAAATATGATCTTTTTTTACTTTCCCCTATACCTACGTATTATACGGACTAATATACTTAGTATAGAGAAAGTTATATAATGCTGCGGGACAAAAACGGCGATTTTTCGGCACACAAACTCGTATTGTGGAGTCTTGACACAGAAAAAGGGGATAAATCTTGTTTTCTCGTATGCGTACGAGTAATTACGTAGTGTAGAGTTCTGTAATGCAGCGGAAAATCGATTTCAATATTTCAACGGAAATACGAGTTGTAGGATCCCCTGATACCAAAAAAGTGGGTTTGTTTCAAAACTTCCGTCCATTTGTCTGTTGTATGAGAACAACTAGCGGTTAAACTATGCGTAGGATTTTTTTTTTTTGCGATGAATACTCCTGTGAGTCCAAATTCCTCAAATGATTTCCAAATACGTGTTTCCAAAACTGATAAGTTTTGCGTAAAAAAGAGATTAAAGTTTCGCAATAACAGAAACGTCTAAACGACATATTCTCAAAACGGCTCCATATTTGTCCATGGAAATTGTCATTTAGGACGAGAGTTGTCTGCTATAATATTCTTAAAGTCATATTAGTACTACCATTAAGAAAATTTGAAAAAATATATTTTGGGCAGTGATATATGGCAGTTAGGAAGAGGGCGAGGCAAAACCGAAAAGCTAACCTATACCAAAGAAATTAGAGAACTAGTACGAGAAAGTCTCTGCCATTCTGTTACACCACTAGTAATGAAACTTTTATTCGCCATTGAACTATTAATTGTAAAACTGTTGGGAAGATATTCTAGATCTCTAGGAAACGGGTGCAGTTGGTACTTCTCCCACGTACGGTTTTACGGTTCTTTGACTCAAATCAAGTCAATTTTTTTTCTGCGAGAGACGTCCATGGTTCTTGCAACAATAGCCAACCGGTTGCCGACGGAGTGGGGCACTTTAATTGCGGCCGCCGAACTGTCCATCTAGCCCGTCCGCGGCCGAATCCCGTAATGAGATCGACCAACAAACTAGAGGTTCCTTCAAATGAAGGAAATGTAATTTCCAAAGTTCAGAACACTATTACATAATAAAACGTAAGCAATTTCTGTAAATTAATTAAAACTGAGTGTAATAAAAGTCGATATTGAAACGTTTCTTACATAATTTTATGCGTCTTGTCCTTGTCGGGTATATTCACTTCCCAAGTACGTGTTTCTGGCTTTAATTTTCAATGGACACTTTTTTGTTAGTGCACGTATTGAGACAGTTGACAGAAATAGAATTCATACAAAACGAACTAATGGTGCTACAGAATGGCACAGACACACACATACTCTCTCTCACTCTCTCTCGTATGTATATGTGTATATGTATACACACACACACATAATTCCCCTTCCCCTCAAATTTCGACTCTGGATCCGCCCCTGTTTAAGGATTACTGAGCTCTATTACACAAAACCTATTGAGATTTTGAGAAACGTCATTTAAAATCATTTGATGCACTTCTACTCGCAAATGCAATAATGTATATAAAATCGCTGAAAATGTGCATATTCTCGCGTGAGAAATATTAAAAAAATACGTTTGTGTATTTTTTTTAAGCAACAAAGTAAGCAGCAAAATGGTTTTTATGTCATCTTATACAGTGCATTTAGTTCAATCCGTACAAAAAGTTTCAAGAAAACATTTTGGACTGTATTTGAGAAAATGACGCTTGGGCGTTTCTGAAAATGCAGAATTTCGAGTTTATTGTCACAGAAAACGTTTGAGAGTTCGAGAAACTTTATAAGACATCATTTGAAGCACATGTACTCATAAATGCGGTATTGTATACAAATCGCCGCTAGTGTAAATGTTACGACGTGAGGGATAATTTATAAAATATATTTTTTAATTTTTGAAAAAATGAAAGTTTAGAATATAATGGCGTTCATGTCATTGTATACAGTAGATTTAGAACCATCCTTACCAGAAGTTTAAATAAACAATTTGGGAGCCAGTTTTTGAGATATTTTTGTTTATAATAATTGTTTAATATTGCACATATTTCAGGCAATATTGCGCGAAACTACTAAAATTTTCAATAAAATGTACATGACCGCAAGGAAAAAAGCTTGTAAAGGAGAACAAATTCGCCGAAGGAGAACATGACGCTGATGAAGTTTCAAACGTTAGCAATTTTTGAAAATTCAGTGTTCACAGTGAAAATCGGACCTACGACACCTTTATAAGTGTACTTCTTTCTATTTTTACAAGTAATTTAAAGAAAACATTGGGAGCTAATTTTGAGAAAATTTCAGAAATGTACCAGAAGCTTCATGTAAAGTGGAAAAAATCCTACGCACAGTTTAGGTGCTTGTGTTGTTCACAGCCGAAAAACGGACGAACGGACATTTTGAAAAGAAACGCTTTTTCAGTTCCTGGAGCCTCAAGAACGTGTGAGTCCGTTGGAATCTAGAAATCTATTTTCTACTGCATTACATAACTTTCTCTATACTACGTATATTACTCTCTATATATGCATATATACGAGAAAATTACTAGTGGTGCAAAAGAATGGCACAGACTTTCTCGTTTGTTTTCTATTTTCTTTGGTCTGGGTTAGCTATTCGGACTTGCCACATTCTCTTGCCAGCTGTAATCTCTCATAGCTCAAAGTACTTTTGACATTTTCTCAATTTTTCAGTTTCCTAATAGTAGAAATCGAAATATTACTTTAAGAATGTTAACGAGGAGTAAAACGTCGTCCTAAATGGCAATTAAAAATTTGGAGCCGTTTTGAAGAAAACAGCGTTTAAATGTTACTATTGTCAATTTACTTATGTAATTACTAAATTTCAAGCTCTTTTTCACAGAAGTGTGAGTTTTCTAAAAACTTCATTGAAAGTCATTTCAAGCACTTCCATTCACAAAAGTAATATTGCTTACAAATCGCTGAAAATGTACGTATTAACGGCGTGAGAGACATTTAAAAAAAAATTCATTTGTGTAATATTAAAAAAAACACAAAAGAATGCCCGAAAATGAACTAAACGTCATATTAAACAGTGCAATTAGCTCTAACCATACGAAAAATTTGAAGAAAAGAATTGAAACAGGTTTTTGAGAAAATGGCGTTTGAGCATTTCTGAAAATGCTGAATTTGGAGCTCATTTTCGCCGAAACTTGTCGAGTTTTCGAGAAACTTTATTTGACATTATTTAAAGCATATGTACTCATAGATATAACGTGAACAAATCGCCGGTAATGAAAAGATTAACGACGTGAGAGACAAGTAAAAAAAATATTTTTTTTGTAATTTTTGGAAAAAACAAATAAAAGAATGTAGTAATATGGCGTTTATGTCATCTTAGCAGTAGAGTACATTTAGCACTATCCCTACCACAAGTTTAAAGAAAAATGTAGGAACTGTTTTCGAGAAAATCTTGTCTTTTTTAGTTTTTAAATCCACGCAAAATTGCGTGAAAACTACAAAATTTCCTATATATATATATATATATATATATATATATATATATATATATATATATATATGTGTGTGTGTGTGTGTGTGTGTGTGTTAACGAAAGAACTAATTACGAAGAAAAAAAATTACTTGAAAAATCTCTATCTTCAATTTTGTAGTTGTAGGAAGACGCAGTGAAAAATCGAACTTTTGAAATTTTTGAAAATTCAGAGGTAGCAGTGAAAACTGACAATATTCATAGGTCAATATTAATATATTGTATTTACTATATTCTTCCAAAAAAGTTAAAGAAAGTTTTGAAAATGTCACTGGGCCAAGAGTGCTACTTGGTGCAAGTGCTGGAAGCGCACCAGATGTAGGAGACGCTCATTGGGCGATTTTTGGTTCAAAATGATTTCGAACACGTCGATATTGCTGCAGTATCTTGAATACTGAATCTCATTAAAAGGGAAATAGATTTTCCTACAATACAATACAAAATCGTTTTCAATTATCTGGAGGTTGTAAACGTAAGCGTCCGCAGCTCGAGTCCGTGTCTTCTTGGCGTCCATGTCACTGTCCTGAGGAAGTCTGCGATATCACAGGCGAAACGACAGCCTCGGCCAACGACGCGGCGTCAACCCGACAGCCAAGAAGATGGGTTGCACATCTTTCCGATGACATCTTTAAAAAGTAAAGAGACACTTTTGGACATTTTGATTGTAAAAACATAAATGGCATGCTGAATACATTCACTTTCGTTACTGAATTATTTGTTTTATGGATTTATTCGTGCAAATAACGTTAATTAAAAATTTCCCATTTACCTGCGCCACCCTGTACACACTAAGCACGTGCGCCAATGAGAGTCACTGAGGACTCAAACATTTGAGGCGATGCAAAAGAGTATTTGCAAAACAGCGGAAGCGTATGTTCATGCCACGGAGAAACTGCCGCAACAACATGGAGGACTATGCAAAATGCGATGTGCCTGGACACCTCACGTAGATGGATATGGGGAGCGCATATGAAAACCTCCCGCGCGACAACTGCTGTCATAGGTTCCTTTAGTGTGGTGCATGTTTTTTATCGCGGGAGGTGGCGGAGATCTTTGTTAGCTTCGCTGGATGGCGAGATCCGACCTACCTGTCGGCTTGCGGGGTTTTCCTCCACCACATATCTCCCACCAGGGAGGCGCCGTCCCAGCCGGGGCAAACTATAAGCTTCCGACCGGTCTCTAGGTATGTGAAGTAGTGTAGTGCATGTACGTGCGAGTAAGGAGTGGAGATGGGACAAGGAAGAGGAAGGAAAGATCACGCGCGATGCTTTTGTTAGGGCACTGCTTCGGCATTCACCTGGTGTTGAGCGAAGAAACCGCGGAAAACTACCGATCAGAGGCCCGCCCCTAGAATTCTCCTCCAGACAGCGGCTGAATTCGATCAAGATATCTAGTTAGTGTCGAAAAACCTGCCGCTTTTGTAACTTGAACCCAAGGACCTCCCTGTGAGAGCGTGATGTCAATTGATGTTTTAAGCCACCTAAGCCCGTCTGGAACTTCAAAGTTTGGTCTTCGTTGCCGGTGGGAGGGGATGCGTTCCTCCGCTATTTGTCGGTCTATGGTGTATTATAAGGGGGGATTTCCCAGTAATATGCATATCTGTGCAATCGCCCCTCCCCCAATAATTCAGAGCTGGTGACCTCCATACTTAAAAAAAAAACGTCAGGGGAAGGACATCTTGAGTCAGGTGAAGCCTGGGAATCAGCGAAGAACGCAGGATTGTCAGACATTCAAAGGCCCAGCAATCATTTGATTGGTACACCGAGAGGCATCACCGTCCAATGGGGAAGCAGGGGCAAGGCTGTGCACGTAAGAGCGTCGAGTTCTACTCGATGACTTCGACACTGAGGAAATTTACTGAAGCGAACTGCCGCTCTTGGCGACCCAATGACTTACAAAATACGTCATTACGAGTGGGCGTTTCGGTTTCGGTCGCGGTCGCGGTCTCCGCTGTCGCAAGATGGCGTAAGTTCTTACTAATTGTTTCGGTCGGACGATCGTTCGAGTACGAGCGTCGTAGGCGCGAGAACTCTGAAGATTCCACGAGTTGAGCGCTTGTTTGACTGATGTAGGCTAGGACCGCGAGGCAGCTTAGACTCAACAACTCCGCGGCATTCAGAACCGCGACCGATGCATTCAAAGCTCATAACGCTGTTGCCTGTTGGAAACCAAAGAAGAGCGCAGGTCATTCGAGTACAGCCACACACGAGGATAACCGGCGTGTGCACGGACAGCCGAGTTTCCCCTCGAGCGTCAGGCAACACACTCTGAATTACACTCGCAAGGGTGCCAATTCATACGGTCAATGACACTTTGGATGTTAAGGTGAGGTATGTCCACACCGAGAACGTCTACCAAGATATAGACCCGTTAGTCTTTGAAAAATGCATTATATCTCGCTTTAAAACTTACTTCATACAATCCTCTGACATACCACAGTGTCACTTCTGTGTTAAATCCTAGCTGACATAAAACTATATGATCCTGAGACTTACCAAAAACGTTTTAGAGTTTTCACTAATTTTCACCCACAGCCACTGACTTTTTCTACATCAAAAAAGCTTTCGACTCAGTATGGCACTCTGATACATTATTCAACCTAGAAAATCTCAGCATCCCGCAGTATTTTATTCTACTAATTAAAAGCTTCCTCATCAATAGGACCTTCTCCATACAAAAACCTACTGCACTTTCTCTCACTTACCAAACATGTTTAATGAATTTTAAAAGTTATTATCAGTACACTTTCACCTAAAATCACATTGTAATACGTATTCACACTGTACACAGTATACATCGCTACAGACTGGTCAGAACTTCTGAGAATCCTCAGGACAACGCCAGGGCCACTTCCTAGCCATCAACTTTCCCCTCTGCAGGGTGTCTGATGCTGGAGGTGGGGGGAGGGGAAGGAGAGGGTAAGAAGGGAGGGAAGGGGGTGAGGGCAATGAATTCGAATGCTGGCAAGTGAATTTGAGTAATATACCTACTGAGAATAGCAATTTAGTGTCTGTAAAACAAATCTTCATTTACTACACTACACATTTGTTTTTACAACTGAACTGTGTTATCTGGATGTTCAGGTTGACAAGGTTCTACTGTACTCAACTAAGGACTAGATGACACAATTATCTGTGTTCACCTGGATCAAATCTCTGATTTGGCCAGCAAATAAAAAAGCTAATTCCATACTGCAAAATGTCAAGTCAAACTCTCCTCCATACACAGACCACCCTACCTCCTTTGTTAGCACACCTTCACATCCATCCAAATGGTTACCATTTAAAAGCCTAGTAAAATATCTTTGAGTTCTCTTTGATCACCCACCTTACCTGGAAACCTCATATCCACCATCACACTCATCACACAATGAACTCACCAACTCTTCCCAATTTTAATTGATCTTCTCTTCAATTCCACACAGGTTCCCAACTCTACAATGCTATGATCAAACTCAAGCTCGTTTATGTAAGTCCAATCTGGGGTTCAGCACCCAAATCTCAATCTATAAACTTCAGGGTTTCCAAAATGATTTCCTATGGACCATTACAGAAGCACCATGGTTCAAACTCCAAAGATCTTCAACATGAGCTTGGTATAACCCCATCATTATTCACAGCAAACAACGTGCCCTTAAATTTATCATAAAATCCCCTCAATTCCTCAAGCTCTCCACTTCCAACTACGAAAAAAAATCTCAAAACGAATATGTATTTACAGGAAACCACCCAGAAATTTTTTGGACCCACTTTTACCCTCACCAGTCTCATTCCTCATCATAATTTTCAGTTAGTATTGGTTTTGTAATAGAAACTTTTGTTCTAAAACTCTGTATCATTTAAAACCAAACCTCTGTCAAAATGTTGTGCATCAGGAAGCAAATAAAATAAAAAAGCACCACACCATACACATGGTAGAAAGTAATTCTCAACTCTTGAGAGTAGTGAAACTTGATTAGGAAAGATTCTCTCAAAGTGCTGTATACTTTTCATTGACTCAATAAAGATACATTACAATGAAGATGACATTTGATGAGTTATGATTTCCCACAGCTTAGTTCAGATTATGTTTTATTAATAGTAGATTACTAAGATAGAAAAATGATGAATACTGAGAACCAAATTGTTTTTTATATACTGACAAGTATTTCAGGAACCTACCATACTCTCAGAACAAGGAGCTTATAAAAAGATGTATGAGAATTCTTCTTCTTTTATATTTCTTTTGTAATTGTACCAGACATCTTCTCAAACTGATATAATGCACCATAATCACATTTATGAAAGTATTTCTCAATATAATTAGAAGTTAATTTTTCTTCTTATTTTAAAAATAAAAAATTGCATTTTAGAAATAAAACATTTTAATGTTACATAATATTGTTGAATAAATTTTTATGTCAATATATGCCTACTCTCTGAATTTAATGGTAATCAAAATTTTATTTTTGACAATATCTGCTCCTTCTTTGTTTGTTGCTTACTGAAGTCTCTTTTGAACGTTAATTTGTATGTAAAGTTGGAGATTAACCAAAAGAAGAAATGAAACACTTCATGTTTACCTACAAAAGAACTGGTCATATTTTCAACAATAAAAAAATTAACTTATGAATCATCTATGACAGTTTTATATTTGAAAGAAAGATATCCATTCTAAATTTAAATTTTCACGTATCAGGTATTCTTTTCTAAAACTGTCAATGTATTTTGTACAAACGTGTAAAGCCATTCAGAGAAATTCAAGTTTCTAATCCAAATAGATTCATAATATTAATTGGACAATGAAGTGCTTTAGAAAAGTAATCAAGAAAGAAGTCATTCTTAAATGAAAAATCCGCAATAGAAAATCCTATGGCACTTAAAGA
The DNA here is from genome assembly GCA_038098605.1 of Gryllus longicercus. Classification (NCBI taxonomy): domain Eukaryota; kingdom Metazoa; phylum Arthropoda; class Insecta; order Orthoptera; family Gryllidae; genus Gryllus; species Gryllus longicercus. The sequence goes on from JAZDUA010000740.1 coordinate 365,027, forward strand.
ATTTACATACAAGGCATATAGCACAAAGAAAATTCTGAAATAAAACAGAAATAAATATATTCACAGTATTAAGTAGTAGTACTTTTAGTGAAAATTATAGAATATTTAAATTAAAATCAAGGCAATGTAAACTTATTTATATTGTAATATGAAATGTACAAGAAGTAAGGCAAGTGTTACAGATCTGCCATTCAATATGAATTTAGCATTTTTCTGCACATACTCTGAATTTCATAGAAGAATACTTGCATTAATTTGGTTTATTAATTGCAAAATAAACACAGAAAAAATTCAAGTTATTTAATCACATTTTATTAAGTTTCATTTTCATTTGATTGGTTAATCAAATTGGATATAAATTCTCAAAAAAGAAAATCTTGCCATTCTCATGCATATACTGCAGTCTTCAATTTCAAATATAAGGACTGGCATTTAACTTCACATTTCAAAAATAAATAAATCTTAATGCATTTATAACATATTTTTGTGCACATTTTCTTTGTTAATAAGTACATAAATTTTCAGAAGATGCACAACTATGAACATTGGAACATTAGGTTTCCTTTCTTATATAGAGATAATAAGAGACAATGATTGGACAGTAACACTTAAAAGTATAAGGTTTGTATAGTTATGAAATTTACCATAAATAAGAATTTGCAAGGCTAATTTCTAAATTTCTTTTAAGGAAAGGCACCTCAACAGTGTTTATTTGCTCCTTATGCATTCATTTATAATATTTATAGTGGACATATGCAGATTATGACAACTCAGTACCACAGAAATAAAGAAATGGCACATGAAACTTTGCTAATGGTTTATAATTCCTTAAACACTGGAAGTACAAATTGAAAGGCTACAGCCAAATGAAAATAAAAAGTACTATTATAAACCTTTTAGCAGGTAAAGCTTCTGAGATTTAGATGAATTATTATCTAAATTCATGAAAACTCATTATCTATCTCCATATAAACTGCAAGAGACAAGTTAAAAAGAAAAGGTGTTCTGCTGCAGCATGCGTAGTTTTACATGTTCTCTCAAAAAGTGTAAATAATTAACAAATAGCGTTATAGCTCCTTTTGATGCATCAGTCTCTTCTATTTAAAGCTAATGCTTTATTTGTTATTTTTAGCTGGTTTTGAACTATTCAAACTAAATAATAAAATGATGGTAGGGGTAATGGAAAAAAATGTCTAAGGTCAATGTAAAAGAACATACAAGTGTATAAAATATCATTCTACACATATAGCATGCACAAGTTGAGTACTTTTCCAAAATACACTCTCAATCATTTCAATATTAAGACATTACACAACAGGGAATTTGCAAGCAGTTATTCAAAAGTTCAAAACAAGCAATTTGCACTCTTGCATGTTTCGAATTAATTCTTGCAAGAGAAAAAATATGTATGACACTGGAAACTGTTGTTTTAACATTCACACGTACATATACACAACCACTTCACTGATCACCATTCAGTTCTTGATTTCCTTTGGTTCAGACAGGAGTTTCATGATCTGCCTCTTCTATCCGTCCAAGTCGCCAAGCATTCGGGTCGGCTGCTGCAAAAACACCCCACAATCATTTAAAAACTGGGCAGGACATGTATAGAAAATTCACATTTTCTGGATCTAAAAAAGGCATTGCCCTTAAAAGACATTTACTATAAATTGCTTTGGCAAGAGGGTTTTTATTGTTTTGTTTGTGCCACAAGACTTTTTGCATGTAAAATTGTCAATGATAGTCACACTTGCGAATGTGTCATAAAAAGCAGCAAATAATGAAGGTAAGTGAGTAAATGTCCATAATATATTGTAGGAGACCTATTGGAAACACAATATTTATTCTCTATGGACTCATTTTTATAAGTGAAAGAAAAGATGTGCTAAATGTGACCAGAGCATATAGAACGTTATTTAAAAATATTACTGAATCTACAAGTAAATCAGAATTTAAAATGATTGTCTTTGAAATTATGAAGTATATGTAATGTTTGTTCCATTTACTCAATTGCCTTTTTAAATCTAATTAACAAGATCTATAAGTCTGTAATCATAAGAAAGATCCTTTATGCCATTTATTAAAATTCGATTTCTCTTCAGAAACATCACTATTGTAGAAGAAACAACTTATAATACACAATTCAAAAATGATGGAAAAGGTAACAGCAACCAGACTTCTTCCTTTCAAATTTCTCACCCATTCATTCATGGCTAAAAGATATTTGATAGAAATGTCTAGCAGCATGCATTGTAAATGCATAAGTAGACTAGTTAAAAATATAGAATAGAGAATATAAGAAAAGAAAAATGTTGTGCCTTGTGTTTCATGAAATATAACATTTATAAGTAATAAGCTCTCTATTTTCCAGTCTCGAAGGAGGTGTCTTCTCATCTAACATTCAGAGTACACAGCCTCAACCAGAGCAATATGAAAAAGCAGACATATCATTTATTATATTACAGTATGCTAATTCACGGTGTAAACTTTGGAAGCCATGCCATGTTCAACTTTTCACATGATCAAGATGAAAACAATTAAAGCAATGGAGCAGCCGACAATTTAATTATACTGGAGTACCATATAAAACATGGTTTCCAGTAGTTTCAGTATTAGATTATTGAAAGTTGCAGTTCATGCAAATTGAGCACTTATTAATTTAAGCATATAGGACCATGAATATATTCTTCCAGGTGTAAAACTAATGGAAACACAATTACTTGTGAATACTGTCAATATCCAATCACTTTTTATCACGAGTAAGCTCAATATTTTGTAATAGAGGAAGCCCTAGGTTCTAAGAAACATGTCTCAAGACTTGAACAGCACGAGCCAAAATAAATAAAATAAATTAATGCAAATACATGCTATTTTCAAGTTGGATTTCACAAAGAAGAATACAATGGATTCAACAATTGTGAACTGCCATTAAAATATACTTTTCCATAAGCTCTTGAAGAGCATGATGTGCAAAAATTACACATTAAGAAAGTGTTGTTTTTTTAATGAAAAGCTTTTTTTATGAAAAATAATACTCTTGATTTGAAAAAAATATCAGGTTTAGGGTCAGAGAAGTGGAATGTTTTCTGACAGGACAATAATTTCCAGTGTCAACTAAGCATCTTCCATGTATTTACTATTGGACACACATCTTGCTCTTCAGCAAGCAGATATTTAAGAATACATAGAAAAGAGCATTTTATTCACTGAGAAAATTTATCTTTGTCCTAGTATAATTATCAGCATGAGAAAATGTGTACAAATTAAGTTGTTCCTGCATTTGCTACATAGAAGATTTTGGAAAAAGAGAATACACCACAACACTATGTAGTATGAGATTATTTGTGCTTGAGGTAGTGTACCATTCCCACTGGTAGCACTGAAACAATGAAGTGTTAGATATGTTTAAAAGTGAATTTAGGCAGAATATACTGGACATCACATCTATCAAAAATCAGGATAAGGGATGAAACATTAAATTAGAAGAATGAAGCAAGTGTTAGGCCAGAAAAGTACAAGCGAGTGAACAGACACACAGAAGATTAACAGACCACTTACCACAGTAATAGTACCTAATCCTAGGCATACCTAGGCAGAAAGAGAGACAGCTTTATATAATAAAAGCTCAAAGCATTAAGGTCTCACATATGAACGTGAGCATTGGAGCAAGTATATTAATGCAGCCCCTCCACCTGGTCTAAAATAATGTATCTATCAGTTGCAACCAATATGTACATGTATATTCAGCAATACCTATTTGTTCTATTAAAGGTACGAAGATTAAAGATAACATATATGAAAGAAATTACATTTACTTTCCACATTTGCAATGTACAAATACACAAAGCTGATAACAATTTATAGTAGAACATTTACGTAAAATACAACTAACATCAATTCTTAATTACAACAAAACTAACTCACATAAACAAAGGAGAATGTTAACATACAATGAAACAGAAAAAAACTATTCACATACACATCACACATTTCTGCAATGATTCTGAAATTACAAGAAAAAATCATTTTTCTTTGTATTGGCCCACAATAAATAAAATATTTTGAAACAGAACCCTTAAAAAAGTGCAGTCATGGCTTCTTTCCTTGTGGTAACAAATATTTTGATTCCTCAAACAATGAGGGGGAGAAAGTGAAAAGTAATATATTAGATTTCACCATCTTTAAAATTATGCCTCAAAATGCTTGGGTTTTCATTAACATTTTGTGGACAGGCCGTTTGAATAACAACTCACCTGAACCTGCTGACCAATGCTTTGGCAAGCTATAGAGCAACTTCTCGATTAAAGGTAACATTAGCTGCAGAAGGGCTTGCAGTGAGAATGCTGAGCAGTTGGTTGGCGTGCAGAAGTGGTCGAGGCCCCATAGGAGTTAACAAGGGGTCATGCTCGCACAACTGGGAGTCTTCTACAAAACATAAACAGGATGGGAAAACAAACAAAAAACACAGACTACAAAAAAGCTGTCATGTACAAGGGCTGTTAAAAAACAAATGAGAGGATTCAACACTGCTCATTCACAGCCAATATGCAAGAAGCTTGGAATTGCCCACGAGACAAAGATGGACGAGAATCAGGTATGAGGTAGCAGCAATTGGAATTAATATTTGAAAAAGCACAGAAGCCCAAACATACATTTACAGAAATAAAATTTTGTTCACATTTAGTACATAAAGCTAAAGATTTCGATAAATTGTACATGTTGCTAAATGCATATTATACCAGTCATGCACAAAACTTTTATAAGAATATAACTTCTCCATTCCTTAATTATTTTGCAAGCACCACAATCATTTGCGTCTCCATGCCTTTGTTTTAATTAGCAGCAAACAATTCTCTGTTAAAGTTACCCATTTCTGGAGCCTTTTGGAACAGTCAGTTGATTGATTAATTAATTAATTCAAAAATTAATTAAATTCAATTCAAATTACACCACTAAATTTATCTTGTGCTATACCTTAATTCATTGGCCTACTGCTCAAAGAAAAACTGAAGAGTCATTTATGTATTTTTAATTAATAACAAATCAAAGCAAATTGCAATAATGGAATGTTGTTATTATTATTGTTATTATAATTATTATTATTGTTATTATAATTATTATTGTTGTTATTATAATTATTATTGTTGTTGCTGTTATAATAATAATAATAATTATTATTATTATAATTATTATTATTACTATTATTATTATCCTTTTTGACCCAAATACTAAATCGAAGCATTCATTAGGAAATCTAATACATTAATAATTGTATTTTCCCCCACAGAAACAGTGAAAGAATGTAAACAGACTACAGGCAATTCATGCAAATCCATGCCTTAATCCAAGTTGATTTATTATGTTATCACAAGATATGAATAAAAGTTGTTCATAAATAAATGCAATCAATTTCTTTATACCCTTTCCAAAATATACAAAATGAAAACACATGAAAAAACACTAATGGGTGTATGAATTGTTGATGGTCAAGCAAAACATTCCATTTTCCTGTTTTAATTCATGTGTACTTTAAAACGGTAAACTTAACTTTGGTATTAACGAATGTTTGCAATTTTGTATAATCACTTGCTTTCTAAATAAAATATTAATTCACTTTAACCAAGCTTTTGTAGCAAAACAATAATTTTAGTAATGAAAGGAACTTGTGCGAGTTGAATATATTAAAGTATTTCTGAATTTATTGGAGAGTATATTATTATCACAGCAAAAAATTACAAAAATGATTTTTGCATATGTTAAGTGATGAAAATGGATTGAAACAAATCATGATTCAATGTGATTGGGTAAATAAATGATAACTAAGGAATGTTTCTAATATGTGGACACTGTCATGTTTAAAAATTTATTCTTTTTGAAAAGCATGAGTCATGAATAACTCTGAGAGTAATAATTTTACAATTTTTACTTACTTAATTATTAAGAGTAATAATGACCTAGAAGCATTACATTATCTGTTACAAGCATATTAAGTATTTTTTTAAAAATTATACACGACAAATGTAAACTAATTCATTATATATCACCGTTTTGTTAAAATAAACATTTTTGTTTTTGATGATCAGTATAGTCTCTAATTGTATAGAAACAGTTATGCAGTTCAATTTAAATAGGGCCTAAGTTATAAATGCGTAACTTTGACAGCTGATAATAATATGTAATCTTCATGAACATGATTATGAATTAGGATAGAAAGAAATAATAACAACAAAAAAATAAGTATTCTACAAAATGCATTGTTGTAATTCAATTATGTTTTTTTGCATTGTTAAAGAAACAACATTTCCCAAATTCTACAAGAAACATTTTGTTTCACTTCTGCACTGAGTAAAGCATTTTTGTATTACACATGTTAAAAAATTAAAAAACAAAATAAAATATAAATTTAAAAAAAAAAGAAAAGAAAAGAAAAAAATAATTGAAAATCACATTAGCAGGCAAACAAGGGATAGGGATAATATTTTTGAAAACAGCTGTGTGCTTATTATTTCAATCAAGCTGCTTATTTATCACATGAAATCTTAAGCTCTTTAGTTTAAATTGCAAAATCTACTTTTTTAACACATCCTCACAAATAATATGCATTTTTTACTTTCAAGCATTCATGCAATATTACAGTCTTCATGATCAACATATCTGAAGGAAGAATCAAGAGAAGAAATGGACTTATCTACTTCATATGTTGGAAGGAAATAATTGACAAAAATTCATGGAAATATCATTCAGTAAATGAAAAGGGATTTGCATTGCAAGAAAATTTGTGCTGATGTAAATATATTCACAAAATAAATGAAGGTTTTTGAAATGTGCATTTTATTTTCATTCAGTTAATACTTCAGAAGTGAGTTAGATAAGCACATCATGCATACAATAAATATGTCAGTGGCTTAATATAGTACTGGCAAAAATTTTATAATCAGATTTCTGCTTACTTAGGAGAGATAATGCGTGTTTTCTTTCAAGTACAATGTTTTTAAGACAAACATGGATTTTTCCTTATAGTTTTGAAATACTATTACTTTCTTAGTGGCTCTCTCCCACATTCTAATTTACATTGTAACACCTCCTCCACTCCCGTTCTATCGTTTTCCACAAATATCACAAGGGCAATCAAATTCAGTTCACATTTTTAACCCCTCCCTCTCCATGTTATTTCATATTTGAAAATCTTACAGTTTGTAATCCAATTATTTTCTTCTAGGGCTGTACTTTTGTTTTTACAAGTACATTCTTTTAAAGAAAACTGTGTTTCTTTGGCAATATTTACAAAAGTTGAATAACTGAAGTTGTGACACTATTGATAAATATGTGCTCTTTTGAAACAGTTTCTGTTTACAAAGTTTTACCTTATATTATTAGTATATTTTGAATAATAATCAAATTAACATTTTTTTTTTTTGCAAGCTAATAGCTTTCACTCTCAGTAGATAAGATGATGTTATGGGGAGACACACAAAAACAATCATATCAGGCAGAAGGCTCCTTGATAAATAGATTTGAATACCATAAAACAAGCATTCACACATGTAAATTCTGAACAATGAGAGTGATTAATACTGTTCCATCAATTATAAACCTTAACAAAAGATATACTAACAACTGGATATGAATGAAGTGTAAATCACAAAATGGGCAATAAAAAATGTTTAGCAGTACTTAAATTCACATTAGATAAATCATTTTTAAAGGGAGATTGATACAAGAATGTTAATATTGTTAGAGTGTTAATATTGGCCCAATGGATACAAGATGAACGAATAATACACATATTTTCTATTTTCATATTTTTTATGGTTATTATAATCTTCATAATATTTTTTCTTTGGCCTCACAAAACAGATCATAAATAAACTACAAAATCCTTGTCATTTGTTATTTTACCTTACATGAAATATTTCTCCATGTAAGGTGGCTTCCATTTACCTTTTATTTGTTATTTCTGCTGACTCTGATAATAAGAAAGCATTAAGCAAATTTATAATGCTGAAATGTTTCTTGGTTTGAAGTCATGTGAAGTTTATCGCTATTTCCACTCCTTAGTATAATCAAGCAGACGGCTTCATCCTATTTATTATATTATATTCAGAAACTTCTAAGGCAGTCTCCCTTGAAATAAAGTAAATGTGACTAATTCTTATTTTAACTATAATTAACCAATTTATAATTGAATATTTGGAACAAAATAAAATTGTTATTTTCTATATTTGCAATCTAGAAAATGGGATGGGCAGTTGTGTCTAAAAATACAATTATTTTAAGAGTAAATAAAGTGTGCTACACCTATAGCATTTAGAAGATACTCCTACATAAATATTGTAACTATATTTCTCCATACACCACAAACAATATAAGAAGTTAATGACCCATGCAAACACTGAAATGAAGAGAGAATAAACAACAAACAAACACAATTCAAGGAAAAGATATTACATGGAAGGTATTCAATTAAACATCAAAATACCTCTAATGAATACAAATACTGTTCTGTACACGCGCACCCACTCATGTACATGTTCACTTACCTTGTAGTTGTCGATTTATAAGTGCAGTAATTCCTGGACCATCTCCAGCCTTTTTAACCACCAACATTGGCTTGTCTTCCCCATCTTCTAGGCTATTGGGTAGATGACCATTGTGGGCTGCTGCCATTGTTTCACTAACCTGAGGAAGTATGCAAATGCATTGAATTAAATTTGTGTAGAAGGCCATATGAAAGGTGCCAAAACTTTAATAGAGAATTGAAGCTGAATTCATTCACAAATCAGAAATTAACTTCCGAAACATAAGACAAATCCAATTATTTTACACCAATACACTGAGAAGTCATGAATTACTAATTAGTTTTTCCTAAGTACTTCCCCATGTTAGTTTATTTTGAAATTATGTCTCAGTACCTATCTTAAAACATTATATGGGACTCAGGAGCACTTTTCCACTAATAAAGCAAAGGCGCTATTTGCACCCAAAATATTCAGTGAAAATTTAATTTTGTTTTGTGCAGATGTCAATGGAGAAAGACCACTAAAAGTTTCCAAAATTTCTATTTATTTTCTTTTGAAGCAAAATGGGGTAGGTAGTCTCAGACAGGCAATTTTATCATATTATTTACATTCTTGGGGGGAAGATAGAAAATCAGACAGGCAACCCGGATTTTTCTCCAGGAAGATAGATTTAGTGTTTAGCTGTTTTGATGTTTTCTTATAAAGCATTTTTCATTTATGCAAGTTTAAAATGCATTTTTATTTGTTGACTTTTAGAAAATATTGCTAACTTTAAGAACTGATATATTGAATTGCGTCATTAGCAGGGGGATCTGAATCCCCATGAGCTCCCCCCCCTGCCTTGGGTATACCGCTTTAGATAATGGTTAGTGATGTAATAAATAACAAATGGAAATGTTTATTAAAATTGTGCATGAAATGAATAGAGAAAGTAAGAGATTCTTCAGACAAAAGGAGGCAAACTACCTTGTAGGATACAGAGCAGCAAGTTTCAAATGAAGCATTAGAATTGGATGACTGTAACACTTCCAGTGGAGTATATGCAACCATATGTGAACATATTCTGCAAAATGTATTAATATCACACCTGCATAAGCTTTTTAACAACATCACGCCCCAAAATATGATCAAATACTGCTTGCAGGAACTGGTCCGTGATGATTGTCAACTTCAATTTGTCACGGTGCCAAATAAGAACACGAGATTCTTCCATTGCAGTAATTGACACCTGTTAACACAAATATGTGGCTAAAAATATAAAGGTTTTCCAAATTAGGTACACCTTAGTTGGTATACTATTACAAACATTATTACCAATCATAGAATTAAGTAAATTTTCTTACCTGGAAGTATTCATCAGTGGAAACTCCAAACCACTCAGGAGAATCGAGGAACTGGTGTGGAAACACAATATGTAAAGCTCTTCCATTTTGAGACACTACAAGCCTGAAATATGCAAAGGATGATTTAGTCCATCATTTGTATACAAATAATGATTATTTCATTCTTGGTACTCTTTAGAGGTAATTAAATAAAAATGTTTGTGAAATGAAGGTGGTGATTGATTGTCAATAATTGAAATTGTTAAGACTCTTCATGTTTAATACATTAAATCTTATATTAGTTCTGATTTAGCAAGTACTTATAGATTCATGTTATTGACAAGGCAAAAATGGTTAGCACAGTATTGCAGTACATCAGACAGGACAAGACATGAGAGCCCATGAAAAACACCACACTTGAAATACCGTCTATTTCCTCCTTCACACATATAACAAAGAAATTTGTTTGTTGGTCAAGCTTATTATTAGTAATGGTAACGCACTATGACAATGTTGTAACTTGTATTCAGCCGTATCTTGAAAACAAATTTTGATCAAATAAAGCAAGTGCAATTTGAAGAAAAATACATACCATGCCTTTTTGAATATTCAAAATCTTTAATAAAAATTGCACATGCACCACAGAAATCAGTGCTCAAAATGTTTAAAACAAAAGAAATGAGCTGTGAAATGTCTTTTAGGCACATTTGTAGCATAGAGCAGTTGTTAGAGGGTGTCCAAAAAATGTTGACTTCTGCAATTTTTGAAATTCAAATTTTTTAAAACTTAAATAGAAACCGAGTCATATTATTTAGTCTATTGCACTCTTTTCAAGCAAAATAGTTTAGTTTGTTAATTTTTATTCTGTGCATTCTTGCATTTACAGGGGGGGAAAACCTGATGCCAGGAATCAGATACGTACGAAGACAAGAATGTTTGTCAATGTTTTTATTATAGACACCACACTGCCATATTTGTTTTCATTGTATATTAAATGGTAGAAATTTCAGGTCCATTTTCAGTTCTTTTTCAGTTTTTAATATCAATAGAATTGCAAGAAAGAAATCTATTTTAAAGGAGTACAGTAGTAATTTCCAACTTTACTAACATTGATTTAATCTTGTAATAAAAGCTGTGTTACAAATAAGGAAGCAGATTTTTTTTTTTCCTTTCATCTAGCCAAATAAGGAAATTGTAAGTTGGGTCTCTTGACCTTACAGGCCCAGACATATTTGTCCATTCAAATTAGAATGTTTTATATAACTCCCTGTTCATAGTAAACATGCAGAGTACTTCATTGTGCACACAACACTTACACTTAAATAGAAATCTAATGTTTTCATATATTCTGCAACGGATCTGCTCTCACAAGCAGATCTAAAGACCAGACCATATGAAACTGATTTTTAATTCTGTGAATATTTAACATAAAGCCCTTGAGTCATTTGCCAAATTTTCTCAAAAATGTTCTCTGATTTTTTCTTTAAAATGTTTGCTTAAATAGAGCAACGAAGAGAGAGAGAGAGAGAAAGAGAGAGAGAGAGAAAGAGAGAGAGAGAAAGAGAGAGAGAGAAAGAGAGAGAGAGAAAGAGAGAGAGAGAGAAAGAGAGAGAGAAAGAGAGAGAGAGAGAAAGAGAGAGAGAGAGAGAGAGAAAGAGAAAGAGAAAGAGATAAGAGAAAGAGAGAGAGAAAGAGAGAGAGAGAAAGAAGGAGAGAGAAAGAGAGAGAGCGAAAGAGAGAGAGAGAAAGAGAAAGAGAAAAGAGAGAGAGAAAGAGAGATGAGACGAGAGGAGAGAGAGAGAGAGAGAGAGAGAGATAGTTCAATGTACCATTTTTGGAAAACACGAGCATTTTTTTTACGAAATGTTTAGTCAACGTAGGAAATTGTTTATTTTCTTTAAAGCATTTTTGCTTAAAACTGCACATACTTTTTTGATTAAATTTGGAATTTACGCGTAAAAAACCCGCTTCAAGAGAACAATGTACGTCATATTCGTTAAAGGCTTTATTTTTCGAAAATTAAAAAAAAAAATGTTCGACGTCTTCCTACAACGATTGTGAAGTTATAATTTTTTACTTTCCGTATACAAACGAATATACGGAGTATAGGGAAAGTTATGTAAAGCTGCATCGAAATCGATTTCGAGATTTCAAAGAAATACATGCTTCGGGTCCCCTGATACCGAAAAAGGTTTTTTTTTTTCTTTTCCAAAACGTCTATCCGCTCGTCCGTGTTGGTGAATGTAAACACTAGCTTCTAAATCATAAGCAGGATTTTTTTCCAAATTGAATGAAACTTCATTTGTCCCGAGTCGAAATCTCTGCAATTTTGAAAATCATTCATTGGTTTTGGGGATACTTTATGTGAAGCCACCCCACCGACATTTTCAATTTTTTCTTTAAATTTCTTATAAGAATAGAGTAAAATGCAGTTATAAGTGTAGCATAGGTTTTTCACTGTTATATCGCGGTCAATTTTCACTGTTAACTATGAATTATTTAGAAGATTTCTCTAGAAGATTTCAAAAGTTTGATTTTTTTCGAGGTCTTTTTACAACAACAAATTAAAGATAAAGATTTTTTTTCTTCAAATAAAATTCGTTGTCCATAATTTATTCTTTCATTCAGGTCATGTACAGTTTTTGAAAATTTAGTCGATTTGCGCAATAGAGCGTAAAATCTGGGCAACTTTAAAAAATTACAAAAAGGATTTTCTCAAAAACAATTCCAAATTTTTTCTTTAAACTTTTGGTAGAAATAGTGCTAAATGCACTCTACAAAAATGACATAAACGTCATAATGCTCTATTCTTTTGTTTCTTCAAAAATTACCAAAATGTTATTTTTTTGACTGGTCTCTCACGTTGCCGGGGATGTAAGGCGTGCCGGGGATGTAAGGTGTGCCGGGGATGTAAGGTGTGCTGGGGATGTAAGGCGTGCCGGGGATGTAAGGTGGTGCCGGGGATGTAAAGCGTGCCGGGATGTAAGGTGTGCCGGGGATGTAAAGGTGTGCTGGGGATGTAAGGCGTGCGGGGATGTAAGGTGTGCCGGGGATGTAAAGCGTGCCGGGGATGTAAGGTGTGCCGGGGATGTAAGGTGTGCCGGGGATGTAAAGCGTGCCGGGGATGTAAGGGTGCCGGGGAAGTAAGGCGTGCTGGGGATGTAAGGCGTGCTGGGGATGTAAGGCGTGTCGGGGATGTAAGGTGTGCTGGGGATGTAAGGCGTGCCGGGGATGTAAGGTGTGCTGGGGATGTAAGGCGTGCCGGGATGTAAGGTGTGCTGGGGATGTAAAGCGTGCCGGGGATGTAAGGCGTGCCGGGGATGTAGAGGCGTGCCGGGGGATGTAAGGCGTGCCGGGGATGTAAGGCGTGCCGGGGATGTAAGGGCGTGCCGGGGATGTAAGGTGTGCCGGGGATGTAAGGTGTACTGGGGATGTAAGGTGTGGCGGGGATGTAAGGTGTACTGGGGATGTAAGGTGTGCCGGGGATGTAAGGTGTACTGGGGATGTAAGGCGTGCCGGGGATGTAAGGTGTGCCGGGGATGTAAAGCGTGCCGGGGATGTAAGGTGTGCCGGGGATGTAAGGTGTGCCGGGGATGTAAGGTGTTGCCGGGGATGTAAGGTGTGGCCGGGGATGTAAGGCGTGCCGGGGATGTAAGGCGTGACGGGGATGTAAGGCGTGACGGGGATGTAAGGCGTGCCGGGATGTAAGGTGTGCCGGGGATGTAAGGTGTGCCGGGGGATGTAAGGTGTGCTGGGGGATGTAAGGCGTGCCGGGGATGTAAGGTGTGCCGGGGATGTAAGGTGTGCCGGGGATGTAAGGCGTGACGGGGATGTAAGGCGTGACGGGGATGTAAGGCGTGCCGGGGATGTAAGGTGTGCCGGGGATGTAAGGCGTGCCGGGGAGTAAGGCGTGCCGGGGATGTAAGTGTGTGCCGGGATGTAAGACGTGCCGGGATATAAGGTGATGCCGGGGATGTAAGGTGTGCCGGGGATGTAAGGTGTGCCGGGGATGTAAGGTTGTACCGGGGATGTAAGGTGTGCCGGGGATGTAGGCGTGACGGGGATGTAAGGCGTGACGGGGATGGAAGGCGTGCCGGGGATGTAAGGTGTGCCGGGGATGTAAGGCGTGCCGGGGATTTAAGTGTGCCGGGGATGTAAAGCGTGCCGGGGATGTAGACGTGCCGGGGATATAAGGTGTGCCGGGGATGTAAGGTGTGCCGGGGATGTAAGGTGTGCCGGGGATGTAAGGTGTTGCCGGGATGTAAGGCGTGACGGGGATGTAAGGCGTGACGGGGATGTAAGGCGTGCCGGGGATGTAAGGTGTGCCGGGGATGTAAGACGTGCCGGGATATAAGGATGTGCCGGGGATGTAAGGTGTGCCGGGGATGTAAGGTGTGCCGGGGATGTAGGTGTACCGGGGATGTAAGGTGTGCCGGGATGTAAGGCGTGACGGGGATGTAAGGCGTGACGGGGATGTAAGGCGTGCCGGGGATGTAAGGTGTGCCGGGGATGTAAGGCGTGCCGGGGATGTAAGGTGTGCCGGGGATGTAAAGCGTGCCGGGGATGTAAGACGTGCCGGGGATATAAGGTGTGCCGGGGATGTAAGGTGTGCCGGGGATGTAAGGTGTGCCGGGGATGTAAGGTGTGCCGGGATGTAAGGCGTGACGGGGATGTAAGGCGTGACGGGGATGTAAGGCGTGCCGGGGATGTAAGGTGTGCCGGGGATGTAAGGCGTGCCGGGGATGTAAGGTGTGCCGGGGATGTAAGGCGTGCCGGGGATGTAAGGTGTGCCGGGGATGTAAGGTGTGCCGGGGATGTAAAGCGTGCCGGGGATGTAAGACGTGCCGGGGATGTAAGGTGTGCCGGGGATGTAAGGTGTGCCGGGGATGTAAGGCGTGCCGGGGATGTAAGGCGTGCCGTGTGTGTGAGGTGTGCGGAGTGATGTAAAATGCGATACGCGCTGGCAGGCGACTGTTTGGAGGCGCTGGTTACTCACTTGCCCGACAGGACGAGCGACAGGCTGTCCACCTTTGTGACCTTTTCCTGCGCATACACCTGCTGGTACTGGAGCTGCCGGATGAGTTTCATGCAGCTGAGGACCTTCTTAAATTGGTGCCTCGTTACCCGCAGCGGCCGGAACAGAGCCAGGTACACCTACAACAGGGGGCACCATCGGTTACTTGATACAGTATGCTTAACAAACATAAAATACGACTTTCAAAAGGCTACTTTGCCGCAAACGTGATTCACATCCATTAAGACTAGGGACGATATCTACATTTTACGCAACTTCAGAAACTACGAGATATGGTCGACAACAATTTATAGTGAATAACACTCAGAAAATCAAATTAATTTACTGGTAATTAGATCTTGAATGCGTTTACCTAAAATTATAATTCATATTACTGTGGAGATTTTTACATGTACTGTGGCTGTGTTATTAATCTATTTACCGTGGCAGTGACTAATTTTTCAGGTCTTCGCCCTTTGCAACTCTTGTCCACGACAAGCTATACAGAGCGGCCGACTCTAGCGTGCCAACAAACACAAGAAGTTCCTTCGAAGTAGATTGACATCTTTCGACGGATTTGAACAGGCTAAATTCGCGCAAACAAATAATGTGATAATAATTCGTGTACATATATTTCAATAATTTTGACGAACGGAACACGAATGCAAAACGTAAAAATGTTATAGTGGTATTTCACAGAACCACAAATAAACTAATACTGAAGCTCAACAGCACGCATTTTCTCGTAATAGTAACGTTACATAATACCGCAGTTTATATTTATGACATAGATATTAAGAAATATATATATATATATATATATATATATATATATATATATATATATATATATAAAATATGTGGCACAATTAGAAGAACTCTACAAAAAAGAACAGAAAAGAAACGTAATTAAAATTTTACAAAGTAATGGGTAAAGGCAGTCTCAACTTTACTTTATGGAGCGGAATCCTGGACTCTGAGGAACAAGGATCTTTTTTAGCTAGAAGCCTAAGAAATGACATATCTTAGATCGGTTCAAGGTTGCAGAAGAGAAGGCAAAATCCCAAATGAAGCAATCGAGAATAAACTAGAGATGCAATCAATAACCGAAATGTCTATCTGCCGTGAAGACCAATGGAAAGAGCATGTCCTTCGTATGCCACCAGAAAGGATTCCAGAACAAGCAATGGAATACAATCCTTATGGCAAAAGAAGTGTGGGAATGCCGAGGAAGAGATAGAGAGATCGAAACAGGCCTAATTCTGGCTAGACAGAAGAAGATTTACAGCATATTAACATTATTATAAAAACATCAAAACCTAAATTTATAGCAAAATTATGCTTAGATAATTTGATCCCAATAATTCCGAATTAAGCTCAAGAAACAATAAATTAGATTAGACTGATCACTCGGACAGAGATGGAGTGAATTTTTTTACAAAGTGTAGGTGCTAAAACCTACTCATCTGCCTCTACTCTATCTGGATACAAGCAATGTAAGGAGCTGGAGCAACGGGAGACTTAAGAATACCCACAAGCAGAAGCGCACTAAGTATCATAATGCGAGCAAGACACAACAACAGGCAACGAAAGGGGGTAGAGCGGAAACGACAAAAGGAGGAAATGAGACGTCCGCTCGGGCTGTTTACCGAGTGTGGGGCGCCCCTCCCAACAAGACCGGGAAGCAGGGCTCCTCCTCAGCTACAATTCTCTCCCAGACGGTCTCAAATGAGTAATCAGATCCTGGCGCTACCGAGGGAGAAGGAAGACAAAGGAGGGGCGGGACGCGCTGGGTGGCTGTTGCCACAGAGGTGCCGCGCGGCGTTCAGACCATCCAACGACCCTGAGCCTTCAATGGCCGACTTCTACTCGAACTATCTGCTCGTGTTTCATAAAAAGGTATTAAGTAATGGCCGTTCTGCGATAAATAAGTTTCCATCGTCTCCCACATGGAGGAAATGTTATTGCAAGACAGTGTCTACAGTAAAGCCTCGCGCCGACAAGCCCTCGCGCCGACAGGCCCTCGCGCCGACAGGCCCTCGCGCCGACAGGCCCTCGCGCCGACAGGCCCTCGCGCCGACAGGCCCTCGCGCCGACAGGCCGTCGCGCCGACAGGCCGCCGCGCCGACAGGCCGTCGCGCCGACAGGCCGTCGCGACGACAGGCCGTCGCGACGACAGGCCGTCGCGCCGACAGGCCGTCGCGCCGACAGGCCGTCGCGCCGACAGGCCGTCGCGCCGACAGGCCGTCGCGCCGACAGGCCCTCGCGCCGACAGGCCCTCGCGCCGACAGGCCGTCGCGCCGACAGGCCCTCGCGCCGACAGGCCCTCGCGCCGACAGGCCCTCGCGCCGACAGGCCCTCGCGCCGACAGGCCCTCGCGCCGACAGGCCCTCGCGCCGACAGGCCCTCGCGCCGACAGGCCCTCGCGCCGACAGGCCCTCGCGCCGACAGGCCCTCGCGCCGACAGGCCCTCGCGCCGACAGGCCCTCGCGCCGACAGGCCCTCGCGCCGACAGGCCCTCGCGCCGACAGGCCCTCGCGCCGACAGGCCCTCGCGCCGACAGGCCCTCGCGCCGACAGGTCCTCGCGCCGACAGGCCCTCGCGCCGACAGGCCCTCGCGCCGACAGGCCCTCGCGCCGACAGGCCCTCGCGCCGACAGGCCCTCGCGCCGACAGGCCCTCGAATCGACAATTGTCGTACCGAGAAGCCCTTGCGCCTCGGATGATCAGCCAATGCGGAGAAAGCATCAGCCAACCGGCTCTCGTTTGGAGAGGGAGCCTGGATCTATACAAATCCACGCGCAGTCCATCTCTATGCATTCAGGATAACTAAATGTTCTATAGAATTTATTGTTCGGTTTACTTGACACAACTATCATCTACGATTTATAAAAAGGGGGAATTTCTCCATGAAGTACAAGCGGAAAGTTTACCTCTCGGGTACAAAGAGTAAATAAATAACTTGCGTTCCGTTGTAAAATTTGATAAGATGTCTTAAGACATCTCTCTCCCAAAAATGGGTATAGCAGGCCAGATGAAAGATATTAGTTCGATATTACTGGGTTAACTATATAAATTACAGGGAAACGCAATAGGTACTGCGTAAAGAGCAAGTGTATTGATATAGGTTTTCCCCCAATATTTTTCATCTGGTTCATTCACTTTCATAATCAGTTTGAAGCCTTTCCGGTGAACAAATAAGCCTCGTTTCCCTTCGCCCTCTTCTGTTTATGTACGCTCTAAGGAGCACTTGACAAACAGATGCCATCTCTCTTCCTTTCTGCCTCCGTTGGGTGGTTGCCAACGCGCTTCCCGGTGCACAATAGGTTGGGTGCATGGAAACTACAAGACATGACGTATCGCGGAAAAGAGTATTAAAATTTCTCGAGGAGCGAAAGTAAACATTAGTTTCATCAATGTAATGTTCATCACACGTTAATCTAATGTGCATATTGCATATTTGTTTCCTACCAACATGCCAGAGTAGCCATGACTAGGTTTAGAGTTGTAGCCACCGAGGCCCAGTGTAATTTCTATTGCAATGACAGTTGAACCACTGGGTTTTAAGAAGCATGGAACAATAACCGCGACCACTAATGTTAAAATATTCGTAAAATACTTAAGGACTCTTTAGTCTGAAATGGATATTTTTATTTTGGGGCATAGTTTTTATGAAGCCTTAAATTTTTCAAACTTCCACAAAATGGCTCATTTTTGTTTAAACTTAAACGTAAAAAACGCTTAAGAGAATGGTGCAGGTCTCATTTTTGTCGATATCCCTGATACTTGGGAAATTACAAAAGTACGATTTTTGGAAAATATGAATATTTAGTTTTGGCGTAATTTTGAAATATAGGTAATCTTTTAAAAATTTTAAACATTGTTTTCTAAAACATCTCCAATTTTTTCTGTAAATTTTATTCTCACATCTATAAAATGCGAACTCTTAATTTTTAAAATTGCAAACTTTTAACATTTGAAAACTACAAAATTGATTCTTCTATTCTTTCCCACGGATAGAACAAGGAACGCTTAAAAGAATGGCACAGGTCTAATTTCCGTTGAACACTTTTCGAAAATGGCAAATTTAGAAACAATGCTTTTATAGTACCACTAGTTTCGTTCTTCCCAAAACGTCCGTCCGTCTGTCCGCCCGTTCATTCATTCTCCCGTCAGTCTGTAAACACTTTCGCCGAACTAATAGTCGTTTCAAAATGAATATTCGATACAGCCGAACTCAAAGCCCTGCGATTGTAGAGAATTCTTTGAGTTTTGGAGGTGTATTACATGAAGGTACTAAAATACGTTCCAAAATGTTCTCAAAAAAACTCAATTTTTTTCTTACAAAGAGAGTGAAACACACTTATAAACAAGACAGAAGTCCAATTTTCACTATTGACTCAGAATTTTGAAAATTTGACTCCTTGTACTAGTACCGCTACTTTTAGGAAGATGAAGATTTTTTCATAAAATGAAATTGGTTCTCCATAATTAGTTTGTTAACTAATGCCATATACTTTGTTTTGAAAATATCAGTATATTTTGCGTAATTATGAGTGAAATATGGGAAATTTGAAAAACAGATCCAAAATTTTTAAAAACGTTTTGTAAGAATAGAGATAAATTTACTCAATAACATTACAGGCAACATGTACTGAATAGTATGAATGGTATTTTGAAAAACCCTTTTGATTTATCAAAAACTACTGGTGGTGATTTCTAATGAAGTTTCACGAAAACTCAAAATTGCGCGTTTTCAGAAAAGTTCAAACAATATTTTTTTTCAAACACGGCTCCAAATTTTCCACAGGAAATTTGCGCACATAGCCAGGTTCCACTCTTCTACAATATTCTTAAAGTCATATTTCGATGCTACTGTTAAGGATAGAAAACTTGAGAAAATGGGGGGATCGTTAGGGGAGTGGGACAAAATCGAAAAGAGCGCTCAGTCTGGAACGATTAAGGAAGGAACTAGTACGAGAAAGTCTGTACCATTCAGTTCTCTGTACTATCATGTGAACATTCTATAGTTGGGAGAAGACAAATTGTTATTGTAGAGAGTAAAACTGTTGAAGCACAAGTTAGCCAACTATTGTGAAATAAATGTCAATAAATTATAATGTTAATTACCGACGTGTCCTAATTTGGTTTGGCAGCAATTAATGCAAACAAAAATCACTCGCATTACTGAACACAATGATTAAAGAGTTGTTTAAGACTCACTAAAAAACTGTTGTACAATGCGCTTGCGAGTTATTTCGTATACAATCTTAAGCATTTAGAAAATCATTGTATAAACTTAATTGCAAGAAGGACCTTAACAGCTACTTCCATTTACAGTTCAAATTACGTGCGCCTGCCACCCACTCCGTAGCCTCGAGTCAGGCGCGACGACTTGTGCTTTTGAATCGAAAAGACAAGCACAACACACACAGAATATTTCTACATTGTACACCATGTTAACATGAAACAGAATTCCTTTGACAATCCAGGCACTCGCCCTCTTGGCCCGTATATGTGTGGACCCAAGAGTAAGTTCAGTATTTTTATGGCAAAAAGGCATTTCAGATTGTATATCAGAATTGATAGAAAAAAGTAAGGGCAATATATAAATAGATTTCAATATCGCAGTTTCTTACTGTCAAGTGTTATTTTCAAATCACAAGAGGAAATAAATACGCTTCTAAAAGCGGAGAAGAAAGCAGACGTTATCAAAACCCCTTTCCATTA
Source organism: Gryllus longicercus (assembly GCA_038098605.1). NCBI lineage: Eukaryota > Metazoa > Arthropoda > Insecta > Orthoptera > Gryllidae > Gryllus > Gryllus longicercus. The sequence goes on from JAZDUA010000740.1 coordinate 385,611, forward strand.
TTTTGCTTTATGTTTTTGTCAATAGCTCTTCCCAAATACAACATTAAGGGCAAGGTAAGTGTATTTGAGACTCTCGGTGTGCACCACTCCCTAGTTGCAACACAGGAAATCACATTTCCTGGGCGCGCCCCCTACGCCGCCTTCGGAACAAGAGCAAGGGGGTAGGGTACGACTTTTCGCTAATGTACGAGGGAGGGAGAGAGGGAGCTCGTATTTCATCAGGGGAGCTGTGTAGGTCAACAGTTCTCTCAACGAGATGTGATACGAATGTGTCAGGGTAGAAGGGTCCATCGCCATCACAAAATTTTATTTCCTTAAAGGATATTTCTTTTCCAATCTTTTTCTCCTTGTGAATCCCGTCTAAACACCGAAATGAACCGGCGAGCTCATAGATAACATACAAAACAATAAAATCGTGTTGTTATTAGAATTTGTTTCTATTTAAAAAAACATTAATCAAACGTAAATGATAGCTTATCTTTAATAAATTAATGAAGTTAGTAAAAGAGAATATTTATCCTAGTGAATTGCAGGAACGAGATTATATTTAATGTTAATGAATATGTACTTAGGTAGGCTTCTTAGCTAAACTTCAATTTTTTTACCATTAAAATTAAAAACAAGTTTAGTACGGGCTTTAAAACTCAGCCGTTACAATCTGTTTCTGTGATATCTCTTCGAAAATTAATGTCAGGAAGTGCAGTTCAGTAACTCTTACTGAATGTTACATCAATACATCTTTGAACATCAGAGAAATCATCATAGGATCCTTTATGATTTACCCCGCAAGGTCCTCATCACTGCATCAAGATACGGGTATCTAGAGGTTCTCGGGCAAAATTATTTACAGTATAATTTCAACAAAACTCCTTTATTTACGGAGAGTTGCTTGGTCACGGGGTCGATTTCCTTAGTATTTCGTTTGAGCGTGCACGCGCACGGGTGCGCGAATCCGTCGAGAAGCCCCACGGCCCTTCTTCGCGGAGGGCAGCGCTCCATCGAGACGTCGCCGCGCGCGCCTTCTCCGCCGTGGAACGCGTGCAGTGGCGGGCGGCGCAGGAGGCGGTCGGGGGCAGGCCAGGGCCCGCGGCGGGCGGGCGGCGCGACGGGACGGGCTGCGGTGGCACGGGCGCCCGCTTCGCAAGGCCCGCGCCCGCAACGGCGTCGCCGTCGGCGTCGTCGCCGTCGCCGCTTCGGTCGATAAGAGTGCCCAGAGCCGCGGACTGTGGGGGGCTGTCTGCCGCAGCTGAGACACTCCCGGCCCGCGAGGCGTCACGCGAAGCAATGCGGCGACGAGTGGGGCGGAGGTGAGACGCGAGAGTGACGGGGGTGACGGGAGCTGTGAAGGCGGTAGCACAACGATCCTAGACATCGGGGAGACGTGAGACGGCGCAAGCCATGAAATAGCTGGATCCTTGGGGTCAATGAGAGTGAGGAGGTTAATGGAGGTAGAGGGTCGATTACGACAAAGGACGCGAAGTGGGCAATGGTAACAATGGGATGGCGGAGGTGTTGCGATTGTCAGGAGCAATGGGGTTAATGAGGGCAATGGCGCAAGCGTCGGCCCGGCCAAGGACACTGACTTCGGCCAGCGGGAACGATGGGGTGATAAGGACCTATGGCCAACTTAAGTGACGGGATTGTGAACGTAATGTGTGAATGGGTCGGCCGGGTTAAGGGGGAGAGAAGTGGGCAACGAGAGCAATGGAATGGCAGAGGTGTGATCCTCAGGGGCGGTGGGGTTGATGGAGACGCTGCCCGCAGTGGGGTCGCTCAGGCCAAGGTCAGCGACGTCGGCTAGTGGGAACACATGGTCAGGGCCATGTGGTCAACATGTGTGATGGAATTGTGAGGGTAATTGGGCGAAGGTGGTCTGCCAGACTAAGAGGCGCGAAGTGGGCAACGAGAGCAATGGAATGGAAGAGGTGTGGTGATTGTCAGGGGCAATGGGGTTGATGGGGGCACTGTCGGCAGCGGTGCAGTCCAGGCCAAGAAAAGCGATGTCGGGTCGGCGAGTGGGAACAATGGAATTGCCGGAGACATGTGGTTAACTTGAGTGACGGGATTGTGAGGGTAATGAGGTGAAAGGGATTTGTCAGGGCAAAGGGCGCGAAGAGGACAACGATAGAAATGGAAGGTCGGTTATTCTTCATATTTGTAAAACCAATTATTACCAATGAAAAATGGTTTACACACATTAAATCTTATTTAAAATGAAATGGTTATTCTATATGAACTACGTTTAAAGCTCCTGCTTTGTTCGGCAAGGGGCATGAAGGGTTTCCAAACCGTAGGAACTCTGGGGGAAGCTTCAAGAATTTGAATTATTTGATTTATTTAGTCAAAAAACAGTAAAAACTCTATGTAACGTATAGGGGAGAAGATCATCTGTGCACGTTTTCTTGAGTTCCTGAATTCCTTCCCAACATTTTAACTATAAATATTTAAACGATGAATAAAAGTTAAAAATTAAAATAATAAAAAACAATTAATTTTAAAAAGCGCGAGTTTAGCAACATTTGATAAACTAGACATTTTTGTTCCCGAATTAAAGAACATTTATTTGCAACAGTAAACGAACTGCAGATTTGATTTTTATGCATTACTAACACAATAGTAACTTACCCTCAGCTCTACTCCTACCGCTACAAGCAAAAGGAGAGTACAACAAAACGTGTGCATAGTGAAGCTACATTCATGTCCAGAAGCAAAACAAAGGGTTATCTTATTATTTGCACAATGCATCAGGGAAACTGGACAAAAAACTGATCGAGACGAGGGTCATTGACCCGGAAGCTGAAGTACATTATTTGTTACAGGTATATGTCTTTGTTAAAAATTATACAAAACAAATCTAAACTTATCTTTATATACCATTGTCTTGTTAAAATACACATTTTTCTTTTTGATGAATTAATTTCATTGTTACGCAGCAATGTTTGTCACTGTATACAACTTAAGTTTTGGTTGTTTAATTTGGGATAACATATTTTCTTTAAATGAATTAATTTAGTACAGACGTTTCTATTGTGTTTCAAATGTAATTTTTAAATGATGAAAGACGATAGATTTATAATCTGATTTTTACACAACTGTAAGGCGATATATTGGACGGACATCAGCTTTGGATGTTAAATTTACAGACTTATTTTACTTTAAGGTCTGATCACTGATTATGGTGTAATCATTCAAAAGTGGGAAGCTCACTTCGATGTAATCAAGACAAGCTTGTACGAAATTATCCCTTTTTCTCGGTATGATGTGCTGCGTGTATTGTACCAATTGTGATTTATTCATGTTTGTTTCTTTTGCAGAAGTACGAAATGACTAACTGTTCCTGGCTTCCAAAATAATTGCAGATTCGCACCGCAAAGGCTTCATTTGGACATTGTGATGGTTGGACTGTTAAAAAGGCAGACATTGCAATATTATAATATTGCAATGTCTGCTGATGTAGCCGTTTCTAATAATATGAAAAAGTACATGTGTTGTTGTAGCAACACTAGTTTCCCATCAAATATCCTGCCAGTAAGTCACAGATACATTTGTAATAATGAACAATCGTTTTTTTCCATTTATTCACTTATTTTATATATTGCGCGGTGTATTTGTAATAAGTAAAGAAGCACAAACTCAATAATAATCTTAATGTTAAAAAGTAATTTCATTCAGTAAAATACAAAAGAATAAAACAAGAAAAAGGGCAGAAACGTACTCGAAACTGTGTATGCTAATTTCTCAGACTTTTAACACGACGTTATCATTTGTTCTGCTCTGCTCTCGAGGCTGACAAAGTAGGTGGCGGCGCTGTACCAGAGTAACTTGCCACCTGGAAAATGTCAAAGGTCTAGAAAACGATGAAAACCCGTTGTTTTAAACATAAAACAGCGTTTGTAACAGAGAAAAATGCAATGTCGCCGTGGACATTTAAAAATGGCGTTGGAACTTTTACAACTTATTAAAAATTACACAAAATAAATTATACATCATAATATTCAAGATGGCAAATAATTTTTGTACACTTCCACGATGTAATATCTGTGAATTTTTATTTATAAATAAGAACCATTCCTAGTTTAATTCTGGGTAGTAGCCCTCTTGTGTAACTGGAATGACTATCTAGAGTTACTGGAGAGCAGTATAAATTTAATGGTAGTGAAATTCGATCGTGAAAGTCAAGAGATTAGTTGGCTTGCGTCCCGATAGGCAGTTCACGTTCGCAGTGAAAACTACCGTTTGCACGCTGTTAAAAATTCATCACGTTTGACTTTCATTATTTACAGTTTCTCATAGCCCAAAAATTGTAAGTTCTTTTTGGGCAGTTTCTAAAAGTTGGTAGTTGTAGCATCTGTTAACACGTATCACATCCTGGATTAGTTCTTCTTTAGATATTTAACGAATATAAATTAGTATACTACATTTTGATTAATACATTTATCATACCTTTTAATACATATTTTAAAAAAGTAATCATTAGTACATTATTCGTAAGTTGAAATACACTTCCGTTGACGTGTTCCTGGAGCGACATCTAAACGACATGAACATAGGAGTGTAACTAATAAAAAACTCTTTCTGCACATTAGATAAATAAAATGGCTAACTTTCATATTTATCTGTGATAAGAATATTCAGATACAATACATTATACAAATTCAACACAAAGATAAAGTGTCATTCGGAGTTCTATCAGGAGACACTGATTCGCATCTGAGATTTAATGATTTTCTTTTCGACCATGTTTCAGTTTCGATCCTTTCGTCCAACTGGTGACAAATTACTAGCCTATCACTCCAAAGCTATCGAGCAGCGAACAGTGTACGGCTATGATCATTACTAAACATTCTCAAGCTCAAAGGGAGCATTAAAGACTCCGATGTTCTAGTCCGTGATAAAGATCTCTAACATAAAGCAATCTGGCAACTTCCCTTCACAAGGACAGCGTATAAAATATATTTTCGCCAACCACAACTTCGACTGGATTTACAACCCTCAATCTCAGGCAAGCCTGTCCGATCTGCTAACCACTTCCCCGTAAACCACCATTTCACTTGAGGCCCGGGATTCACATGATTTTGTTGCGTGCTTGACACCGACCACGTGAAAGGACAGAGCATGCACCCACGTGTGTAACCAGATGGCCAAGCCGCGGCTGTTCCTCGAGTGTTCGCTGCACGCACTTATCCCGCTGTTTATCGCGGGCTGGCTGCCGGTCAACATTACGGGCCGGGTATAGTAGGTCACGCACGCAGTGAGCAAGCGGCGGCGGCGGCGGCGGCAACGGAGGGCAGCGAGGAAAAACGCGGACATATTTCCGAATCTGGTCCATCCGTCCCTGCCACGAGTGAGACGGGGTGCTGGGGGTAGGGTCATACCTAATGGTCACTGCACGGGAAGTCGGTGAAGCTGGGGGGCGGGGTAGAAGGAGGTTAGGTTTGATTACATAGCTTCTAAATCTCCATCAAGATCTGTAAAAACGTCTGAATTTTAGCTCACTGGCATCCCATAAGCTTCAGGTTTTGTAATTATGACAAGAGTCAGCTGGCTTCACTTGATGAAAATAGACATTCGAAATATTATGTATATGTGTATGTATGTACACACACACATTATATATATATATATATATATATATATATATATATATATATATATATATATATATATATATATATATACCCATTTAAAATCTACGCCAAGGTTCACGAGCATATTAAAGATCAGAGCATGTAGGGCAGTGGGTAGCCAGCTGGTCAAACCGCCGCAGTTTCGGGCATGTTCACCGCACGCACTTATCTCGCCGTGTATCACGCGCCGCTGGTTAACATTACGCGCAGGCTGGGTCACGCACGCGGCAAGCGGCGGCGGCGGCGGCGGCGGCAACGAGAAAATAACGCGCGCGCGCGTATCGGAATCCATCCCTGGTGGGCGGGACGGTGGCGGTGGGGGAGTGCGGGGCAGAGCTGATAGAGTCGCAGCGCTTCGCGGGCCGCCGCTGGCCAGGGAGGGGAAAAAAAGAGAGGGAGTGAGGGGAGGTGGGGGGGGTGATGGTGGTCGGATTTAATTAGCTCTTAAATCCGCATAATGAAAGCTCGTTGAGAGGCGACGCGCGTGTACAACACGGCCGTTTCGCCGCGCGATATGCCCCACGCGAACAAAAGGTATCCCCGTGCTGTGCTGTGCTGCGCTGCGCTGGAAATATTGCCCCGGGCCCGTGCTGTGTCGCATCGGCGACCGGCGATTGCGCAACGAGAAACGAGGAAGACTGCACCTGGGGGCGAATCCAGGGCACGCGGCACACGCCCCCCACCCAACCCCCGTCATTAATACTTTACTCATTCATTTACATTTCTGTCTTAACCATTCTGTAATGAAATAACTCTCGTTGTTATACTCGTGAAATATATGTCCTGTCCTATGGTTCGATAGCCCGATATGGGCCTTGGCCGACCAGCGGTGACCCAGCTTCTCGGCCATTGAGATAAGGGCTTCGTGTGGTTAGCACGAAGACAACCGTTAACCATATGTATAGGTCTTCATAACCTTGGGGTGGGCTTTCTTTTCGTCACTCAGATTACTTTGCGAGTGAATATCTCAAGATACAGGGGCATTTGTAAGGAAAGGGCACAGTTATTATTTTGCCCGACCGGGAATCGAACCTTGGATCGCGCCATGTCAAGCGTCCAATGAGATACCTGTGAGGGCCGCGAAATATATACTGGTTTAAATAATAACAAATTCTCACAACGAACTTCCAAGCACTAGTAGTATTACCTTCAAAAATAGTGTCCCAAATGCATATTTCCTGGAACAAGCCTGAAATTGCCTGTTCGGTCATACATATCTGTGCAAAATTGAAACTCCCAGTTATCCACACTGAGCTTTGCATCACAAAAGGAGAAGATCAATACTGAACTGTATATTATACCAACATTAAAGTATGATTGACTCGGTAGTACTGAAATCATTTTATTACCTACAGAACAATTCTGAGTGAAAACTATTATAGGTGGTTTTCATTTATATTTATATTTGGGATTTTCTTAAAATTTCGCATTGTTTTTAATAAAAGTTGTGGGAAAAGTTACATTTATGACAATGTGTATTGCTTATTTAAGAAACATCATATTCTATTTCCGACTATTACTCAAGATTGGCTTAAAATAGGTCGTACAGCATTCCCCATTCCCCTTTACCACGCCCGTGGCTAGTCCAAGGGGCCGTGGGGCAGCGCTTCGTGGATTCAGGCGCGCCGTGCCCTCGCACGGGCAAGGCGGTCGCAAGTCGGGGGGCGCGGCGGCCGACGCAGGCTCAGCTATTCATAGCGCGGGCGGCGGCGAATCAATTGGGCCGGCGCTTAATGCCGCGGCGCGGCGGCGGAGGCGGCGGTTATGCCGCGGCTGAAGAGGCCGCAGGGAGGCCGAGAGATGAGCGGTCGCGCGGCGACGCAGGAGGCGGCGGCGGAGGAGGAGGAAATGAGATGCAGTGGAGGGGGGGGGGGGAGGATGAGGATGCGGAGCGGAAGAAACAACAACAACAAAAAAGAAGGTGACGTTGAAGTCACTGGTTCGAGCGAGAATCAAGGAGAAGGAAAGAAAATTAAGGGAGGTGAAAAGAATGAAAGAACAGAAACAAAGGAGAAAGAAAATCAGATGAGATAGAATAGATCAAGAAATAAGGGAAGGGAGATAAAAGTAGCAACAATGTTTTCAGTCGACAAGGTACGATATGCAAGGAAAGTGTTGTAAATGAAATGGAGAAAAGAGGGGAAGAGATGTAAGGCAGAGATGCTGAAAGCGAGGAGATCTCGTAAACGGCAGAAAAAGAGTGAAGAGCGCGTAGCACGGAATTTTATATCAGACTAACATCTATAAAGTCGTTGAAGTTTATAGAGCATTCATTTTATTACGTCTGTATATCTGGTTTACACCGTAAAATATTTTCTTGGAAATAGTCGTTACTGTTTACGTAAGAGCTGAAGCGAAATACATAATTTACTAAACACAAGAGAGCAATGCATAGCAAACTGTGAATTCAAAAAGGAGCGGCAGGGTGGCGTGGGGGTGGGGGTTGAGACCAAAATTATTTCGATGCAACTGATACCCTTTGATGAAACTCAAACAGACATTTCACTAAAAAAAAAAAAAGTACGACGGTAAATAAGAAAAGGAACAATCTAACTAACTGCTGAGGAGTTCCATTGGGTGCAGTGCATCAATCAAAGTCCACTCTCCGGCTGATGTGGGAGTTCGCCGCGCCGCGAGCGGCGGTTCGCAGAACTTGATCCAGCGCCCGCAGCCGCCGCACACGTCCGCTATCAGAGCCGTCGACGCCCGGGAAACAAATGCTCGCGCCATGGAAAGCGAGAATCCCGCGGCGCCAGAGACGCCTATCGGAGAGGAGCGAAAGGGTGGAAAGCGACGAGATAGGGCCGCTGTAAAGGAACACGCGCTGCCGGATAGCGATAAAAATGAATGGGGATGGGGGAGCATATGAACATAATAAGTAACAGTGGAAAAGAGAAAAAGTGAAGAGGAGAGACGGAGAAAGAGTCAGAGTAACTAAATGGTAAAGTAGTAGCCTCGTGAAATAGAATGCAAGAGAATAGAAACAAGGGAGTAGAAAAAAATATAAAGAAAAGAGTGATGAAAAGATAACAAGAAGACAGGGTATGCGAGTATTAGAAATCAATGGCAACCAACATTTATCGTCCAATGATTGTCGAAAGACGATGTAGCAGCCAAGTTCGAAAAGCAGCAAGGAGAAGAACGGGAGCCGGGAAGCGCGGGTTGAGACGACGCAAGTGAGACGCTAGGGCAAATGAAGCAGCGGTGGACTAAGAAACAACCGCAGGCTGAAGATACCACGCCGAGGGCTTAGTTGTAAGCTGCCCGTCCCGTGCCACCCCTTTTCATCCCCGCACCGCTGCCCGACCCCGCCACCTCTTTCCCTGCCACCTCTCCACCGCCGCCATCTGGCCCTGCCTTTCCGCCAACAACCCCCCCCCCCCGCCACCTCTATCTACAGATTATCCAAGCCATCACCACAACCGCCATCAGTCCCCGCCAACAACCCCCGCCACCGCCATCCGCCGCTTATCCAAGCCACCACCGCAACCGCCCCGCCGCCATCTGTCCCTGCCTCCCCGCTAACAACCCTCCGCCACCTCCATCCACCGGTTATCCAAGCCACCGCCATCAGTCCCCGCCAACAACCCCCGCCACCGCCATCCCCCGCTTATCCAACCCATTACCGCTGCCATCTATCCCGGCCACTCGCCATCGCCGCCTCCACCGCCACCCCTTACCCAAGCAGCTCCTCGCCCCATCCTCCTCCTCCTCCTCGGGCGCGCTATCTGGGGGCATCTATCGACCGCGTGGCGCGGGTCGGCCGGCCCCCAGCCCACTGCCCACCGCCCTCTCGCCCGCAGCGCACCCGCGAATGCGGGCGGCAGCGCCGGGGCGGTGCAGTAAATAGCGGCCGATAGCCCGCCCCGCGCCGTCGGCAGCGGCGCCGCCGATCAATATTTCACTGCGCGCGCCAGCGGGTGGACGGGGCGGCCGTGGGACGGGCTGGGGTGAAGGTGGAGGGAGGGAGGCGAATTTGGGGCAACGCGAATGTGCGGCCGAGGGAGCGCGGGGCGCGCCGGACCGAGGCCGAGAGGTGCACGCTGGAGAGAGACCGGGCGAAGCGGGAGAAACAGCGAGGAGAGGACTTGATTGGGAAAGCGGGAGCATTGAGAGAGAGAGAGAGGGGGGGACGCGAAATCAGTGTAGGAAGTGTGTCGATGAAGGAAAGGGGTGCGGGGCGGCACATTCCAAGGTCGTCACCGGACACGTGAGAGGTGGCGCCACACAGCGGGGTTCACAGGGTCGGCGACGGGCGAGGTGTGTGCGTGTGTCGGACACACCGCGAGGCGGGAGAGACATGCGGAGAGGCGGTGCACGGCGCGGGGGCAGCGCGAGGTCGGCGGGTTGCGACACGAGGTGCGGCAGGGGCAGCAGCGGCGCGAAAACGGCGTGCGCGGGGAGAAGGCAGCACGAGGTCGGGATGGAGCCACATGGGGCAGGGGCGACATGGAAGGGGGAGGGTGGGGGCTGGCATGGCGCAGGCAGCGTGAGGGGCACCAGCCACAGAGGCGGGGCGCGGCGGCGCCAAGCGATGCGAAGCGATGCGGGGCGAGGCGGGGCGGAGAGGGCGTGGGAGGCGACCCCGAGCGGTCACCGCCTCCCTCTCCCCCTCCGCAGCGCTGCAGCTGCACCTGCGCCGCGCGCCGCCCTGCGACTGTCGGGCTGTCGCCCGCCGCCGCCGCCGCCGCCGCCGCCAGAAGGGACCGCGAGAAACTGGGGCGGTGCCAGGGAAGCAGCAGCAGCAAGCGCGGATTGTCCCCGGAAGAAGCGCCCCTCGCCTAAGAATTGTATCCGCGGCTTGGATTTACGAGCTCCTCGAAATTTCGAGTATCCGCTTTCCTTTTGGTAGTTCGGATGCCGAAACAGTCCCACGAATAATTTATTTCTTACGTAATTCCAGTTGCGTTTCGGTAACCTCGAAGAGAAACATTATAGACGCAAACGGTCATCCATAAGCGAAGTTTATGGGCAGAAAGACGCAATACATTAGGAGCACGAAACCATGCAAATAAAGGCGACATTTTAGGGATTCTCTTAACAATGATTTATTTCTGGATGTGAATCCATTCCAGAGAAAACGGATATCAACAAGATAAAAATAATCAGATTAAGTGAAGATGCATGAGATACTCGAAGGATGAAGACGGCATAAGAAATGAAGGGAAAACATTATTTACAGAGATTTACTTTCATGTTGTTCAGAATACTGTGACAGAGGGTGCACAAAGTTGAAAACAAAGGAGTACCTTTCTAGTTTGAAAGGTATCCGCATCGCCCCAAAGGGCATTCTCCTCTGTTGCAAAAAACGTCGATTCACATTCTGATGTATTGTGATATAAAAAAGCAAATCGAGGTTCCATTGAGTCGCACTTACAACTAGAAAACCAGAACTATGGCGATTGTAACGATAACAACAGAGATTTTGGAGGTGGATGTACATCAAGGAAGAGGAGGCAGATGGAAGGGTCGACAGGAGAACAGATTTGTGAACACATGCATAAGTCGCCACAAAAAGGTACTGACGAATCAAAAGAAAGAATAATGTAAGCGTAGATAATTACGTGCACAAATGCGTAAAAATGAAGTGTCTTTGTTTGTGAAGCGTCCGTGTTATAACCGAAAAGAACAAAAATGTAAAAACAGACCCAGGCATGATTCATGTAAGTTCTTCATTTCACGAACTGCGCAGAGTACTTAGTACTTCACAAGAAGAGTAATGCCTCTGAGCAGAGTAATTCTGTAATCGTGCGCCGGAAACCGGCGTATTTTTTGGCAGAAATCTAGTAAATTTACGTTTTTGAAACAATCTTGAAATAAGGTCATGTTCAATTTTTCGAAAATATAAATAGTTTTCGTGTAATTGTATGCGAAATGTAGGCAATTTTAATTTTTTTAAACTTTTTTTTCTCAGAAATCGGTCTAAATTTTTTCTTTAAATAATCTCATCGCATGGAACTTGCTTCGTATGAGAATAGCTCAAGGAACGCTAAAAATATGGTCCTGGTCCCATTTTCGGCGATCTCTCAGCATTTTCGAAAATAGCGAAAAGTTAACATTTCAAAACAGTAAAACGGAAGATAGAGATTTTGCCTTAGCCCAAGTCTGTTCTAAACAAACAACTCTTTGAAAAAAGGTGATGTCCAATTAAAAAAAAGTTATTTTGCGTAATTCCTGCTTGAAATATACGCAATTTCTAAAAAAAGTATTTCCTCAAAAACCGCACTTTTTTATTGTATTTTCTCTTTACGAGTAACAACGGACGGTAGAATATACGGCGCAAGTGTCATTTTCAGCAAACTCTCCGTATTTCAAAAATTGCAAAAATTACGAGTTGGTAATATTGAGTTGAGACAATTACAGTTTTAAGCGCCGGCCTGATGGCGCTTCTGCAGCGTAGGGGTAGTATATAGCTGACGGGGAGTTAACGCGAAGCCGATGAATTCGAGTCTCGGTGCGCAAAATAACGCTTGCTGGTTGAAAACACTTTTGTATGTTTATGTTGTAGTACAATATAGCGAACCAGAACAATGAAAGTATGTGCTGTTGTTGCTCCACTATTTTTGAGCAACGTCATTCGATCTCTATGCAGGTTGTGCTTAGCGGCATGTTGCGAAGATATTATAATTCCAGGATGCAGTCCTCTCATATTTGTGTAATACGGGTGCAAATATTTTATAGAGAGACGAGAGGAAGGGAGACAAAGCTGAGGAAGGGTTGGAGGGCAGCATGTGGTCCACTAAATAATACGGCATTGTTCCCGCGTATGCAATTGAGCGAACGAAAACAATGATCTACCATCCGAGACACACACTTGTTATACGTATCTAGTCAACGGCATAAATCAGATTCATCAACCAGCTTTTTTTTTTTTTTTTTTTAATCGATATCACGCTGCCATCGGACCTCGAACCTAGGAATCCTTCATCAACGTTGCAACCGTCTGCAGGCTCTCTCAGTCCGAGAGAAGCGGTGCACCGATAAAACAATCCTTACATGAACGTGGTGATTCCGCGGCTAATACACGTGGAAACATGTGACAACAGCTAAGGACTCTACTCACACTTCCTTAGTGATTATTTTGGCAGGAGTCTGGTCACTCAGAGGTTGTTTTCCGCCGTACAATTTACTTACAATTTCTGGAAAGTATTACAGTCCTCAAACTCTTACCTCCTGGATTCAATGATATGACGTGAAAATTAAGCTGACGTCTTGACAATTTAGCACCCGAATTAATGTTGCAGCCCCTCGCGCGCGGTCGGAGTCACCTAGCTCGTTCGCTCACGTGCTTTCTTGGATCCGGTAGCTCCGTTTGAAACGTAGCTGACTTTTGGAGCTAAATTTACTGCTAGACTGCTCCAAAGGGTCAAGCTGTTGGTTATGTGAGCGATTGTTTTTCTAGCAGTTAAACCAATGACCACAGTTCGCACTACCGGAGGAAGTCCACATCAGAACAAGACTTGATTCGCAGCCCCAGAGGCAAATGATCCAGCACTCGCCAGGGGTCACACCATTCCGATTTGGAATAAAGGTGGCTCGGAGGTGACGCCAAGACCGACCCTCTGCTTACGCTTGGTGTCGGTATAACTCCACTTTCGGGTCACGTACTGTGAAGATCAAAATGTGTGATAGTGAAAAGAGGAAGTTTATTTTAATGAAAATGTGTGGAATCATTAAGATTGGATGGTATGGACATGATGGTGGCATTGGTTGGGTAAGTATGGACATGATGGTGGATAAGATGATGGATGGATAAGTATGCACATGATGGTGGCATTGGTTGTGGGGTGACAAATGAAGACTTGGCCTGGAATGTATAGAAGCATGCAATGTTTGTATGGCATTAAATATACTGCTCGAGAGAAAAAAAACAGCATTCAGAAAGTGATTCGCTCGCTAGGAGCATCAAAATTGTGAGCTCCAACCACGGTAGAAAAGCGTATCATTGAGGGCCGCGTTGAAAATAAATAATTTAGTAACGTTCGGAGGGAAACTGATATAGACAAGTGATGGAAGAAGTTGAGAAAAGCCAAAGCACAAAAATTAAGGACGAAGATTTATGACAAGACCTATGAGCAATATGGTGACATCAATGTTTTTAATCGTTTAAACGCGTGAACAGATATTAAAGGGCACTAAATGTTTGTTGGGGAATAGGGATATTAATTTCTGATTTTCTCATATTCGATTAGTTGTTAGGTTTAAATAATTAGTATTAATAATTTCTGAGTTTTTCCTTTTTATAACTTCATTTCTTTCTTGTTTTGAATGTCATAATAAACAGTTTTTTCGAAGTTCCATGTGTGGTTTATCTTTGAAGAGAATAACTTTCAATGGTTTCTTGGAGTAAGCCATTAGTGTATTTTATAGTAGTCACCGGCCCTCTATTTTGTATAACTGGCAAATTATATAAGCAAGTTGTCGGTTCAGTACAATACCTAGGTCTCGGTCGCCGCTGGCGCAGATATCACCTCGCAATTGCAACTCCTCGAGCTAAAAGAGAAGCAAAGGCAACGGGAAAACGCTGAGGAAATCCACCGGCAGCCTGCTGACTACGTTCTCCAGAAACTTCCACGCGCTTTGACCACGACTGAACCGCAGTCCTATTGATAGGGAATGTGCGGCACCAGAGATCGCACAAATGGGAGGGGAAATGGAAGTTGCTCGGTGAGCGCGAGGAGTTCGATTTCTACCACTTGTGAGTTGGATGTCGAAAACCCGCCGCTAGCGCCAATTTTGAACCTCTCAACCGACCGCCAAGACGACTCCAATTTTTGAACCTCTCAACCGACGACGCAGCCGCATGCTGACCCACAATCACAACTTCTCGACGAACAAGTGGACCGTTAAATCACTCGAAAAAGTTTTCAATTATTTATTGAGTCAAAAAGAGAAACCTATTGTATGTACGTCTGTTGGGCAGGAAGAATCTAAAGGTTTCCGCAGCTCGAGTTCATGACTTCCAGGCTGTACGGGTGACACCACGTCGTTGGCAGAGAGGTCGACGTTTCGCCTGTCGTGTCGCAGGCTTCTTCACTACCCTGAAAAAGCCTTTGGTCACTACCCTGAAGAAGCCTGAGTCATGACAGGCGAAACGTCGGCCTCTCTGCCAACGACGCGGCGTCACCCGGACAGCCTTGAAGTCAGGAAGAATCTAAATTTATCAAGACATCACACCACACGGTCTGTGGATGAAAGTGGACTGATCGAGGAATCCCGATCCTGGACAATCCAGGTCTAATTTGTTTAGGGCAATGCGGGTTCTCAGGTTTTATCAGGGTTCTCTCGTTTTCCCTGCCTCTCATTCCACCATCTCTCCATCACCACTCACAGACCCCAATGTCCTTGGTAGTTGAAGAGTTCCTACAAGCGAATACATAATGAGTTTGGGATCATACAAACGATAGTGCGATCCTTTCGTTCTGTACGAACACGGAATGGCCTGGACTCGCAACGCAGTGCACACGACGGAGGTCGCAGCGCTCAGAGGTGGAATAGCAGCGGCCGGGTGACCGAGCCGAGCCGAGCCGCGTGTCGCTCAAAGGCACAAAGCGGCACAGGGCGCGCTGGGCCCGCAGGGGAAGGGCGGGTGGCCGGCGGGAACAATAGGGCCACGCGATAGCGCGGAAGGAGAAAGGGAAAGGGCAGGCGGGGGGGGGGGGGCGCCTCGCGTGCCGGGGGTGGCGCGCGGCGAGGAGCCAGTGTACACAGGGCGGCCCGGGTCGTGGGGCGGACGAGGTGGCCTCAGAACCGGGCGAGGCACGCTGGCCAAGGTGTCCGGGGCCCCGCCCCCGTTCCCCCCGCCGATTCGGCTGAACTGTCCCTTACAGGAATGCGACGTCTGTCCTCCTCCGGCGTCGACCCTCCCCTCCGCGCCCTTAAAGGAAGCCCCCAACTCCCGCTCACGCCCACATGGACCGGCCGGGCGCTTCACAAACAGCAGACGCGGTCGCACTAGGGTCGCTCGTTGCCCACTGACAGAAAGCTGTCTGGCGTTGCTTTCGGCTGCTGCGCGTCCGCCGGTTGCCGAAAGGATTTGAGCGCGAACGCAATTATCGCTGGGCAGTGACCGCGAGTGAACGTGTGCCGCGTGGGATGCTGACGTACTGCCTGCCACCGCCGTAGACGCTCGCCAACTCCGATCTCCCCACCTTACGATGATCGATTGAGCACTGGATTAGGCAACTACTGTAGATCCCATGATATATTGTAATGGTTTAATACTAATAAACTGGCGTTGCCATTAACCGGTGTTCTGCTTTCTCCAGAATTAAAATCTATCGTCAATGTCATTACGGCACACGAAGGATGCAGCTGGTAACAGAAGTGGCCTAGAGGAATAAGGAAAAACGGAGGGGGTGGATAATGAAAAGAAGTCGAGCGCTGACGGGTGGGTGGGGTGGGGATGGGGTCTAGAACACGTTCCGCCGCACCGTGCCGTTATCAACTCGCTACAGGTAGTTCGAATTAGGCCCTGGGCATGGATGTTCATCCCTTGCATTCGAGGGTGTTCTTTCGAGAAGCGCTTCGCCTAGTTGATGTTTTTTTCTTACCTCTTACCTCCTGCGAAGGTGGGATATTATTCCATTCTTTGAAGGGTGTAAAACGTTAGGTTGCTGCATTGCAGTTCCGGTAACTAAAAGGAGGAGATAGCTTAAAAATACGAATACAATAAACTAAATGCACTCTGAATACGTACCTAAATGTATACATCAAAATATTCCGTGAGGTAATAGTTGCTCATCGTTTTTACTAGATTTTTTAAGGGATTTTGTATCATTTTCATGTACAGAGCATTCATACTGCAATTATAAGTCATGCTTTCTACTCATTGAGTTATATTACACAACACTTAACTGAAACAGTGTCCTTACTCCTGTTCCACTACAACTCTTGTTCGTCACAGCTTTAGTTTAAATCTAAACGTTCCTGGCGCTTAGACCACTTCGAAAGCGTGGCAACCGGAACGCCTCAGATCACGGCTATCTCTGCGTGTGCTTCAGCAGGTCCCAGATTCCAGGAGACACGATGATCGAGATGAACTGACATCGATTGGAACAAGCACGAAGTGAGAAGCGCAGAGGAAAGAGAGGGATAGGAGAGAGGGGCAGAGAAACGGTGAGAGAGGTGCGGCTTTGAAGATGCGGTGCCAAGGACGGAATCTGAGGTACTCTCGGAGGAAACCGCAAGATGGGAGGCTGTTGGGAGAAGTAGTTTGAAAGACGAGGAGATGACCAGAAAATGGGATGATTAAGGCAAATGACGACGTGTTGGCTTCGAAGGTGGAACTATGGAAGTGGAGTTATTGGTGAAAAGGAGGAGTCGGAGACAGAGAAGGCGATGGACAGGGTAGCGCAGAGAGCGTTGAAGAGGGCGACGGCTAGTGATGGAAACTGTGTTCTCGGGGGAACTGCAATGATAGCGTTGGGGATAACGGCGGAGAGAGCATCGGCTAGGACGGAGTCGTCTCTGTGATGTCGACGGCAGATAGTGGAAAAGGGTGAGGGCGGGGCGGAGCGGCGTGGCGCGGGGGAAGGGGCGGGGAGGGGCGGGGCGGGGAGGTGGCGTCGAGGGGGGCAGGGAGGGAGCGGGGAGGTACGGGGCGGGGAGGTGGCGTCGAGGGGGGCAGGGAGGGAGCGGAGAGGTCCGGGGCGGGGAGGGGGCGTCGAGGGGGGCAGGGAGGGAGCGGGGAGGTCCGGGGCGGGGAGGAAGCGTCGAGGGGGGACAGGGAGGGAGCGGGAAGGGGCGGGGAAGCGGCGGGAAGTGGTGGGGAAGAGGCGGGGCAGAGTGGAGCGGGGCGGGGCGGGGCGGGGCGGGGCGACGCCGGTTGGCAGTGCTCGCAGCGGGCGCCGCCCGGGGCGGGAGAGGGCGATGGGCGTCGCTTACTTTTATTTTAATATGAAATTAAAATAAAAGTAAGGAAATGCGACTTACTAAGAAATAAACCGTGTTACGACACGGGAAATGTACCTTACTCGTTCGAAATTCCTGCCTCGCCTGGAAACATCACACTCGTAATGTAACGTTTTCTGTCCTTATAACGTAAATTCCTGTTAAGTATTCCAATATTGTTAATTTTACTACTGAATAGTTGAATTCTTGATAAATCTAATTTTGCATCAAATTTCTAAAGACAAGTTTTCACAATAATTTAGCTCCGTACGGTCGATTCGTCGACCTGCGCAAGAAAATGTAAGTATAATTAAATCATTCTGGTAAATTAATTATTGAATTTTATTTTATTATTGACAATTAAATTAATTATAATTAGTATGAAATGTTTATCAGCCCATTCATGAATATAATGGTAATAGTGACGTAAACCTACAAATATTATAGTTAAGTAATTTAGTAATGTGCCACTGTCACCAGCAAAATGACATGAATATTTACATGATTCATAGATATTAATCAATACAACAGGAATTGACAGTAAATAAACACATAATACGCTTACATGTATATCAGAGATAACATAAAGGTGTTTCATAAGAAATGGATACCCGTAAGAGAGAAATGAAATTTAAAACAAGTGACAGAACTGATGTGCGAATTCTATTTCAACGAAGAGAACTCCGATTAATAATTTCTTATTTATATATTCACTGGCCAGAATATTCATACTGATATCGATGTATTCAGAAACAGCATGTTCATTGCTAGCTAAATAAAACGAATAAACAGTTGATTCAGAGCATTAATACTAAAAATAGTAATTCACGATGTATTATTGAATATTGAAAACAATAAAATGCATTAGACTGTAAAACCTCGTTATATTTGCAGTACTTTCACTGATAGAACAAACTAGCGTGAAGCAAGCAAACTGGGAAATGAATTAATACTGGCCATTTCGCTAAACAAACTTTATACTCGTATGCACAATTCGAATGGTAGAAAGTTCATTTTCAAATCCTATTTTTCACTCCATGATTTACTTTGAAACACATTAATCTGGGAATATGCGCGACAGTTACGCAGCTAACGCTATCAGATTCCGCCGGAAACAATCCACGCTGGGTCAAACTTCCACTAAATTACGGATTGCAGCTGTGTATAAATGATCGTTTGATTCGAGGTGTGCAGCCGGGCAGGCGGCCTCAAAGTTAAGCCAGGAGAGGAGAGGAGGAGAGGAGGAGGAGGAGGAGGAGGAGGAGGAGGAGAGGGAGAGGAGAGGAGGAGGAGGAGAGGGAGAGGAGAGGAGGAGGAGAGGGAGAGGAGAGGAGGAGGAGGAGAGGGAGAGGAGAGGAGGAGGAGAGGAGGAAGAGGAGGAGGAGAGGAGGAAGAGGAGGAGGAGGAGGAGGAGGAGGAAGAGGAGGAGGAGAGGGAGAGGAGAGGAGGAAGAGGAGGAGGAGGAGGAGGAGGAAGAGGAGGAGGAGAGGGAGAGGAGAGGAGGAAGAGGAGGAGGAGGAGGAGGAGGAGGAGGAGGAGGAGAGGAGGAGGAGGAGGAGGAGGAGGAGGAGAGGAGGAGGAGGAGAGGAGGAGGAGGAGAGGAGAGGAGGAGGAGGAGGAGGAGGAGGAGGAGAGGAGGAGGAGGAGAGGAGGAGGAGGAGAGGAGAGGAGGAGGAGGAGGAGGAGGAGAGGAGGAGAGGAGAGGGGCGGGGCGTACCTCCGCTCGTCTGCGGGCAGCCTCCGAATAAACAAGGGGCGCGTGCAACATGCATGCTGGTGGCGGCGGCGGCGGCGGCGGAGTGAAGTTAGGTGCCGCGCACTGAATCCCCGGGGGCGGAAACAAAGTAGCGGCGCGCCCGAGACGCAAGGTGGTGATGGCTGCGATGGTGATAATGGAGATGGGGGCGAGACAATTTAGATACTCGTTTCGATTTGTGATAAATAAGTGTACACGTAGGCTTCCGCGGCTCGACCGCGGCAGCACCATGGTTTATTTATCACAGGACTTCTAGGCTGTCCGGGTGACGCCGCGTCGTTGGCAGATAGGCCGACGTTTCGCCTGTCATGTCGCAGGCTTCTTCAGGGTAGTGAGGCCTATCTGCTAACGACGCGGCGTCACCCGGACAGCCTAGAAGTCCTGTGATAAATAAACCATGGTGCTGCAGCAATCATTCCCAGCATTTTTGACTGAAATCACTGAAAAATGGAGAGATTTGACCAAATTTGCAAATGCCTGAAATTTGCGTCCATCCGTAGGTCCATATAGGAATTATTATTGTTTTATAGGTGAATCGTTTGTTTTCAAGGGAAATAGTGAAAATACTATATTGGCTACTAGGGCACCATTCGAAGTGTGGCGTCATATCTGTCGCCAGTACAAACGTACTATAGTAGCCATTTGGACAGCCCTGGCGGAAGTGACGCGGGGCTGCACATAGGAATGCGGGTCGTGGGTGCAGGTTTGGAAACCCCGGCGGTCACTGCGGGTGACGCGCTTCCGTCAACCTGCCACAGGCTATATAAGCAGAATCCGACTTGAGAGCGGTCTTCTATTCTTGAGTCTTCAGAGGTGAGCGCGTCGGTAGGGCGTCGTGAGGGTTGTGCGCGGCGTTGCATGGTAATGCATAGGCTACCGAGGCGGGGAATCGAAGCCGGCGTGCTACGTCGTGACAGCAGGTGCGGCATACTCGCATGTATGTTCGCGTAAGGTACTGGTGCATCACACCGGGGATGGTAATTAATTATCGGGCCAGCGGTGGTGGTAACCAGGGAAAGTTCCTTCTTGTAACGGTTAACTTCAATTGTAAATATTGTATATAGTGTTTTGGTGTTGGAGTATCTTTCTTCTATTAAATGCTAAATATTTACAAGCCGTTCACGTCTGTATTTATTTGCCCCGGCAAAGACGCCACAGACGTAGGAGGAATAGAATGGTGGCAGCGGTTAAAGAACTACCACGCACGTAGAATGGTGCCAGCGGTTATCGAACTACCACGCACGTAGAATAGTGCCAGCGGTAAACGAACTACTACGCACGTGTAGTGTATGCAGCGGATCACGAACTACCACGTAGGTGTAAAATGGTGGCAGCAGTTCAAGAATTACCACGTAGTATAGTGTAGGCAGCGGTTCTGGAACTACCATGCAAGTGTAGTGTATGTAGCGGTTCAAGTACGCAGTTTATGGTTAGTAAACGACCACGCAGTTGTGTATGTGCGGTGTTTGTCTGTGGTAGGCAGCATCACATGGAAGCACGCCAGGAACGGCAGGTAGAATAATTACGCCAGTAAGGGGCTTCATCCGTCCATGGGTAATTAGTGAGCGTAGGAGGAATAGAATTCTGCGTTTCACGTTCAAGGTTCGGTCGGCAGTGTAGCAACGGCTATAGAAACGAACAAAACACCCAGCAGGTAGGGCGCTTTGTACCAGCGGGACAGGCATCCAGAACAACGGATCGGTACGCGGAAGTGAAAGTATATTTGGCCGCAGGTATCCGCCGGAGAAAGTTTAAATAGTGGGCGAGCGAGCAAAGCTCAGCCAGGGAACAGTTTCGACGTAAATATATTCATAGTGCGCGAAACAAGTAAAACGCGAACGAAAACGTGCGAGTACATCGGCGGGGCGAACTTCAAGCAGAAGGACGGGAAGGAAGGAAGGACGGGAAGGAAGGACGAGTTGCAGCCGATCCATCCATCTCATCACGACATCCGCCAGCGCCGAACGTGCACGCATAAGCAGCAGGAAGCAGCCACGTGCAAGCAGTGGAAGATAAGGGTAAGTGTGTTCTTTTGCAACGCGTAGGGCACTGTTTGAAAGCAATGGCGCATTTACTGAGATTTCGAAAGGAGGGAATGATCCGAATCGCCAGGGATTTAGGAATAGAATTAGATGGATCGGAAACGAATTCGATTTTAAAGAAATTAATAATAGAGCATGAGGATTATTCCGTTGAATTAACGGAGGAATTGGGGCAACAGCACGAAAGAGATAAGAAGGTAGAAGAGGAGGGTAGGAGAATATTAGAAGAAAGGCAATATCAGTTAGAGCTTGCGAGAGTGCAGAATGCCCAGACGGGCGAAACAAATTCGGAGATTCGTTCGGAAGCGCGCTCGGAACACGCAAGAGAATATATTAGAATAGGCCAAATAATTGGTAGGTTTAAAGGAGAGCAGGACGATATCACTTCTTATCTGAGCGCGTTTGAAAGCCAGTGCAGGCAATTGAAAATCTGCGAAGAAGATTGGGTTGTGAATTTGATAGGATTACTACCGCATAATGTTAACACATGGCTTACTTTAGACGAACAGGAAGAAGCGTTAGATTATGCGGAGCTGAAATTGAAATTATTAGAATTGTACCGGTTTGATGCCGAGAAATTCCGGCAGTTGTTTAGGAAACATAGCAAAAACGGAGCGACTTGGAGCATATTCGCGAGGGAATTGTTAAACTATGCCAGAGAGTGGGTAGCGGGACTTAAAATAAACACATTCGAGGGTTTATTGAATTTGATCGTAGCCGATCAAATGAAGCATAAAGTTCCAGGGGATATGCGCGAACACTTTGTGGATAAATGGGCCGAATTTGCGAATCCGCTTGAGTTCGCGAAAAGATTAGATGCGTACGAGAATGCGCGGCAAGGGTGGAAGAAGCCACAGTTACCATCTTTCCGGCCGGAAAGAACATTCCGGAAAGAACAAGGAAACAACAGGGCACCTGTTGCTCCTCACGTGGCCCCCAAGTCGGCAGGAAGTACTAATGGATTAGAGAAACATAGCGCGAAGAAGGAATTCGAGGCACCTTATGTCCGCAAGTGTTACGAATGTCAGTCAACAACGCACTTGATTAAGAACTGTCCGCGGAAACAGGGCAATCAAGTAAATCACGTATGTGAACCCGAGGCAAGGGAGTTCTTGAGGCAGCACATTGTGACAGGGACCGTGAATGAGCAGCCGACTGAAATCTTGAGAGACACGGGCGCGTCATTTGATCTGGTATCCGCAAATTTAGTCACAGATCGCGATTATACGGGCGAGTCGGTCTGGATCAAACAGCCGCTTCATTCGACTGCCATTAATTTGCCGGTGGCGGAAATTCGCCTAAATTCAGAATTAGGTAATGTAATCACTAGGGCCGCTATAGTGCCGAAGGAAAATCAACTTAGTTATTATCTATTAAGTAACAGAACGTATCAACTTCTGCAGGATATTAAGCAGGGCCTTGTAGAAGAACAAACTGTGAACATGGTTATGACGCGCAGTAAGGCTGCGGCAGAAGGCAGAACAAAAGCAGATGATTCGGGGAACTCGCAGGTAAAATTGCCGGAGGCGGAGGGCGACCGGACAGAAAAACCGGGCGAAGACGAGCATGAGCCGTCGGAGGAATTCCCGGAATTCTGTCTAGTAACAGACGGAGAAGAATTAGAATTGGCAGTGCCGATCGCGGAAATGTTGAAGGTAAATACGGAACAATTCAGCGCGGCGCAGAAGGAAGATGAGAGTGTAAATACTTTGTTTGAAAAGTATAAGGATGTAAAAGCAGAATCGGAAAGAGATACCTATTTTGTTAGGAATTCATTATTATATAAGAAGCGGAAGAGCAAAAAAGGCGACATTTACGAAATGTTAGTTGTGCCCGGTAAATTTCGTGGGCCTATATTAAGGATTTGTCATGAAGTTGTCAGTGCTCATCTAGGAATAGCTAAATCGAAGAACAATTTGTCTAAGCACTTCTTCTGGCCAAATTGTTTTAAAGAGATGGAGCAATTTGTGCGTTCATGCGACAGCTGCCAGCGCGTAGGTCATAGTGGTGATAGGAAGAAGGCACCTTTAGTATTGGTCCCCACTATAAGAGAGGTCTTTTCGCGATTAAATTTAGATACGATAGGCCCGTTTCAGAGAAGCAGTACCGGAAATGTTCATGTACTTACTGCTATTTGTGTTGCATCGAGGTACCCCGAAGCAATACCGATTCCAGACCTTCAAACTCCTACTGTAATTGATGCGCTTTTGCAGTTGTTCAGCAGAACCGGTTTCCCACGGGAAATTCAAACAGATCAGGGCCCGTGCTTCAGAAGCACGCTGATGGCAGAATTCGCAAATAAATTTGGTATTAAATTAATCCATAGTTCGGTTTATCATCCGCAGACCAATCCGGTTGAGCGTGTACACAGTACAATAAATAGGCTGTTCAAAGTTCTGTGTCTGGAAGCTGGAACTGACTGGGAAAAACAGATCCCGGCCATATTGTTCGCTTTAAGAACAAGTTTTCACGAAAGTTTTGGATTCTCGCCCGCAGAATTGGTATTTGGTAGGAATTTAAGGACCCCTATTACGTTGCTTTACGAGAATCTCTCTGGAATAGAGCCGGAAAGTAGCGAGGTAACGGAATATATATTTCGTCTGGCGAATAGATTGAAGGTAATTAGAGATGCAGCTCATGAAAAACTATCGGCACTTCAGGTGAAAAGAAAAACCTGGTATGATAAGAAAGCAGTGATACGCACATTTAATGTAGGAGACAAAGTATTAGTGTTTGCTCCGAACAAGGTACGTAAATTATCTGTGCAATGGATAGGACCGGGAGAGATAGTAGAGAAGGTGTCTGACACGAATTACGTCATTCAAATGCCGAACAAAAGTACAGGCAAGGTATATCATGTCAATATGATCAAAGCATACGTACAAAGGACAGAGTATGTCAATTTTATTGTCGATCAAGGAATAGGTGAATTTATGGAGGACGGAATAGAGAAATACGCCTTAAAATTAGAACCGGAGGAATTCGATGTAGAGGCAATGCTCGCAGGCACAGAAATGGAGCCGGAAGGAAGTGAAAGGCTGAGAGAACTTGTAATTGAGTTTAGGGACATCTTTTCTGATAGGCCCGGGCTCACAAAGAATGTTCAGATGGACATCGAGTTGCTGGACGAAAATGCAAGGGTGAGGAGCGCTCCGTATCGCACGTCACATCGCCAAACAAAAATCCTCCAGGAAGAAATCGCGAAAATGCTAAGGGATGGTATCATCGAGCCTTCAGATTCTGATTTCACATCCCCTATGATTTTGGTGGAAGCACCCGGAAAAAAACCCAGGCCATGTATTGACTACCGCAAGTTAAATCAGGTTATTCGTACGGAATATTTTCCGCTTCCGAGTTTAGCCGAGCGAATTGAAACAGTTGCGAGGGCCAAAATCATAACCACAACGGACTTATGTAAAGGATTTTGGCAGATCCAAATGAGCGAGCGCGCTCAACGGTATGCCACCTTTACGACAAAATTCGGGTCTTATAAACCCCTCAGGATGCCTTTCGGCATCAAAAATGCACCATATGTTTGCAGTAAGCTTATGGAGGCATTACTGAAAGATTGCGCGGAGTTCGCCGTCCCATATATGGATGACATTGCAATCTTTAGCGACAACTGGGATGATCACTGCAAACATCTCAGAATCGTATTCCAAAAGTTACGTGAGGCCAATTTACGCGTGCAACCGGCGAAATGTAAGTTCGCTAGGAAATCGGTTACGTTCTTAGGATACGAGATTGGTAGTGGTCTGATGAGACCAAATGAAGCCAAAGTGCAAGTAATAAAGGAATATCCACGGCCTACGACAAAAAAGGAAATCCGGAAATTTATAGGTCTGATATCATATTATAAACGGTTCATCAGAAATTTCTCGGAGAAATCAGCGGCGCTCACTGATCTATTGAGGGGAACACATAGGCAAGGCAAAATTCGGTGGTCGGAAGAGTGCGAAAACTCGTTTATACAGCTTCGCGACGCACTGTGTCAGGGGGCAGTCACACATGCACCTGATTTTAGTAAGCCATTTTTACTGCAATGTGATGCGGCACTTAGGGGAGCAGCCATTGTGTTATCACAGTTAGATCAGGAAGGAAATGAAAATCCGATTCTTTTTCTTAGTAAAAAATTCTCAGACGGGGAATTAAAATGGAGCACCACGGAGAAAGAGTGTGCGGCTTTAATTTGGGGTTTGGGGAAGTTGCGTTACTATTTAGACGGTAATGTTTTGCTAAAGATAGAAACGGATCATAACCCGTTAGTCTGGTTACAACAGAATGCTGGGAATAATCCTAGATTGCTTAGGTGGTCTTTGGCGATTCAGCATTACAACATTATCATAAGCCATAGGAAAGGGATATTAAACGTAAATGCTGATATTCTCAGTAGGGTGTTTGAAAATGAGCGCCAGACAGTGTCCGAAGTTGCAGAGGGGCACACTGCACCCGGCAATGCCGATACGTGTGCGCCGAAAACACTGGAACACAGTGCAAAACAAATAGTGCAAGAAGAATGATGTATAAGTGAATGTGATGTTTGTTGTGTTGTGTCAAGATTGAGTAAACTTTTCCCAAGAAGCCTTCGGAAGAATAGTTCCAGCAAATATCATGAACTTTTGTATTCATTTATATTCATTCTGGCAAGAAGAAAAACTTTGTACAATCCTTCAAGAGAGAAATGTAAAAATTGTTTATTTGTTTCATTTTAAGTGTATCACTGTATGTGGTTTTAAATGTAAAACAGGATAAATGTTAGTTTATTGTTGTTTTTTTTGTGCTTTTATCAATGTATAGGGTTTTGTAATTCAGTGTGTCAGTTGTGTGTATAGAACTGTATATGATTTTGAATGTTTTGATGTAATGTTTGTGGCTATATTGGTGATATTGTATGTGTCATTTTGGTAGTGAGTGTATTGTACAAAATTAATTTAATTTAAGAATTTGGTTGTAAAAGGGAAAGGAACATACTATGGTTATTAGAGGTTACCACACCAGGCTGAAAATTCGTAACAATGCATAAGAGGGACCGACCGTACGGCAAGATTTTTAATATTTCAAGTACAATGTACAATGTAGAGTAAAAATATGTCAATGGGGTAGGTTAGTAGGGCATTCTCTGTTTGTTCTTTATCTGTGTAATTAGCCAGGTCAGGCGCAGTTGTATATAATGTGAGCCGATCGGCCTAGGACTTTCACACTTGTGGAATTTTCCTTCTGTGTTGATTGCAACTGCGACGAAAATTCCCGGGGGGGTATAGAGGAGTTTGTGGCGTCATATCTGTCGCCAGTACAAACGTACTATAGTAGCCATTTGGACAGCCCTGGCGGAAGTGACGCGGGGCTGCACATAGGAATGCGGGTCGTGGGTGCAGGTTTGGAAACCCCGGCGGTCACTGCGGGTGACGCGCTTCCGTCAACCTGCCACAGGCTATATAAGCAGAATCCGACTTGAGAGCGGTCTTCTATTCTTGAGTCTTCAGAGGTGAGCGCGTCGGTAGGGCGTCGTGAGGGTTGTGCGCGGCGTTGCATGGTAATGCATAGGCTACCGAGGCGGGGAATCGAAGCCGGCGTGCTACGTCGTGACAGCAGGTGCGGCATACTCGCATGTATGTTCGCGTAAGGTACTGGTGCATCACACCGGGGATGGTAATTAATTATCGGGCCAGCGGTGGTGGTAACCAGGGAAAGTTCCTTCTTGTAACGGTTAACTTCAATTGTAAATATTGTATATAGTGTTTTGGTGTTGGAGTATCTTTCTTCTATTAAATGCTAAATATTTACAAGCCGTTCACGTCTGTATTTATTTGCCCCGGCAAAGACGCCACAGAAGGCTAGAGATAGAGGTATACTGCGGTAGATGGCACAAGATGGCGGCAGGTGGCGGTAGTGGGTGGGTAGGCGGTGGGTGATGCGTTGTGGTGAGCAGTGGCGGCGTGCGTGGTTCCTCGCGCTCTCCGCGCTTCCACATCCGGCACGCGGCGCAGCCATCACGCACTGTCAGAAGGGCTAGGGCCGGCCCTTAAACTTTCCTGCTTCACATTCAGGACCCCCTGCGGCGCAGATTTAAGGGAGAAGTCGACAGCAGTTTGCTGCACACCCTCGCATAATATTCTGAAGAATATTTATAAAATTCGTAAATAATATGTTAGATTAATACCTTAGTTCTTCTTCTTCTTCTTGCCGCTTACTTAACAGCTACTTCGGTCTTCGGGCGCCTAATCTTCTTCTCCAGTCTCCTCTGTTCTTCCAGGAATCAAGAGGTAATTTCCACTTCTCGATTATCTTTCTGACTTTCTGACTGGTCGTTCCACCCCGGTCTTGGGTCTTCCTCGGTTTCTCCTTTTATTTGGTAGCCATTCTAATGATCTTTCGAGGAGTCTTTTCTCGTCCATTCGCTGTACATGCCCAAACCAAGTGAGTTGATTCTTTTCAATTTCTTCCATAACTAGATCGTCCATCAGGCGGCCCGCGGGCCGCATGCGATCCGCCGTGCCACTTATTGTGGCCCGCGAAAGGTTAGTCAAAGGTGAAAGTCCCTTGCATCTATATCGGGCGAGAACATTTTTCGCCTAGCGCACGCGCCATGCCGGGGCAACGCCCCCCTAACGTAAAAATAGATTATTTTTTTCTAGTAAATTCATACGTTCAAAATCATCTCAGTATGTATCACTGCGGTTTGCATGGTATGGTCTGACATCGCGCATGGTTACAATTCCCTCCGCTTGAGAGCAGCTGCGCAAACTGCCGATATCAACAAAACGGGGAAGTCAGGTAGGTGGATAGCCCGAGTAATGAGAATATGGCCCGCAACCACATTACAGGTCTTAGCTCTGGCCCTTGAGGCCTTCCAAGTTGGACACCTCTGCTCTATAATATCATTATCAGAATCATTATTTCCTAACCCGTTCATTTATAATTCTTTCCTTTTTAGATATTGCTGCAGCTCTTCTGAAAAAATCTATTTCCAGAGCTCTCAATTTTCTTTTCTGTTGTTCTAGAAGTTGCCACATTTCTGCTCATACATACAATGTAACACTTTCAATCATACACTTATATATTCTAATTTTCATTTTCTTGCTTATATGTTGATTCCAGATCACTGGATTCAGGGCTCGCAAATGTTTCTTCCTTTAATGAGTCAGGTTTCACATTCCTTTCCACAAAATCCCTGTTTCCATATTGTTGTTCCCAAGTACTTTATGTCCTTTGTTCTTATTATTTCTCCAGTTTCAATAGTCAGTATGTCATGTGTACTGCCAAGTGACCAGAATGCTGTTTTTTTCTAGGTTGAGGCTCAGTCCCCATTTCTCATAATCTTCTTTTATTTTCCTTATATATCTTCCTTCGTATATTCAATATCTTCCTGTTCTTGTGCCATCAACACCTGATCATCAGCGAACTGCAGGTATAGTGTTGTATTATGTGGCGTCGTCGGGTGCGAGTAACTCACAGACACGGAGTTGTTTATACAGTTTTATTACAAGACATTTACAGTATATACATACTCCCTGGAAACGCGCTGCACTCCCAACACAGCATACCTCTGAGGCATTCCCGCCCCAGCCTGACGCAAACCCCAGCGGCTTGGCGCCGCTCCCAGTCTGTGTCCCGTGGCAATCGCCACACCTCGCAGCCGAAGCTCACGAGAACCCCTGGCGGGTGAAATGTGCCTGCCGCACTCCGATCCGGTTCAGACTCGAATGCCTCCGGCTGGTTACTTTCCAGCCGCCTCGCGAGGGGTCACGTGACAGACCTCACATGCCGGCGGCGTTCTCTCATCCCGGAATGTGGCCTGTTTGCAATTTGGAAGTCCAGCTGCACCGCGGCTGGACGCACCAATCAATTTCCTTTGCCCAGTTGACACCCGACTTCCGAGACACGCCCCCCCGGGCCCCCGAGGCGGGGCCCGCCTGTGGCGGCCGCCAAAGGACTGCCCCCCAGGGCCGGCCTCCGGCGGCCTTCCGCTCGCCGCCAAAGGACTGCCCCCGCCCCGTCGCTGGCCCTCCGACATGTGCTGACCGTCTGGCCCCTTGGCACGACGTTACAATTATCAAGTTGTATTCCCATCCTAGCACATTTTCTTTTCCATACCTGTGACACCCCATTAACATGTGTTTTAAAGGAGTGACAAACCGCATCCTTCCCGTACTCCATTTGATACAGGAAATGTTTGGGGCATCTGTTTTCCAACATTACGTTTTCCCTTTTGATCTATATACAATTTCTTCACTGCACTTATGAAGACTTTATTTACATTACTTTTATTCATAACTTTCCATAACTTTGTAACTGGCACACTATCACCGGTCTTTGCTATATAAAGAGAGTCCATATGAAGTTCTCTCCCTTTGCCATTTCTTTTGCATCACCTGCGACAGACAAAACAGGTTTTCTAAGCAAGATCGACCCGCCCTAAAACCACTTTGCTCTTTGTACTCCGTGTATCCCTCTTCTATTATTTCTCTTAACATTCTTCCATGTACCTTACTAAACGTGTTTGTCATTCTATCCCTCTATAATTTCCACACGTCTTTCCTTCCTTTCTTATATATTGGTGTTATATAAGCCATTTTGCAGACTTCTGGTATATCGCCTTTACTTATATACCTATTAATTAGCTTCGTCATCATCCGTCCTAGCTTTGGTGTTCCATTCTTTATCAATTCGCTTGGTATTTCTCCTGGAACCGGAGCCCTACCGCCTTTCATTTCTTTGGTACATCTCTTAACCTTCTTTCGGTTACTGGAATTTCTCTGGCCGCGGATATCTTTTCCCTTTTTGTAGTTCCAAGTTCTTCCTTAATTTAATAATTTCCTAAAACACTCTTCGCATACAAAGTATATCTGTCTGAATATGAGGACTTCTTCCTTTCGGGGAGATTTTACCTGTTTTATGAACTTCCAAATCTCGCTTGTTTTTGTTCCACCTATGTACACTTCTACTGTTTGGCATTTACGCTCCCATGATTGTGTCTTTTTCTTATATTTTTAACTCTATTTCGCTTGATTTTATATTTCTCCTATTTTCCGCTTTCTTTGTACTCAATCATTTTTAAACAGTTTCATCTTCTCCTCTATTTCCCGCTCCACAGCTCAAGTAATCTAATAGTTCCTCCCTCCCCTTTTCTTATTTAACGGCATTTCTCAAAGTGCTTCATTAGCAGCTTGATGTAGACTATCTATGAGGTGTTCATATTTCCTTATTTATTAGTTTACGTTTTCATTCAGATAATATCCAATCCGTTTTGAAATTAATATCTTATATGTACTTGGTTGTGATAGACCCTCTATACCAGGGCTCGTCAGAAAGCCCGTTCGAGAGCAAAACGCCGTCGGCAGTGGCCGGGGCGGATGGCGGGAGCAGCAGCGGGAGCGAGCGAAGCCAGGGGAGGGATGTGGGCGTTGAGAATCAGAAGCGATAAGGCTCAGTTTCACACAAGACGTTATTGCAAAATGTCGAGGAAGACGAAGCTACCTCTCGGCTCTCGTAATAATTGTCTGACATTTTTTACAATTCATCGGGGATTTAAAAACGGAGATAATATAAACTGTTTGATTTGTCATAATTTTAATGATGTTAGAGTAATCTAAAGAGTCATTACAAAGTGAAATATGCAGCTGAGTATGAGAAATACCCCGAAAAAAAAAAAAAACAAAAAAAAAACATACTATACTGTACTATATTTTGAAAACAGATTTCATGAAATTTCTTATATGGAATCAAATATTAAAGTTTTTGCTTTGCCTTTTTCAATGTTGGCAGTGTAAATCCGATTTACAGTTCGACATATTAATCTTCAAAATAAATAAGACAAATTCTAGCATAAGGAAGATGTACTTCATCTACCCAAAAACATTCCCCAGAGACAGTTTCATAAGTTCCACAAGCATGCTGTCCAGATTTTAGGTATGATTGGGTCTATGTATGTTTGTGAGACATTTTTTTCTAGTTTGAAAATTTGTAAATCAAGACTGCGAAGCTCTCACTTGCTTTACAAATGTCTTGAGGTTAAGTTGAACTCAATCATATGGGCCAAATATTGAACACATTGTGAGAGAAAAATATTTTTTTAATGTACAAAGAATTACTATGTAAGAACTCGGAAGAGTTATACAGTAAAATCTAAGCCGGAATCGATCGGGACAAAAAAAAGGTCCGGTTTAGGGAGGTTTCCGTTTTATGCAGGATGGTCCACTTAACGACATTTGTCATATTGATATTTCCGATCCGAAACTAGTAAATTAATGTAAGTAAAGAAGTAATTAAAGTAAAGTAAAAAAAGGGTGGAAATCTCCTACAGGTACGTCTAGAGAAACAAGTGACCCCAAGGTCGAATTCTACGCTGTCAGCTGAAGTCTTTCTTCACAGTGCGGTTGCCTTCACTAAATGGCGCGGGATAGAGAATTTAAAACAGACTCGCAGATGCATTCATTACATTAAGAATATCACGCGTTTCTGTCAATCGCTTTAAATTCGCAGCAAGTGCGTTTTATAAAGATTTTTAGCTCTATAAGTCATTAAAAAGCGTTCCGTTTCTGCGTTGGACAGATTCCGTTTTATGTTGTGTAAAATACCATACAACTTCACGGGTCAGAGACATTTTCCGGTTAAGACAGATTTCCGGCTTCTACAGATTCCAGTTTAAACAGATTTTACTGTACTATGCACTTTTTGGTAGATTGATGGCATTATAACTCTGAGATAAAAATATTTACATGATTTCTGACAAATCAACATTCAGTAATTATTATTGTCACAAACGTTCTCAAGGGTATGTACTGAAATTCTTTCCTTGCCCGAATTATTTGTTTAATTATTGTTATCTAAAGTTAGTGGAGATGGCAACTATCCGCAGAGAATGGTGATGGCTGATTTGGTATTGCACTTGTAGACGGAACGCGGGGGCTATAGACGGTATTAGTGAGGAGCGATGAATGCCACCGTTAAATTTCTCATATCCCAGCGTATGACACTTGAATTTCTCATTGTGCTCCAGCTGGGTCCCGGCGGCCCGCTACGAGTCGGAAACAATCGGCAGTTGCTCTACGGAGCGAAAACGTGATAATCCCTGCTTTATATTATACCTACCTTCACTATTTTCATTTTTGTATCTTTTATGTTCTCTGACTTCCATTTCTTTTAGTCTTATGAGTGGAAACCAAATTTTGGCCTTTACTAGATAATGGTTGGATCTACATAATAGGCCTCTCTGTGCCCTGACGTGCATTGATTTACCAGTTAAATACTGTCTTGAGATTATTGATCGCAGACCTCCTTCCTCTTATCTTCTCTTCCCAAGTGAACATATGCTTATCTTCATGTTAGAAGAGAATTAATGCCTTAGGAGGAAAAAAAACCCTCCTGAAGAAAACCACCTCCTTCCTATCCTCTCGCATCCGTAAGAAGAATCAAATTTACTAGTGAAACGTGCTTTAATAGAACAAATAGAATACGAGAAAATGTACGCCCACCCTCAGCGTTGAAGTACCAAGACGATCCGAACCCCAAAAATGTAATAGGTCCTGAAAGATCTATTTCTTTTAAATTTATTCAATTATTTAATGTCGCTTTTTCAACTACTACGGTTATATAGCGACCACTGCAAGTAACATTGGGAGTAACAGTATATGGACACACAAACATCAATACCCCGGGCGGGATGTTTCGCATGGATCGAATCCGCGACCCTTCAGGTAAGAGGCAGCTACGCCTCTTCAGCCTTAGTGACCTCAGGCTCTTCACGCAGGCAGATTGAATTTTGCAGATTAAGGAAAGGTAAATATAACTCCATGGCTTTAGCCTTAAAATCAGGCTTTTAAGGAGTCACGACGCACTGTTTTCGAGTTATGTGTGATCGAAGTTGAGAAACAATTCGAAGCGGATCGTGAGTTGCATGCAGGATTGCATTTCTGTCTCAATAATTTAGATAAGTTTTTTCAAGTTCTTATATTACTACTATGTGGAAGGAGAAAAAAGTTCATCGAAGTTATTTCTTTCGATAGCTCATTTGTGAAGAATTGTTGGGAACGAGATCATCAAAATGGGTACATACTTTTCAAGTTAAATAAAAGTAACTAGAGATTGAAATGCGGTTATTCCAGCCAGCAGCAATATTAAATTGCATTGTTCATATTTTGCAATACCAGAAAATTCTGCTTAATGGGTCTAGTCCTATTTACGCGAAAGTGACGATTATCGGTTTCTGAAAAGACGGAATTGTGAGCTCGTTTTCCCGGAAACCTTTCCGGTTTTCGTGAAAGTTTATACAGACATAGTTTAAAGCACTTTTACCACAAATGCAATAATGGATACAAATCGCCGTTAATGTCAATATCGTCAACGACGTGAGAGAGATATCAAAACAATCCACTTCAGTAATTAAAAAGAAAGAAAGAATACACCGAAACGGCGCGCCGTTTATTTCATACAGTTCAATTAGCAACTATTCCTACACAAAAAAGGTTAAAGAAAAATTGAGAACAGTTATTAAAAAAATGTTTTAAATATTTTTATGTAATATTGCCCACATTTCACTCATATTTCTCACAAACTGCAAAAATTTTCAAAAAATATACTTCATGATAATGCAAGAACTAGTTATGGAGACCTAAAAATCGCTATCTTCAATATTGGACTTGAAAAAAGACGCCGAAAAATGGACTTTTGTAATTTTTTGTAAATTCAGATTCAACAGGGGAAATCAGAAAATCTTTATCGCTCATATCGCATCATCGCTCATATAAAAAATATAAAGACCCAAATTTGGAGCAATTTTTGAGAAAATTTTATATGTCCCACGGGCATCATGTAAAGTACTACCAAATTTAAAGTATTTTTCAGTATCTCAGAGTTCTCAGTCTGGTTAGATCGGCACGGGAATATTTATTTTGGGAAGAACTTTTCGAATGGTTTAGATGCTAGTGTTGTTCTCAGACGAACCGTCGGACATTTTGAAAGAAAAAAAGAAGAACAAACAACAAAACCTTTACAGTATCAGTGAACAGGTGTATTTGAAATCTGGAATTTGATTTTCCGCAACATTACGTAACTTTCTCTGTACTCCGCATACATGTGCGAATACGAGAGAGTAAAAAGTCGAGAAATTAAAGAAACAAAATGTTTCCAACGAACGAAGAACGCCGCTTTTAAGAGTCCCCGTGAAGGGGGTTGAATAACGCGAAAACTTCCGGGAGCGTTACGTTGGAGCACACCCTCCGGCGCGGCGCCCAGGAGGGAGCAGGTCGAGGGGCGCGGCGTGGCGCGGCGTCGCGCGGCCGGGGTGTGCCCCAGGGGTCCGCGCCGAGGCGCTCGTTATGAGCGCCGCCACGCGCGACCTTTCGGGCCGGGCGCCGAGGGGGGTGAGTGGCCCCCCGCGGCTCCCCGGGCTGAGCGCGGCCGGAGGGGCGCGGAGCGCGCAGTGGGCCGAGGCGACACCCAACAGCCCTATGGGGTCCCTCTTATTCCGCAGTACGTCATCCAAATAAACGTTCACGAACGAGTTTTATTCTCATATTCCATCATATTCAAAGTTTTTATCAACGAAGATTATAATATTTGTCTTTTTAATACGATCGTTTAATAATCGAATATGGTTATATGAATATGAGTAATGGTTTCTTTCATTGCTAATCTTCTTCGTGTCGTCGACAGACTGCCATCTTCATGAAATATATATTAACAGCAGGGCATGTAGACTGAAAATGAAAACTTGCACTGCCACTTGTGAGGAAAGGAAGTTAGATCACGCCAAACTTTTTTAAGCCTTTTAGAAAAAGGTAAGTGGGAAGCGTATTTTGATGACGTAAAACATTGCAAAAAACGATCATCAAAAATAACTTATTTAAAAAAAAATCAGTTGAAAAATGTATTAAAATGACTGGAAAAGATAAAAAATGACTTAGTCGCAATCAACGAAAAATGCAAGACATAAAATGGATAATTTTCTTTTGTCATAACATTTAATTAATTTCTGTAAAATAAAGCATTTTTCTATAGTAAAAAAAAGACATTCATTAAAATCCGCCCCTTACTTATTAGAGACTTCAACGCCTTTTTTACGAAAGGGAGTGTAATAATGAAGTTATTACGCTACTACTAGTATAAGAATATAGATAAATTACCATAAGAAGGGACCACTTGACAGCTACTACTTGGCCACTGCTTGCAATAAAACAACTAGTTACGTCCATGCACTCATTTTGTCAAGTGTGTTCGTGTACAGTTAGCTCATTTGTAAATGGCTTCATCACCATCTCTTTCAACGTCATCGCCCTGCATAGCGTTCATTTGTTTCCCGACCTGTCCAAAACCCAAGACACTTAAATAGTTTCGGTTTTGATTGAAAATGCAAACATCTGTTCTATTCTCATATTTCGCTTACAGACTCAATTCCCGTACTCAAATGTTTCACTGTTTACGTCAGCTGACGTAATGCGACAAAGACGACAAGGAAGATATCTCCCCCCATTAAATACGTGCTATTCAAGTGTTGCGTAATGGAACCAACTCTTTTGATATATTATTGAAAAGTAAAGAACTGTTGTTCTCTATCCTTCTAAACATATAATGTAATTGTAGTATTCGTGAAAACAATTTTTGTTGCAATGTTGCATTTATAATGTGTGCACACGAGATTTTATTATACAAGAGTATTGTATTTGTTTTCCCATGAGCAGTGTGCAAGCTTCTTTGTTTGCTTCTTGGGCAATATTTCTGCCGCTGCAGGCCACTAGTTTACTTTTCGGCCCAGTGCGCGTGGCGTGGCGCCGCGCCGCGTCGCGCCGTTTGCCGAGGCCCTCGATCCCCCGGCGCCGCGCGACACTGAAAGCGCCGCGACTCCCACGCCGCCCCGCGTCGCACCGCGCAGCGCCGCGCTCGCCTCCAGCCGCAGGGCCCCAGCGGCGAGGGCGGCGCGGGGGCGGGGGCGGGGCACCCTGCTCGACGCTCGGGGCCACTGCACGCGGATGCGCGGTCTTGGTGGGAGCATGGAGATATTAATGGTAGGGAGGAGGTGGTGGTGGTGGTTGCGGAGGGAGTGGTTGTGGAGGGAGTAGTTGTGATGGTATTGGTTGGGGCGGAATTGGTTGTGGTGTGATTGATTGTGGTGGAATTGGTTGTGGTGGAATTGGTTGTGGTGGAATTGGTTGCGGTGGAATTGGTTGCGGTGGAATTGGTTGCGGTGGAATTGGTTGCGGTGGAATTGGTTGCGGTGGAACTGGTTGCGGTGGAATTGGTTGCGGTGGAATTGGTTGCGGTGGAATTGGTTGCGGTGGAATTGGTTGCGGTGGAATTGGTTGCGGTGGAATTGGTTGCGGTGGAATTGGTTGCGGTGGAATTGGTTGCGGTGGAATTGGTTGCGGTGGAATTGGTTGCGGTGGAATTGGTTGCGGTGGAATTGGTTGCGGTGGAATTGGTTGCGGTGGAATTGGTTGCGGTGGGATTGGGTGTGTTGGGATTGGGTGTGGTGGGATTGGGTGTAGTGGGATTGGGTGTAGTGGGATTGGGTGTAGTGGTGTAGTGTTGGCAGTAATGAAAATACCAAGAGACCAGAAATTAAATGGAAAGCAAAAACAACAAAAAAGGTGAATGTGCGACAAGAGGAAGAGGAGACACTTGAAAAATTAAATGTCGACAGGGAGGGTTAAATATTATGATACAGACGTGAAACGAAGGCGGAGAATTAGAAAAAAAAATCTTCTTTAAAGAGGACACAGGAGATTGCGGTTTCCTTGGAACGTTTGCCATACGGATATGAAGAGAGGGAAAGTAGAATCAAACGGATGAAAGGAAAACTTTAAACAAATGAATGTGAAGGAAATTTATCTACATTATTGAATAGAATGAGGGCTTAAGAATGATGGAGAAGTTAATGGAGGAAAATACTAAGACAAGAGAAGGGAAAGGAAAGAAGAGAAGCAACGGTTAAAGATGAAAAACTAATGAAAGTTAATAAAACGAAAAAGAATACATTTAGAGAGAGAGATGGAGAAATCAGCAACAAATCTGAAGAAGTAAGTAAAAGTAAAAGAGAGAACCTAGAAAGTAACACGAAGATGCAACAAGAACTCATATGTGTACAAAAATACAAATAAGACGAGGTAGAAAGGAAATAGAAACATAATATTGGACAATTAAAATGAGTGTAAGGGAGTTTTCATTTTCTTGTAATCCTCATCACATACTTTTACCGATGAAATTTCTGAACGATACATTATTATTTATAGTATTACATAATACAACACTAATATCTGAGGTTACCCTACGGAAAAACCTTTTAATACTGTTCTAACAACATAAAAATGCTTAAATTGTGTTTCTTGTTCTCACTAAAAAGTGAAACCTATTACACCGATAAAAAATATTTGAAAATTTAAAAAAAAATTATATATAAATTTAAAAAAAGTAGGATCATTTAGATAAATGTGACCAAGGAGGACGTCATAGAACGACTGGAGGAGATTCACGGAAAAGGATAACCTGGACTTCAGATATCAAAACGACTTGTAACGGCAGAGAATTGAAGAACGGCGTGAAAACGGGTTGAATCCTCCTCCACATTTTCCAGGGTTTCTGCTGTTAGTTCTTTTTGTGCTGGGAGTGGCGGCGCCAGCGAGCATTAGCCGCTGCAGTCGAGGGGATGCGAGGCCCGGCGGCTCGAGAGCAGCACTCGCGTGCTCTCCCCGTCGCTCGGGGCAGTTGGCTCGCGCACTGTTTGCCACGCGCTCGGCCAAGGGCTACAGCGACGCCCGCGCCCGCGCCCCGCCCCGCCAAGTGTCAAACTTCGCAAAACGTTTGCGAATAAGGCAGAGTGCCCAGGAAAGCAACGCAGCACAGTGCACGGGAAATCGACAATGACAGTAGCGAATGGAACGATGAAAAAATATATAAGTAAACGTAATGTTGGACAATATTTTCTACGAAAAACTATTTGGAGGCGAGAAAAAATAATGTACAATTCTAGAAAGTTATCTGGTTCCTTCTTATATTCAAGTACTCGGACGTTTGCGTATAGGAGAAAACCTTGTTAGTTCCTTCACTTTTTTTCCTTTTCTTCTTCCTCTTATCTTTCACTGTTTTTCTTCTCTCTCTCTTCCTATGTTTTCTTTTTTGCCTTGAAATCTTAATTATTAAAAAATAGAAAATCGTCCTCGTTGGAATCATTAAAATTGTCTGAAAACGAATCCGAAATTTATTATTAGACTAGTCTTGAATTAAAACTGATCAGAAGAATCTTTTAAAACTACAAAGCAGCTCCTTTAGCTTTCTTCACGGGCGGAGTTCGCCACTTCTTAAAACGGACAGGTCCTTAATGAAGTTAATGGAAACGATGGAAGGTATTATTGATTATCACAAATAATTCTCGCCAAACAAACACGCGTGTCAGCAGAACAACCAGAACCAGTACTGAACTGACGCTCCATACACAAAACTCACGATCGAATTGATATTTGTGTACAATAGTTTCAATTGCTACTGATCGAATTGGTGCCAAATTTATAAGGTTAATCCGTGGAAAAATTCTAGAAAACATGAGAACACACTCGGGTTGCCATGAGTTTGCACTCGTTACTTGTACGATGCGTTTTGTTCTTATCAAAATGCGTTTTATTCTCATCATACATTGAACCGATGGATACACTATCCACGAAAAATTAGGATACACTCACCTACCTTACTTTCTTACTCATACTCATGAGAAAAAAACTCAAGTATAAACTCGAAATTTATTCATACGACAAAGGTGATCTCGTGTCTTCCCCTTCTGAGTTGTTTCTTTATAAAAAGACACCGTGGAAGTTTTCGCAGTGTTATTTTCGTTAAACATATCCACACGCTCAGCGGGAATTTCACCTAACGCAAACGAACGCAAATATAGTCCCCGAGCCGACTTGGGCCCTGCGGAATCGCCGTGTTTGTACTGGCCGACGAAGGAGCGGCGTACAGCGAGTGGGAAACAAAGGGCGACAACTGCACGCGACGCAGCTGCGCGCCTTCACCGCGACCGTTCGCGGAGCGCTCCAAGTAAATACAATGGCAACTGGGGATCTCAAAGCGGAGGCATTAAAATCAATCGAATGCAGCACGTCCCGCTCATTTAGTGGCGAACGGCCGCTGCCGCTGCCGCCGCCGCCGCCGCTCCGCAGACGTCGCCTCCCCACGGATCGCTTTCCCTGCCGCGCCGCGGTGCTCTACCCCAGGCCTTTCTCTACCTACCGCTCCCTTCCCCGAAAACTGGTGCACGAACGTCACAACTCAATTTTTTTTCTAAATTTCGCAATAGATAGGAAAAAAACTGATAATGAAATGGTAGAAAGATCCTTCAGTTTTAACAGTGTAGTAGGAACCTAGTTCTGTTATACTCATGAAAATAATCTAAAGTAATTAAAGTACTTCCTAAAATTGGAATTACGAATCGTTTTAGAGAAAATATTTTCGTCTAAAATTGGAATTAAGAGTTGTTATTGCCTCGTGACAATATTTAATGCTTCTGGGTATGTGTAATGTATGCGAATAAATGTGAAGGCCTGCATGCCCGTCTCATTTCCCAGCTCGGCGATGAAAGAAGCTTCCACAGGCAGCTGTCGGGTTGGTCGGCCTTCCATGTGTGACGTCACGCGAGAACGCCAATGCCTGTATTACGCCATCACGCCATTTCCATTACCTGTCCCTCCATCCTCCCACCTGCCCTTCCATTCTCACCTGTCCCACCACTTCACGAATACCATAACCACATCGTCACCGCCTCCGCTAGACGCTGCCTAGCAACCCCATCGTTTTGGTGGACGTATTTCATTTGGGCGCGCGGCAGGGCAGCAGGGCGGCGGGCGGGAAGACGGCCGGTCGGCCGGGCGAGCGCGCGCGCGCGGGGATGGGCCCGTTATGAAAAAGGTTAAAGCCGACCGCCTTCGTTTCGCCATCGACGAGGGCCGCGCCACGCGGCGCCCGGGTGATAAAAGGCGGCGCCCGCTGAAACAAGGCGAGTGGCGCGCCGCGGCGGCGGCGGCCCCTGGAAACACCGTGACAAATGCGCCGCGAGGGAGTCTACTCCGGCCAACAATGCGCGGGGGACTGGAGAAAGGTGTATAAATGTCGAGATATCCGTGGAAGATTTATGTACGCAAAGGAAAATGTTGGAAACGAGGAGCTGGAAATGTTGCAAGAAGAATGGCGAAACTAAGGAAAGGAGATAATTCAAAACGGCTGTAAAGGTGTTTCGTAGCAACAAACATATAAATTCAGAGACACCCGAGAGTGTCTTTCTACTAAGTCAAATGTCGATTTAAATTCCTTTGGACTATTTTCACAATACCTTGTCTTTTGTACAATGTCCCTGCTTTAATGGTTTGTTATGCGCGTTGGCAGGATTATCTAAAATACCGATATCGCTTTGATAAAGAATCCCCAGAAACATACGCGGTGACGCTTATGTCTATTTTGCCGTGAGAGTGATGGATAGATGGTCCTTCCAGAAACACCATGACTAACGAACGTGGGCGACACTTCGATCGGTACTCTATTCGGCTTTGTTGAATGGTGTATATACGTTCAGATATCCTTGGATGATTTACATACGCAAAGAACAGCATTGTCAGAAGAATGGAGTAGCTAAGGAAACCCGATGTTTTTAAAATGATTCTTAGGGTCTTTTGTTGCAACAAGAACATACATTCAGGAACCCTCAAGAGTTCTGTCCTGTTCTTGGCTCGACCGCCCGATACGGATCGTGGCCGAACAGAGGTGGCCTAGTCACTCGGTCATGGGTTCGTGTGATTAGCATGAGGACATCCCTTCACCATTTATACCGGTCTTCTTAACCTTAGGGTGGGCTTTCGCATCACCACACAGCAATAGATACTGGAGCATTTGTAAGGAAAGTTTTTGTAAGGGTAATTTTGTCCCGGCTGGGAATCTAACCCGGGGTTGGAAAGCGAGCACGTTAACCAACGAGCCACCGAGGGCTCAGTCAAGAGTCCATTGCCTAAAGCACATGGCAATATATATTTCATATTATTGTAGATAAAAAATCTTTAGTTTCATTTCATTAGTTTATTATACTTGAACTTTTATACATTTCAAGTTCTAGGAATATGGATATAACACACTAACTTATTCGACCACTGTAATTGTACATCGTCAACAGGTAACACTAGTTGCTTCGTAACATGTTTTATCCATACGCGTAACATGAATTCCATCACATACTATTCTTAATTTAACAGTCCTTCATCATCAGCAGCCCTTTCATTCAGCCATGATCAAGACATTCCCGAATTGCCCTAACCTTAACGCCCTTATGCGCTCGTTGTTTCACGGCAACGCAGTACGAGACGCGTCAGCAACTATGGGAATCGCCCTGCCGAAAACGCGGCGGGTGGTGTCCACTACACGAGCAACGCGCGAGGCAGCGTAGAACCGAGTAAGTCGAGATGTCCGTGGAAGATTTATATTGGCGGAACGGTTTAGTAAAGAAAAGTGCCCGAAATGATGGAAAAAGAATGGCGTAGCTAAATGAATGTGATGTTCCCGAATAATTGACAAGCCATTGTGTAATTATGATCATACATTGACCGACATTCCAAAACATAAGTGCTGTTGAATCATATCGCACGAAGTTTCAGAGTCGGGCTCTCAATCACATTTGCCAATACACACACACACACACACACACACAAAATTCTCTTTTCTCTATCCCTAAGATAACGTAATATATTTATTATGTTGGATCCTTAGCCTTTTCGGATATATTCGAGATGAACGATTTTGATGGATGGGTGATGATGTGATTTGAACGATGGTGGAATGAAAGAAAGGAGAAACGTGATAAGCCCGGGGAAAACAGCTTTGTTTACTTTGCCATACGGATCGCCCAGGATTTGAAGCCCGGTTCCCAGAAGTGGAATGTGAACGGTCAGGCCATTACATCGCAGGTCGCCTCTGCAAGAATAATTACGAAAGCACTATCCGGGTACACGAAATGATCGGAATCTGATTAAGTGGAAGCTGTTAATGAGGACTGGCGAACGGGAGGTCAGCGCAATGCTTAATGTCAACGAAAAAGCCAGACGGAAGTTATTATTGAAATGACAGCTGCGATCATCACGAAATTTCATTTACACTCGCTTTTGATAGCACATGAAGCACAAAACCCATTTTACTGCGTCCAGCTAGTCGACCGCCGAGAGCAGTGTTCTCGCATTTTCAAAATTTTGACATGACGCGGAACAAACACACTCCACATTCGCGTGCACACAGTACTTCGATTCTGGAAAGTCAGCGTTTTGCGTTTGTTGTGTATGGAGGTTTATACTGTTGTGTATTCCACATTCTGCGTCCGTCTCTCAAATTAACAGCACATAATCGTTTGTGCTGCTCGGGAACACAGTCTGAAGAGTACAGCACACAAATAATCCTCTTTCCCAGGGGCCACAATGCCGCCAGACGAACATGCAGAGTGCCGTCATTGGAGACAAAACATTTACCTGTGTCCCATGTAAATACAAAACTGCAACAACACGTATAAAACAAATTCAATTCAGTCTGGCCATGTGCGTCATTGCTGTACACAAAAAGTCACTAAAATATAAACAACAAATCGCAAAAGTTACCGTGTGAAATTTCATATTATTATCATATTATCGTCATATTATTATTCGTTTAACATAGTATGATGTAGGAACTTCCTGAATGGTCTACCACTTCAGATTGTGTGTGAAAACGGTTTTAAATGAAGTAATTTAAAGAACGGTAGTGTCTAAGCCGTAGATTTTTTATTCGATAGTATCAAATAGAAAAGTAATAAATGACGGTTAAAAATGTAAACAGGGCTTTTTAGGTTTGAAACTGTGCGTATCATAACAAAATCGCAATTGCAATGATATCGTCTCTCACAAAGAACTGCAGGGAACTATTTAACCTATTGGTACCGCTCCACTGATTGATGATTAACACTGCACCTCATCTAGAACAACTTTCCTACCATTTACAGCGCCTTTGTAAATACTTTATTTTTAATGGCAGTGGCTTTTCATTGAGGTTGTCATTTAGTCGCTGAATACAATCACAAATGCTTATATTTCATGGTAAAAAAAATAGAGAAGATACATAGTTTAAGATTAACACTAGCAATTACCTTTATTTAATTCTAATTACCTGAATGTACATCAAAGTGCTTCAGACCCACTAGTTCAAACCCATTTCGTATGAACGTACGCACTTTTAGGCGTTATCAGCAGCCCCTCTAGATGAGTGTGACGCCAAGCTTTTTGTGTACATCCATTACAAAGTAGTCACGCTTAAACCAAGGCTGCTTTGGTCGCCGTCGGTTTTGGCACATACGCAGTCAAAAATGAGCCATCGCCCACTCGCCTCACCTCCCACGGTTTTAATGTAAG
Organism: Gryllus longicercus; assembly: GCA_038098605.1. Lineage (NCBI taxonomy): Eukaryota > Metazoa > Arthropoda > Insecta > Orthoptera > Gryllidae > Gryllus > Gryllus longicercus. The sequence goes on from JAZDUA010000740.1 coordinate 429,322, forward strand.
CTCCCTCTTTCCGTGAAAGCCGAAAAGTAGGCTAAAACTCCGGTGGCGAGGGGGGAGGTACTGGAGGGCAGAGCGGAGCGATTACGCCGCCCGGGTTGAGGGGCGCGATGGGGTGGCGGGGGATAGATGACGGGGAGGTTGTGGTAGTAGCGGGGACGAAGTGGAGGGGTGTAATGGGAGAGTTGAAAAAGGGAACAGTGCGGTAGCTCACAGGGGCAGTGGCTGGAACAGTGGATGTAAAGGGGGGAAGGGGCAGAGACGGTTCGCCCCCCCCCTTTCTGCCCCCACCACTCTTTCACAACGTCACCCTCACCCCGTGCGCTATCCAGTGGTGCAAGTGCAGTTCCTTGTGGCCATAATCGAAGTAGGATCAATCTACCCAATCACCCAGATTAATTTCAGTTGGTCGTCATATTGCAATGGCCTCGTTTTAATGCGAAATCTATGAGAAACCTGGCAATATTAAAACTATACAAATTTCGTATAAATCGAAGCCTTCTCGCATGAATATCAATTTAAGTGAATGAAATTTCGTAATTAGTACGCTACGGTGGTTATTCTTATAACTGCTATATTTTCCTGCAGTTTGTTACTTTACGGAGCATTGCATGTTGCGTTATCGGGAACGCAAATATCTGTTCTCTATATTTGGGCAAAAATGTACAAACATCGAATACACCCTCCAAAATTAATATTATTGGAGGTAAACAACAACAATTGCTACAAAAAAGTTTCAATAACTTTTTTTTTGTTTTGTTTTCGAAACTGTTATGCCCATAATGAAAAAGTGTCTGGCTTCAAATTTGGCCCTTTTCGTGCACTAAACTATGTCAGCAAATACTCTTCTGAAAATACTCCAAAATAATTAATTTAATCGATCATGACTACAGGGAATGGAGCGAGAAACGTGCTCTTGCAGTACAACCTCGTTATTCATTATTTTTCGACGCGTTACGCTTCACAAAACTTGGCTCAAGCTCCGAGAGCCAGCGCTTCCTCCTCCGCGCGATACAACTTTCGATAAGAACGATACGGCGCTTCGCCCAGTGTGTGCGCGACTCGGTGCGGCTGGCGTTTGATGCGGGCGACTGTTAGGCAACCCGCCGCACCGCCGTGTGCGCCCGGTTGCGGCACAGGCCAGGGGCAAGGGCAGGCGTTGCGACGAACGACGCGGTGGTGGTGGTGGCCGGCCGGCTGGCCCAGCAGAGCGAGCAGCCCGCAGGCAGCCCACGCGTGTAGGGCGGGGCAGGGCGGCGCGGCGGCTGGACGTTACCGCATACCCGCTTCCAGGTGATTAACCACCTCGTTCACGCCCACGTGCTCCATTTGGCATTGATACCAGCGGATTGCCTGGCGCCAAGCCAGGTTTTCGGTCAGGGACTGTTGATATAAAAAATATTCTCCGTCACATCGACGCTGAGGTGTTTGTGAACATACAAAGGGGAAGCAACACACTACAATAAAACGTGCGAGAGCATAACTAGATGTATTTAAATCGATGTCCTTTACATATTCTTCTTTAATGTCGTATTCAACGTTTTGTTATTCCTTTTGGAATTTACATCTTTTGGTAACAGTATTCACAACTAAAACAATACGTAGAATCAGAGCGGAATATCCTTAATACAGCATTACACAAAAGCACTGCATACCGCAGGGCATTTGACATATTTCAAACTTGTCTGATGAATACTCGGTAGGTTCTTGCAAAAAGCAACCATTTGACATCCATTTCAACTCTTTAAAAGTTTAAATCTTAACCTTTTTTAATACAATAACGCTAATTATTGTAGCAAAGTTATCACAAAAATGTACATTGAACTTGAATATTCACTTTTATATTTGAAATAAATATTAAAATGATGGGTTACACAAACTTCTGCTGCTTTGGGTGATTGGGACAGTCGAAACAAGTCCAAACATTACTAGGATAGGAAAAAAACTGAAGACGAATGAAGATTTAGCATTCTACTTTCTGTAAGAAACACCTACTTTCATCCAGAAGGAAGAAAAAAAATGTTGGACAGCGTTATGAGAGGGACAATGTGTTGCGCAGAGTTACGAAAGGGAAAAAAGAGACGTACTCACTAAAGAAATTGGAAGGTAAGATCGCAATGGTTCGCGTTCCATGGCCCTCTGTGTAACGCGCTGTTCCAGTATTTGGCTGGAGAAGCCATATGGAATAGCAGGGAAGGCACCGATCAGAGGAACAGAAGTACGAATTCGCTTCTAGCAACCGCCACAACTGATTGATGTAATATATCAAGCACATTTCTAGCAACTGCCTGGGATCGAATCAGCGACCTCCTAAATACTGGCACGCTCGAGCACAAGGCCTTGTCTTTACGTTCACAACTCCTAGATACACCGCTAAACATAACCGTACTTAATTCTATGACACAAAAGGCACATTCGTAGAACCCATTTTCTATATAATGTCCTGACGCCGTACATCTCCTTTACAAATTAGCAGCGTTTTCATTTTACAGTACATAATTTCACCGTATGAAGTTTTAACACCCAAATAACTCAACGTTCCGATAACCAAGCCAAGAGCAAAGGGGCTAATTAAGGATCGCATTTCTAAGCGAAATCACGAACGTCACGTAACAGAACACCAACAAGAATAGATCTCCTCTGCATTGAATCGAACACCATCGTCCGCCTTGGAATTCAACATCTGATTCACTCCACTTCCTCTGACAGGGTCCTCCCGTCGCGTCGCGTCGCTTCCCCAGGTGCCCGCTGCCGCCGCCGTCTCCCGGGCGCGACACGCTAATTAACGACTGGCTGCCGCAATGCGCAATTAATCATCTGCGACGCGACGCGGCCGCGGAGCGACGCTTTGTCCGCCGACGCCCTTCGGAGAAATGCGGCGCGCGGGAATCTAATACGCGCCAAGCGGCGCGGAATCACGGTGCTCAGCCACGCCCACCGCAATTCAAGAGAACGGTTCAGGCGCGGGGGCGGGGGGGGGGGGCGGGCTGAGGGTTCACGCAGACTGGAGAGCGACACCTGTGTAAGTTTCTCTCCTATCGGGACATTTTGAAATTAAGGCTTTTTGGGATACGATTACCATGTGTAATATTTGAAGAAAAAACATATGGCGATTTATAAGGTCCCCAACCTTCCAGTTTGTGAAAGTGTAAATTTTGAAAAGTGGCCGAGTACGGCTTGGAGTTTGTAATAATAATAATAATAATAAATAATATTATAATAAAGGATCATCGTGGTGAAGGGCTTTTTAGGTTATTTCTGGTCAAGGTATGTTACAGATTTATTTTGCACCCTAACTCTACTACATTTTGAAGTGACATTGAACTACGTTCACCGGATTCAATGATAAAAAGATAATTTCAAGCGGTAAAAATCAGTAATGCATGATGTATCTTAAGCTAAGTCAAGGGCTTTGTCGTCGATTAACTTCTTTCCGCAACGTTGCCAATTCTATAAATAAAAAAGTGAAATAAGTGAGTGGTGAAGGCATCAATAACAAACTAACGAACTGGCGATCTAATGCATTAGACTTGTCACTTTTGGTCAGGAACCACGCTGTACAGTGGCGCTAAGGCGGCGGTCGCAATGTGACCCACTTTGGCAGAACTTTCGGTCTGGCGACGTCGGGCTTCAGTGTCCGAAATGCCCGATTTTTTCAATCACATGTTAGTCAATAGAAATGGGCATTTTGGACTGGAGAGACCTCTTCCGTCTACGTCCGGAAACATTGGCTGACGGATGAAGATCATTTGAATCTGATTTTGTCGGTTCCATTCGCTCGAAATCAGCTGGAGAATCAAGGTCATCTGTGATACCAAGACTAACGCCTAAAACTTGTAGATGGTCTTCAGAGTTCATCTCGCAAATGTTTCAAACAATGAACAACAGAATTATGGTGTTATTCGAAAGATTTCGGGTGCAACATTCAGGTGTATTTTGGATGAAATCAGGCGGACGATTTCACTCTCAGTCGTGAAGTAGCGAGCGAGCGAGCGATATTTCGGCTGCACTGTGACCGTATCCTAATTGGGAGATGAATTGTGTAAGGCGATTACAGAACCGGTGACTTATTGTGATGATTTACGAGGTAAAGTAGGTTCCTAGGTACGAGATATTTACGAGGTATTACGAGGATTGTCCTGCAGAGACCATCAGAGCTGCAGTGTCAGCGTAATTTAGTGTTGAATATTTTCAATGGGCTTAATGTAATGTAACACCGACTCTCAGTTCCACGGGCCCTTCGACTCCCGGATGCATCAGCCCTCCACTACTTCACGCGACTGAGGACCATAGATCCAAAGCGCCTCTGCACAACTGTACATAGCTGCCAGCGCCCTAAGGGCCCGCAGCGACACTCGGTACTGAATAGAGTTGCCAGCAGGAGGGAAGGTGATGACGGACAAATGACGCATAGCAACCCATCGACAGAGCATTCCTCCCCGACTGCAGGCACCCCCCTCCAGGGGGATCACGGGCACGTGGGTGGTCACTATCTCTGGTGGAGAGTTGAAGACGACCACCCGAACCGTAAGCATTACGGTGCAACTCAGTTTGAAGGTGGAGGCAGTGAGTAGGCACATGCTAACCGTCAAGTTGACAGGCTCGCCCAATAACCCACCAGTTGGGCCAATGGCGACTACCCTTTGGCTGTATTGGGCCAAGAATGTTCGTATGGAAGCTCCAGATTACACATATAGAAGTCCAGACAGGGAACAGGGTCCTCCCCGTCGGGTAGCCTAGTTACTGGCGATACTCACGTCGATAGCCTAAAGGTGTAGGCAGTGAGGAGGCGGGAAGAAAGCTCCGAGCCGCCCGGTCCTAACTCCGGTTTGCCCCCTGATGGGCCCTCGGCTTCGTCGTGGCCATGGCCCGATTCTCTGGGCTAAGACGAAGGTATTGTATCGGTGCATGTGAGTAGCGCGTAAGTTGTTTGGACTCCGGTACTAGCCTAGTACCTCAGGTAGTAGCCAGCCATAGCTAGTAGCTCTGAGCTGGCAGAGCGGCCCAACCCAGCCATCGAATGGGGAGGTTACCGTGAGGCCAAACTGCGTCCCCGAGGATCCGGATTCCAGCCTGTCGTCGTATTTGTGCTGCGGCAGGGGGGAGAGGATACAAGCCAAAAGCTAAGGTGTCCACAGAGGAATTTATGGCCCCTGGTAGAACAGGAAAATTGTATGGGGTGGTAGCCCACGCGGGGTCAAGACTGAACGCTGGCAGACTAAATCGCCCTACCAACTTCGGCCCAGGGCGGGGACGGGAAAGGTTGTTTCATTAGGTGATACTAGTGGTTTGGAAAAGCCTCGACCACGCCAACGACCTCGCTCAGGCGGCACTAGGACTCGTACCCGGAACTCGGCATCACATGTGTGTCTTGGCCGGATTCCCGCGTATGATAGAAATGTTATTTTATGTCAACAAAAAACCCTTTTCCTAAAACATATTAATTTTTTTCACCACTCTGGTAAACACATTAAGCAAGATATAATTTAGAAAACAAACTTAAAATAATGTAGAACAAGAAATGAAACTTTATTTCTAAAGAAATGTATGTAAATGATAACATTCAAGTTCAATCACCCAAAATAAAGATTGGATTTAGTATTTTCAAAGAACGTATAACCACAACAATACAAAAGTATTTTAGGAGTACAAATCGATCTCCAATAGACATTTACCTGAGGTTTCAGAAATAGAAAGCGATCGGAAGTAGTAAATGCGGTCAATGGACAAATGATTGAAAGCAATATATTCTCGGTTATCTAATAAATTGTTCCATTAGCACAAAATACAGTTTTTTAGATACACAAAATAATTTAAAGCTATATTGTTTCTGTTCTGGTTTGCGATATTTAATTAAAAAGAAAAACGCATAACGAAAAATGGAACCCTACTGAAAAAGTTACAGGAAATATTATAAACCAGTCTTGAAATGATTTATTTCTCTCCCAATTAAACATTATTTAGAATTAAAGAGATGATTGAAACTGCTAATATTTTAATGCTAAAAATATAAATTAATACAGTAAGCGTTTTTCTTAATAAGTCACTTTCTGCTGTGTTTACATTTTCACGATTAAAATAACACTTAAATGTCCCATAACTCTATTTCACGTCATATTTTTCTTCCGATGTTTTTACTAGAACTGCAATGTAATTATATCCGATAAAGGTCAAGGAAATAAATTCAGCTTTTGTTTATTTTCTTCCTTTTTTAAATAGCCATCGTAATTTTCTCTTTTGTCAGTAAATTCTGACATTGTAAAAAGTTCATTTTTACCAGAAAAATCTAACCCAATATGTCAGACAAACGCTGGTAAAGGAAACCAGATGTTCTACCCCCATGACTTTGAAAGTGGAACACTGGAAACTTCAAGACAATTGTGAATATTAAACAAATTGAAGCAAGCGCATCAATTCGGACGCTCAGCGTGCCGATCTTCAATTTAACGAAACATTCAATCCCAATGTGCGGCTGAATACCTCGAAAATGGGCGCCATGAACAAAAAATGTACTTTTCAATTAGTGAAAAGCATCAATGAAATTGTCTCATTTTGACCGAAAGCGGAAATTCCTAATAATATAAACAATGACAACCACTCTCATTTCAATTAAATTGTCGTTAATGGACAACAAAGTTCTACCACATAGTTAAGTATTATATTAATCATCATATTCTGATATTTTGTTATTTATAGAGTGCACATTTGAAAATAACACTCGAAAAATTATGACTCGTCAATACATATGTAACATGATGAATTGAGCAAATTAAAGAAAGTGAATTGACGTTTCGTCTATTGACTTTTCTCGTATTACATCATACTCACACGTGTTTTTAATGAAATGTTTGAAAAATGCACAGAATTGATGAATTTAATCACACAAAATTGTCAATGGAACATAACATCAAAAGGGTATGCCAACGTACGAAAAAGAGTAAGTAAAAGTACCAAATTCCGATCATCATAGAAATTCTGCATCATCTTCCATAATATGTCATAAAAACATTGAGATGTAAATTTCTGTGGTGGTGGTGGTGGTGGGGGGGCTGTATAGATATATTAAAAATCGTCCACAACAATAATACTGTGAGCTGGAGATAAGATCCATTACAGAGACTTTGTGACCTTCCCAAAAGATCTCCGACTGCACGCTCACCTGATGTGTAAGTTTGCACGGGTATAGTTCTCACACAAATCACAGGCCTTGGCAACTAGGGAGATAGAAACCAAATGATATACTAATCTGCAAGAAATATACGCAGTACACGAGAAACTCTCAGAGGGAAACTTTTATCATTCATGCTACGACATTATGATTTATCACTACGGTATCCTTTGCATTTTAACCATATAGATAATTCACAGAGAAAATTAACCGGATACTTAAACTGTTTCAATAAATTGTCTGCAAGTGTTTTTAATTACGAAATACGTTACAACGTGTGGTGCCTGCCTGCCGGTTGAAATTAGTTCTGAAGTGAGATTAACCAGAAGACCAAAAACTAAGAAAATGTAATAGAATGGCCTCAAAGATTTTTCGCAATGGCAAACTCCAAAAACATTTTTTAAATTAAAGTTTTAAACGTGAAAATAGCTCCACCCTAGAACCCAACTTCCTGGCAATCCGTACTAAGGAGAGACGGAAGCATAAACATGAAATAGAATGCCCCCCGAAAGAAAGGTCAGAGTTTATATTTTACGAACAATATTGTACGTTATAGAAAACATAACCTGCATCCTCAGGGATATAAACGCTGGCTTTAAGGCTCTAGGACGCAGTGGAGTAGTGTGGGTGTCAGTCGCCCTGGGCGGAGGAAAATTTCATTTCGCCCTTATTTAGGCATTTCAATTTAAAAGAATAAAATATGCAAGCTTGAACAAGGTAGCGATAGTCAAACATACAATTACACAAACAAAACACGTAAATAACATATTCAATACATAGTCGAATGTAAGCGTAAAGGAAGAACACAAGTTTCGAAAACGTTCAATAATTTAACAATCACTACACGTACTTATGATCACTAAAATTGCCAGTTCGGAAAGCGCAGATATGATTAAGTTAATGTGCATTGGACGACTGACGATTCATTATTTAAACTTTCTTTATATTAACAAAGCATCACTCACGGACTGTGTAATTTGCGGGTATTATTATTGTAACCGAACCGATTACCTGTGGAATCGGTTGGCCGCCCTGCCACTAGCTCAGATCGGTGATGGAAGGAACTGTTATGCAGTACAATAGGAACACAAATTAAATAAACACTTGTTCACTGGTAAAATGATTCAATTTATTTCTGGGCATGAATGATAATAAAAAAAAATGCACCAGAGAAATTACACTTATAAACTAACAATGGAAAAGGAAAATTAAAGAGAAAAGAAAATTAGGCATGTTAGTAATTATAGAAAAAGACTTATGACTAGGAAGAAGGTCAACTTATTACGACTAATATTTACATGAATTACAGGATGATAATTTAACGTGCCAAGCACATTACTGCGTTGCGTAAATCTTGCGGGCGAATGTTCCTCGGGTCATTCAACCTCGTAGGGTCCTTTATGAGCCCAGGCGGGCCCTCGGAAGACGTCTGGAAGGAGGGGCGGCGACCTTGGGCGAGGGCGCCGCCGCGGCCGTCCGTCACGCCCCCTTGGCGCGTGGCTCAGCTGAGCGACCCTCTGGTGGGGCCGTTACCACTGGCAGCGATGGCTGGGCGAACTAGCAGCGAAGTGCTTGAAGATTCTTGCAGCGACGTCTAGAAGATTCTGGCAGAACTGGTTGATACTGGTTGATACTGGGCGATCTCAATGTCCGAAACGTAGTAATCAGCCTAATGTCTCTTTAATTTTTATAACAGAACTTCGGAAAGTCTAGCGACAAATAATTCCCACCCCAGAGAAATAGTTTTTCTCTACCCCTTTTTAAACGCCACAGAGGTCTACTTGCCTCTCCCCGACGAATAAATCCCACCCCCGAGAAGTAATTTTCTCAATTGTTGTCAGCTAGTAGCTCTCGCTCCTTCCGGAATCTTTCTAAATCTTTCAGAGACAAACTGGCCTCTCCTCGACGAATAATTTCCTCCCAGAGAAGTAATTCTCTCCCGACTCCCGTTATCCCAAAACTCAAATCAAATCTGATAATTTCTAAGTTCGGCAGAGCTGAACTTGCATCTGACCGAAAAATATTCCCCCCCAAGAGAATGTTTCTCTCCCGACTGCCCTGGCTATTCTCCCGTCTGATGCCCCAGCTATTCTGATTTTCTCTCCGTCGAAATCGCTCCAAGTTAGCTCTCCTCCCCACCCCAATTTCTTATGTGTCCTAGTTCCCTTTAATAGCAGTGTCGCTATTGGTCAGAAGTTGTGTCGCAGTGAAATATTTTAACCCAATCGCAGCGTGAGAAGCGAAGGAAATTTTCACTCTTTGTGTGGGCTGCGAGCATGCAGGGATGTTCTCGAACCTTCTAGAACTCTGGCCCTTGCTTGCGTAGGGAGGCGCGTTCGATGACGGAAGTATTGCTCTGGGCTCCCCCGAAAGTGGGTGGTCTCGAAATCTGCAGCCGGCTGTGAACACTTGCACAGTGTCTGTCAACGGTAGTCCTCCAAACGGCTCGCTTAATGGGGAGGAGGCGGTAATGGCCTCCCGCGATAAGTGAGATCGCACGTGCGACGCAGTGTTTACCTCCCCAGTCGAGCTCCGGGCTACAGCTGAATCTGTTTACATTCTCCCAACTGCCCCTCAGCCTTATGAAATTTTGTATGACGAAATCGGTTTCGCCACATTATACAATATTGAAGACTATTCATAATATGTCACTCTCGCTGAATATTAGTCATAAACAATCAAGGCACAAAAGAAAATACGGGGAATCCCTACAAGTCAGTAAAGACGGTGTTCCCAGTCGCTAGAATGAGCTTACTGTCGAACATTCATTTAAAGAAGTCCTCCCAGAATAAGTAATGAAAAATTCAATCTGTCCGAATCGTACGGAGACAAAAAGTATGAAATGAAATAGTGCAAATTTGTACACGATATTATTATAATTATTTATTGCAGAAATTTGCCACCCGCCGTAAGTACCGCCCGGGGCGGGCAGCCCCTGCCACCCCATTACGCAACGCCACTCCTAGAACGCATCCTTTCCGCAAGATGAAGTGTTTTGTAGCGTAAAGTTTAGCGGGTTGCAAGTGCGTCTGATAATCTGAATATGCTATAACATGCGAACCTCAATGTTTTTCCATCTTAAATCTGTTTGATTCATCCCTCGGATTTATATCCCTACCAGCAGTAACACACGAGATTTTGTGAATATTGTTTCTTCTAAAGGGGAATAATCCGTTTTCTTTACTTAGCGTATGTATGATACGTAGGTGAGCGAAATGTAACGTCATATTTAGGGTGCGGATTTTAATGAAATGTCATTAATTTTTTTCTTTTCCCTCTAGAACAATATCGTTTAGTATAGAAATTTATTTTGTTACAACAAAACGAAAGAACCCGTTTTATATGTGTTTTTGTTGTTAATATTTTTTGTGCATTTTTTATCGATTTCGAATAATAAAGTCATTTTTACCATTTTACGTAATTTGTATTGTATTTTTGGCTCACTTAATCAATTTTAATATTTTAATGGCACTTGTTTCAAACAACATTTACGAGGTGCAAAAAAATGTTCACACACAATTTCTGAGTAGTCTGTTCGATTTTTTGCTCATATATTGTAATGTCAGCAGTTGTGGTTACTATGTAATCTAAGGTTCCTGTGACACCTATCGGTACCATTGTCAGTTCGGCCGATTTCGCGATAAAGGCAGAGATTATCTTTTAAAGAACAGTCCAAACCTAAAGTTAGCAAAATGAGTTCACTTTAACAAAAGGAAGAAGCCTCGATTACATCAGTAACATAGTCAACAGCTTGAGCTGTTCATCTGAAGTGATTTTGATCAAAAAATTTTTTTACGTAATTTTTCTTTGTTTTTAGGGCATTTTTAAAGCATTTAATTGATCATTTTTGTAAATATTTGAAGTCATCCAAATCCTCCCCCTAGTTATCAGGAATGCCAGGCTTCCGAACGTGCTAGCTGGCGGCCGCAAGGGAACAAAGGACGGCGCAAAAAAAGGGCCAGGTGAGGGGGAGTAGTGACCTCCCCAAGACGCCGCCAGAGCAGGACAGGGGAGAGTGACCCCCCCCCCCCCCCCGAGGGCGTGCATGTGTTGGCCGAGCGGCCCCCCCCCCCCCTCAAGGAGGCTGTAGGCGAACACGTGACCGCCAAAAATAAGTGAGCAGAGATGCCAGGTTGCAGAGGACTTTGGTTTGGGATTGCCTCGAGTGCGCTCGCACTCCCTGTTAGCCTGCAAGGCGGACACCTGCGCGTCGTGTCGCTGCGAGTGCGTTGCATTGGATGTCCGGGCACCGGCGTGGTAAAGCGTCTGGGTGGGGGATGCACTAGCCACGGGACGGGGAGCAGTGTGCGTGGGAGTAACGGAGGAATATAGCGAACATAACCCCGAAGCTGCACATACTAGTTAGTTGTGTAGTACTACATAGTTGTAAAAATCTTGTTAATATACAGTTTGTAAATAGTTGTCAACCATACATACTCCATTTACCCATAGCAGTGAGGCAGGGACGTGGCGATAGGCCTGAGCCCGTTCAAGGGCTGTCGCGACAAGTACATACATACATACATACATACATACATACATACATACATACAAATAGAGCTCGTATTTGTGTCTTCATATTGCTACCGGCAAAACGGGATAGATGCAATAAGAATTAATGTAAGTTCAATAAATTTATTACACTTTTCTTGATATTCATTCTGTACTTTCAGACACTTATCCCATCTTTTTAAAGATTGAAAGACAGCAGCAGAGAAGTATTTTTGTGGTTGACGCAGCCAACACGTAAACTCCGCCGTTACTGCATCATCATTTTCAAAACGTCGGCCACGGAGATGAGATATTAGGGGCCCGAACAGATGGGTGTCACTGGGGTTTTAGTCTGAACGAAAGGGCGTATGTTTCAAACGTTCCTAATGAATTGTGCGTAACAGCTCCTGCGTTTGTCTTGCAGTGTAAAGGCGGACATTTTCAACCAGAAGAATTCCTTCCCTTGGCAGGAGGCCAGGTCGTTTGCTTTCCATGACAAACATCACCATACAGGGGGCGAAATTCGCAATACACTTCTTCGTACACACTTGGCCGGCGAAAACATGAACGACCGCACGCAGGTTCAATTGGTGCACTCTTGGTGCGCCACGCTGTTCTATTATTGCGCTGCTGGCTACCACGGACTGACCGTGGCTTCAACTGCGATCCACCGCAGCCTCTACAGCAAGTACACACGCGCTGCTGGGTGCCGGTAAATGCCCGGTATGCACACGTGATTTCAACAAGTTTTAAAGTAAACTAACGCGACTTATTTATTAGCCTACCCTCGTATACACAGATAATAAAACAATAAAGATTTATTCCACATTTGTTTCAAATTCAAATGAAAGAACAAATAATATATTAACAGGATCATCCGCCAAATTATGCAATGATGATTACGAAAAGAAGGGACAGAGATATACAAAGCTGACTATACATTCATTTTCCATCCAAACACACATCTTATTATACGACTCTTTTTTACAATATACACTTATTATACGACAATCAATATACTTATTAAACGACAAGTTTTACAATTTTGTTTCTTCTGTTTTTATTCACTGTTCATTTATTTCCTGTGGGACAGGCGGTAGAGTGAAGCAGCGGCGCCGCACCCGCGGCGGGCGCGTGTTGGCGTGTTGGGGCGTTGGCGGCGCTGGCCCGGCTGGCATCGAAACCCGACCCCTCGCCCAGGGGACTCGGCCGCTCGCTCGCGAGTGCTTCAAGGGGGCGCCGCGCCGGAAGCCTGTCATCTAACGATCCGCCGCGAAAGCCTCTCGTCCCGCCCCCTCCCCGCCCGGCGCTCTCGCATGCAAATGCGCGTCCGCGCTGGCGCAAAGGGGAGCGGGGGGCAGGGGGCGGCGCCGAGGGGGCGGGCGCCGTGGCTGGCGGGATGGTGCGGGGCAGGGACGAGCGGAAAAGGCAGGTCAGAGCCGGGCGGGGGGCGAGGCAGTAATGGGGCGGCAGCGGGGCCGAGGCGGACGGGACTGGGAAGGGTGGCGAAGGGGGACAGGCGGAGGGCCGAAGATGGTTTGGTGCTAGGTCGCGGCGTGTGTATGTTCGAGGGGGGGAGGTCGAGGCGAGGGAGGGAATGGAGATGGAGCGAGGCTGAGGGGAGGGATGGGGCGGGGCGGGGCGTCGAATGCGGACGAAAACGAGCGGCGCAGAGGGAGCGTTGGCAGCGGCGGCGGCGGCGGCGCGAGGCAGTCGGCGTAAGGCCCCCGCGCAGCCACCCGTCCCGTCCCGGCGCGCCGCCGACGCTCTCTCGTTTACACCGGAGAAGCTTCTTTAACTCCGAGTCTCAACGGCCCCTTATGGCAGAGGTCCCTCATCGTTTTTATGAGAGGGCACACCGCAGAACACTCCCGAACACACTCACGGAGAATACGAATTCTGTAATTCAAGATGTAGAAGAGTGATATCGGTATCGTTACTGCGCTTTTTCGAATATACAACACAGCATTATTACTTTTACTAATATCATGACCATATATGTAGTTTAATAACAATATAACACACATCCAAACTAAAATAAAACACACAGTATATGTTTTAGGTTCCACAGACCTTTCTGGAATAACTTTCTATAAAAAAATACATTCCAAAAATACACGGACCTGTTGGGATTCATTGCGGTTTACAAAGGGAGTCACGCAGTTCACTAATATCATTATTATTATTATTATTATTATTATTATTATTATTATTATTATTACAATAAGAAGAATCATTGACAATGAAATGTGAATTTGCGCTTGCCGATTTACATGAGTGTTACAAAAAGCGGCAGTAAATATTTTGTGATCGCACATCGAAACTCAAAATTTGAAAACAAATGAGTAGGAATCCCGGACGTTTCGGACAGCGTTTGCAATAAGCCTCGAGCGCCTTCGCTGCAACCCCTTTTACATTCCTCGATCTGTAAATATTTGATTCGAATATCTGTTTTATACGCCAGGAGACGCGTAAAAATGTTTCGAGAAAGAGTGTTCGCATGTGAAATAAGCTTACGAAGCCCTGCTTCACAAAACACACACACACACACACACACACACACACACACACACACACACACACAAGCACGCGGTCGATTTCCGAGAACGTGCACTCCGGAGAAGCGCTCGCAGGGCACATAACTTCTCGGCCTTGGCTCCTACGCTCGTCTCGGCGCGAGGGTTTAAGCGCCGTTGGTGGAAAAAGTCAATTCAAAAGACGATAGCATGCGCAGCGAGATGCGCAAACACTCTTCCTCAAGGCCCTTTCCCTCTTCAAGGACGTACGAACCATATGACAGTCACTGATGAAACATGCTTTTATGACATACCGTTTATATAATTATGTACTAATGTAAAGTATCGGTTTCCGACCAAATCAATGATCCATCTTGGCTGCCCTTGTAAAATATTCATTTTCTTTCCATCGACACTTTTTAGGTATTGTGCCTTCGTTTATATGATCTATCGCTTTCTGTATTTCATTATTCCAGTTTTCAGCGTTTCGGATGGGTTGACGCTTTAGGCCAATAATAATTAAAAAAAAAAACGTGTTAACAAAATCAAATCTTTAAATTACACTGGGACCGGAGGTTGGCGATATGACAATAATGTGGGGGTAAGAAATTCAAAATAAAGTAATAAACTAACAAGTAGTAAGCCAAAACTAAATATACGAGAAAATAAATACAAAGGATGATACCTGGCCTGCCAAAATAAATTTATTCAAGTAAAGAGAACATTATTATAATGGTTAATATGGACCTGGAGTAAAACTGTTTTAGGCCAACCAAATGGTGTTGAGAATGACTTTTTCTTGACATGTATAGATTTGTTACTTAATGAACCAGACTACGAAACTACTCCAAATAACATCTAGTGATATTTTATTAATAAGCTACTTGAAGGAAGATAGCTCAAAGAACACGTTACAAAACGTAACTTCTACAATTCAATTAAATCAAAGAGTGAATAAAGTAGAGAATGAACTCTTCTAGAAAACGTGATCAGTGGACGATCAAACGTATAAATGGATCGAATTCCCGAGGTTCGGTAAAAGATATGACCTAGGCAACGAAACAACTGCTTAGAGCACGGGGGCCATTCAGCGAAGAACACCGCAGACAACATCTGCGGCCACCACCAATTCGCCGTGTTGAGCCCAGGCGGTGCAATTACCTTCCGTCTAGCGCACGAGCATATCTCGTCTAGCCCGGTTTGGAGTGGTAGTTCCCAGATCCCACGCCCCATCGCGCCACCTCCGTCAACGTCGGAGGACGCAGCCGCGGAGAGCACGAGAGGGTCGCGGCGACGGGCGCGGAGCGGGTCAGGGCGCTGCGGCACTGGCGGCAGGTGGGTGGTGGGGGAAGGAGGGCGGGGGCGGGTAGGGGTGATAACTTCAAGGGGAGCGAGCGGCACCGCACGCGGAGAACCCTGAAGCGGGCGCTCGGGAAAGTTGCTGGCATTTGGGGTTGATGAAGCGTTGTTTGACGACGGTCCTACCCTTAGAGTCCAGTGTAAAAGGAGTTGTTCTAAATGCAATGACACGATACGATTGAGATTCATGTGAGACATAGTTGTTGATAGCATCATGCACTCTTCAAGATTCATTCAGGCTATAAGATTTGTACAGTTAATTAGCTGGTCCCAGGAAAAACAAAAACAACTTCCATATTTTGCAAATCCTTGTTTTAAAAATAAAAAGAGATCCCACAGAACAGGAATCCAAACTAGAACGGGAATATCTTGAATGTTACACACGTTACATAATATACGCCTATTAGCTATTAAATTGGACAGGGTATCAAATACACGAGGAGACTGGAGAAATTAAAAAAAACATGCTAACGGAAAATTACTCCAAAATGCAACGTGTTAACGGAGGTTTACTTCAAACGCAATGCGCCCAATGCCCTTGTAGGGATTTAGAGACGCGTCAAGTTAGATGAAAAAGAATCTATTTAATTTTTCGTAATTTGGAGGCTCTTTATGCTCGGTATGCACCGCACCGTGCTAAGGGGAGGTGGTGGTGGTGTGGGGTTGGGGGTGAAGAGTTAAACCTCGCGTGTAATTCATAGTAAGCCCAAACCCATTGGCCTCGTTGTGTAGCCCATGAAACATTACCTACCCCCCTTTAGGATACTAGAAAACAGTTTAAATGTGGTACAGTTGGTAAAGCCTCACATACGTTACAAGGTATAAATTGTAGGCATACCTGATTTACTGATTGCATAATCAACGACATTTCAAAAAATTTCGTCTTGAATCTGATGCCCCCTATGACAATAGAATTCGCTGCAATATCACATTTACGAATTTTTTAGTCGATGATAAGTGATACAAAACGATAACATTTTCTTCAGCATATTTTCCTCAACGACAAAGAGATTAATCGTGTAGACAAACCAGAAGGATTGCAGATGGAAGGAGGCCAGTCCGTCCGTAAAGACTTGATGATATTTATGGCAGTGAGAAAGGTTTTCAATGATTCGGTCCGGACCACAATTATTTGTTCTACGACTAATTTGGTTTGTCATAAATGAGTGTAATCAATATCACTCACATGACTGAACATATCACACGTTAGATAACTGTTTTGTAAGTATTAAAAGTTCTCTAATGAGGTAGAGCGGACCGCTTAAAAACAACAAATAACAACATAAACATTTACAGTTAAACACACTTACATAAACATTTAAAGTAATGCTCCAAAAATTGTGACTGAATGTTATTATAAATCGAGATGCAGGACAAGAATCATTTTTCTAATTATTTCTTTCTTCTGTATTGTAAACCAAAGGAGGGAAACTGTTCAGATATGTCTCAGATTTCGTTTACTACATAATGCTTTCTAAACACACAGTGCAATTCTCTGAGCACGTTTGTATACGATAATACATAAAGTATACGATACACGATAATAAAACATGAGGGAGGGGAATAATTAAGATTCTGGATATGTGAAATGAAGTTTATCACTAGGTCTTCTCTCTCTTTCAAAGGATCATCAAATACATTTCTTCAGACTACATTTAAAACTTCCTTGCCTTCGAGAAACATGCACACAGTTTGCGTCAACCCTTCTCTTAGTACTGTGAGTCGGCTGTACATTAAGAGTGTCAGGGATGAAGGAAAGCGAAAGAGCTCTCAATCCCTTCAAATAGGAAAGCCATTCGACAAATTCGCGCGAAGGAGCTCCATCAAACGATATTTTAACCGCCATCAGATATGCGAGTACGAAAGAGAAATTTAAGAGAGGGAGTGGGAGAGAGGGAGTGGGAGTGGGAGTGGGAGAGAGGGAGTGGGAGAGAGGGAGTGGGAGTGGGCGAGAGGGAGTGGGCGAGAGGGAGTGGGAGAGAGGGAGTGGGAGAGAGGGAGTGGGAGAGAGGGAGTGGGAGAGAGGGAGTGGGAGAGAGAGTGGGAGAGAGAGAGTGGGAGAGAGGGAGTGGGAGAGAGGGAGTGGGAGAGAGGGAGTGGGAGAGAGGGAATGGGAGAGATGGAGTGGGAGGGAGACAAAAAGAAGGTATCGGCAGGGCTTACTCTGCCGACGGTATCCTCTGGGTGACCATGGACACCGTCCGAGTGGCCATCTCTTCGGACAGACGTAAACCACACCTTGTCTCGTACCTTTTAGAATGTCAGTTTGGCGTAGGGGTGGGTAGGTGTATTATCGTTTATTGACTCTCCCGACAGCGCTTTTAGAGATCACCCCTGAATGTTTACTAGCAAGGGGTTGAAGTGTTATGCGCGACCTTAGGTTGAATTACATGAATTGCATGGCACATAACGTGGCCTTCTACAGCGAGTAAATACAATGTTCCGGTCAACGTTGGAATACCCTATGTAAATAAAATAATGACTTATTTTTCGGGACCATTTGATTGTGATTATAGTTGCAAACCAAGCCCCAATTTTTAAATACAAAACACTAACGTTTAATATTATTATTAACGTATACTATTTTCTTTTCTCTGGATTATCATTTTGTAACTTTCTTGTTACTATCGTTCCGAAAATAGATCTTTGTTTCTTCGATCACTAACATTAAACTATTTGCTCAAACGTTAGGCAAGCGAGAAGAAACTATTGCAAGGAAATAAGCTATATCAGTCTACGGTGAAAAGCCTGGTCATTCTTACTTCTCACAGCAAAAAGAGCCGAAAAGCGTACTGCATCCACCGCCCTCAGCAATCCCAGCAAGTGCAATTCCGCGTCCGATGTAGCGCCCAACCTCGGCGGGAGGGCTTGAGCCGGGGGCCGTTATAGGACTGGTCGCAGGGGTCGTCGGGAGGGCGCGAACGGGGTTGGGTGGGGTGGGGTGGGGTGGGGGTGGGGTGAGATGGGGCGGGGCAGGCGGGGAAGGGCGGGGCGGAGCAGGGCGGGGCGGGGCGGGGTGAAGCGGAGCGGGGTCGAGCCACGCTGGGCCGGCGATGGCGGCGGCGGGGGCGGCGGCGGCGCCACGCCGTCTCCCAGCGCCTGGCGCCGCGCCAGCACCGGCCGCCCTCCGCCAGGGCCCCGTGACCCGCTTTGGCCCGCGCCGCCAGCTGGCGTGAGTGTCGAGGTGGGGAGAGGGTGGGGGACAACTTCCTTTCTCGGTCAGCGCATCTCGCTTCTTGCGCGCAACCACGATAAGGAAACGTGTGGAAATGCTTCTCAGACATTTCTTGCCTTCCTTCCACACAAATTACAACTTTCATTCAACAATGTCAATAATAATAATAATAATAATAATAATAATAATAATAATAATAATAATAATAATAATAATAGCCATCCTCGTGGCGCAGACTGTTACGGCAGCCGTCGTCTGCGTCGAGAAGGCTGCAAGATCTAGTCAAGCGTAAGAATGGTCGTATTTGTGATTGTCCCTTTACCCCTTATTATTCATAATTCAAGGCGTTATTCACAATTCTAGTTTTATCAAGGGATACAACCATGAAAAGCTAATCCCCATAATTACACTCGTTAAACTCTTCGAGGGCTCTGAAGATAACGTGAAGTGTGGCAATAAATGGCCGAATCGCAAATAATAATAATAATAATAATAATAATAATAATAATAATAATAATAATAATAATATTAAAGAGTTATACTTAAAATAATCACATATTTCCACATTTCCAAGGAGGTATGGCACGTTGCAGGACCACCCCTTGGGTGCTGGGCGGTAGTGAAGACGGTGGTGGCAGAGACGGTAAAAACGTGTGGGATTCATAGATTAGGCGAATGTATTAAAGATAGGTGTTGATCAAAGATAGGTGTTGATCAGGTTCGAGGTGTTAGTCAGACGCCCAGGTATCGTTCTGGGTGACGGGTGGAAACAGTTAACAATAACTAACTTCCTACCCCCAATTAGGGGAAGATAAATATTAGAAACATTCCCGCGTATTCGACACCACTCAGATGTCATCGCGCTTCTTGTGATACAAGTTAGGGGTTTGTAGGTGAGAGTGCGTGTGAAAAATAGAAATATTCCAAGAAATTTGTTTAATTTTGAAATACTCACATATCAAGCCCTGCTCATATAAAAATACCTATGATATATGGATAAATGTACCTATGATAATGATGGGAGAGAGAGAAAAAAATATGGTATATATTTAATTTATATCGTGTTTTCTTTGGCGGCATCATGCTCTGGAATTTAATTGTCAACAAAGTAGTTGCACTCGCGGAAGAAATTCTCCGCCCACCGTCTCCCGAGGGTGTGAATATGCTACGATAGTTCGCTGTCGATGCACTGATGTCACTTGTCATCCAAAGAGTTGAATAGAGTCTATTTTGGGAATGCTCTCACCCTGGCCATGAACACTCAGTTATCACGCAATGTCGTGGTCCAAACAAAATATTTCGGGTCTTCATAGCTTCATTGATTGACTGGTTAATCATTCCTGACGCGTCAACTGCCAAGGTCATTATACCCGTCCGTGTAGTACATGTCTTTACCACGGGAGGTGGCGGTGATCTTCGCTGGATGACGAGATCCGGCGCAGACCTACGCGGGGATTTTCCCCTACCAAGAATCTCCCACCAGGATGACACAGCCCTAGCTATCAAGCTAGTGTCGAAAATCGTGGCACCGAAGGTACTCGAACCCTAGGACTTTGCGCTCAGTAGTACTGCAGTGACATCAGTTGATGCCGAGTCACCTTTGCCGGTTTTAGCGCTGAGAGCAAGGTATCAACATCAGATTGATTGACTATGGATTATAAGGTATGGAAACTCCTAGATATTCCAAGAATGTGTAGTCTCGCTTAGATGGAGGGATGTAGTTTCACAGGATAATTTTGGTTGGTTATTCAAGATTGCTGGAGACCGCCACAGCGACATGCTCTATATGTCCGACTGACATCGGAATGGAAAAAAGGCTACCTCGACCACAAGCAACGAGGCATTTTCGGCACGTTTCCTCCTTTCGACACACCGACTCCGGTTACACGCAACTCTAATCACGAGTGAGAACGGTGAAAAGCCGCGACTTTCCGACAAACGTAGCGCCGGAATGACTATCGATTCCGCAGCCTCTTCTCGTCCCGAGCGTCCCGCCGCGGCGCGTGAGCCCCTGGGGGGGGGGGGGGGGGGGCGTTGGGTTTGCGGCGCGGGTGGCCACGAGGGAGCGCTGGCAATCGCGCGAGACGCGCCGCGGACAGCGACGCCCGGCCGCGACGCTCCCTCGGGGAGCGGCGCCCCGGCGGCGCACGTCGCCCCGCGCCCGCGGAAAGCCATCGCCCCCGCGGGCGAGGACGACAGGGCAGCGAGAAGAGCTACTTTCTGACAGAACGTCGATGATTCACGCGGCGGCGATGGTGTAACGGTTAACGCATAGGACTGTCTCGCCACGTAAGGCTTCAATTCAATAATGTTTATGACTATGAGAGCCATTATTTGAAACGCTTATACTCAAGTTTGCGGGTTCTAACCCGATTGAAGCCTAGGATTTTTAAGGGCGAAAAAATCCTTCGTACCTTCCTTTAGAGGGAACGTAAAGTCGGCTGTCCCAAGTTAGTTGATTTACTGCATGTAAAAGATCCTCAAGCCTACGTGAAGCCTCTGAGCTAAATTCAAATCGCCCGTTTCGTCGCCCAAGAAATACCTCCTTTCTCCGTTAGTTGGTGAAAGAAGCGTGGCGAAATTATTGTGGTCAGATGGAACAGCCTCATGGTCTGAATCTCACCATGCAAAATAAGGCATTACTTCAATTCAATATGCAATATAATTACGAGTTTATGATCATGAGAGGCATTATTGGAAACGCTTACCGATTAAGTTTAGGTACCCGAGTTTGAGTGCCGACGATGTCGAATAGGAGGAACGAGAGGATAGAACGCAAGGAAGAAGAAGGAAAGATCGCTCACGAAGTTTGTTAGGAGACTGCTCCAGCATTCGCTTGCTGGATGGGAGAAACCACTACCATCAGTATGGGCTCTTATGGTGGTGGTTTCTCCCATCCACCAGGCGAATATTGGAAAAGAACCGATCTTTCCTTCCTCTTCTTTGTAATCTATCCTTTCCCCCTTGCTCACATTTCCAGGCACTACACTACTACACACGAGACCAGTCGCGCGTTTAGAGCTTATTCCGACTAGGGCGGTGCATCGGTGCCTGAGATACTCGTATCTGGAGGAGAAATTCTCTCGCAAGTCGACGAGGAGGTCGGCGCCGAATCTAACTATTCAGTAGCGAAAGAACGTCGCCACCTCCCGCAACAAAAATATTCACTGCACGAACGACACTAATGACCATCACTGTTTAACATAGTCATCGTCGCAGCCACCGCATTCTGATATTTTTCTTATGCAAGTTGGAGTTTGCATGATCTCAGACCCCGACGTTGGTGCTTCGGGTATATATTGTGGCGTCGTGGTAGCGAAATGAAGACGCAGACAAGAGCTCTATTTACAGTCTGTTTGTATACAAGATTTTTACAACTGTGTACAGCTCTGAGAGCCGCGATGGCTCAGTGGTAGGGCACTGGCTTCATGTCCTGAAGGAACCTGAAGGACCCAGGTCGGGATTTGTATCTGGTGATTTCCATGCAGGACAGCTCTGAGGTCTACTCAGCCTCCTTTCCACGCGAGGACCCGGATCTTTCCTGGGGCTAAAGGCGGCCGGAGCGTTGTGCTCGCCACACACTCTCTTCCTTGCGTCGACGGTGACGAATAGGTGGAGCCCTACCTTCACCTCCCCTGTAGGCCACATCGGCCCTGTTTGCAATTGAGATACGTATACCTAGTATGTACAGCTTCGGGGTTATTTCGCTACCTACCTCCGTTACTCCCACGCATACTGCTTCCCGTCCCCTGGCTAGTGCATCCTCCACCCAGACGCTTTACCGCGCCGGTGCCCGGACACAAAGTGCAACGCACTCGCAGTGACACGACGCGCAGGTGTCCGCCTTCCGGGCAAACCGGGAGTGCGAGCGCACTCGAGGCAATCCCAAAGCGACGTCCCCCGCCTCCTGGCATCTCTGCTCACTTATGTTTGGCGGCCACGTGCTCGTAGACCTTCAGGTCATGAAGCTAGAGCCCTACCACTGATCCACCGCTGCTCCTCCCTGTTCAGCCTCCCTGAGGGGGGAGGGTGCCCGCTCGGCCAGCACATGCACGCCCTCGGGTGGTCACTCCCCTGCCCTGCTCGCTCTGCAACCTGGGGGTCACTACTCCCCCTCGGCTGACCCTGTTTCTGCGCCGCCCTTTGTTCGCACGTGGCCGCCAGCACGTTCGGAAGCCTGGCTGCCAACTGATGAAGTTACAATATGAAGGGCTGGGGGAGTAACCAGGTAAGCCACACCAGTCCCAACGAGCCTCCCACTACTTGTAAATGTTAATATCTGGAAACTAGCCGACGTACCTGGCGTTGCCCTAATAATAATAATAATAATAATAATAATAATAATAATAATAATTTATTAGACAGGAAGAGAAATTTCCTCCAAACCCACCCTGCGGTGGAGACTACCTCTATCTATTCTATTGTATCCCCGCTCCGCCCCTTTCAGCCTTGCTCGCACCAGGTCTCCGTCACACACTTTTTCATTAACAAAAATATTTATATTTTTTCTTATTGGGGTACCCGCCCCCGAATCTTCAGATATTGACGTTTAAATATAATTAAAGTATCCTAAACTAAGGATCAACCTTTATTTGAATTGGAGTACGAGTTTTAGGGTTCTTGATAAAGGCTGGCAGACATTAACTACTTAGACAATTATAATACCTCCAAATATCCTAGATCACATTGAATCCCGGCTAGACACAAGCGTTTCTATTATATAAAATAACAATTTTCGTTCTATTTTTCACAACCTTGTGAAAAAGGTTGATACACGTTCAAATCTTCCCATTTCCCTTTATTCATTTACTTCAGTTATACTTCTTGCCGAACTTATTATCATCAGTTTAAATAATCATTCCTTCACCACACACAGGTACGCTATCACTCTTCATTGTAGTAACTCTAATAATTCTTTCGTCTGTCACAGTTTCAGAATAACATAAATCATTCTTAATAAGTTTCACTTTGGCTCGTACAACTCGCTAATAATAATCATGCTTAATTTACTAGAACTAAATGAATAGCTATTTCATATAGAGCACATGTGGATAGTCATACCGTTTTACGACAATATCAAGCACCTACATCAGCAAAATGACTTTTTTCTTCAATAATTTCATGTCTCTTGTACACTTAATACATTTACCCCTTGTCGCAATTAAAATCAAATTCCAAGTTACTTTTATAAATGGAGTGAAACAAACTCAAAATAATCCTTAAATATGAATATTTTGGATCAGACAGTTGAGTGTACGTGAAATAAACAGTCCCCTCCTATAGACAAGCAATTCTGTCTTGATGAACACAATCGTAGATCTCAGTCGTCATCGTCTGGTGGCGCGCTGCTAAACAATTGATGCACTCTTGAATCTGAGATGCAATGCTAGGAGAAAAATGTCCACAAAAGTAATTCTTTTGCATATATATTAACGTATATGATATTAAATCATAGCCTAAAGTACTCGAGGCCTTTAAAGGAAGCTAACATAAAAGTTTCATCGGCATTGGTTCAGTAGATTGAGGTGCGCTGTCATTCAACGCACTTCTGTCTTTATATACAAGTATAGATGTAGATTGACGAAAGTTCGGGGTATCTTGTTTACTATACATGCCTTATCTGCATTGGTGAAGGGCTTGAGGCAGTAAGATTTCGATCAAAATCGAAATAGCGTGAGACTTGCGGGTTTTGTAGTTATATCTTGTTAGCATGCAAGAACCCTAACGTGCGTAAGAAAAATCTCGGAATACGATTGCGGCGGCGACGACGACGACGACGACGACGACGACGACGATGATGATGAATGCAAAATTTGAAAACTGAGCGTGGGCGAGGGAGGGGCGCTTACGCCTTCATAGGAGAGGGCCGTCCCAGTAGCAGATGATTATGAACGGGGAATACAGTTGAAAGGTGACTATACGGCGACGCTCCCATGAGAAATGTCACATGCTGAAACACTCATCCCATACGCGGGACGGAAACCGCAGCTTTCTGCTCCGCGAACTCTGACGTCATTCCAAGACCGTGCACTACCATAGCACGCCCCGAATTCGGTATTTCACCTCATTCGTCGGTTCCATTTGCGAGCTCCGTAAACAAGACGATAAGGAAGTTTTCCCAACTTGCAACAGCTGAGGGTGCGCTTTCGCTCTATTTGCCTTAAAAAAAAAAAAAAAAAAAAAAAAAAAAAAAAAAAAAAAAAAAAAAAAAAAAAAAAATCAAAACTAAAGACGTCGTACAAAGGAGGTGAGATCCTGATTTGTAGCGATAGCAGTATTACTCGCGCAAGTTTTCTTGATACACGGGCTCCCTAGCCCTCATCCACCGCTGAATAGCACGGCACGATATGATACTTAGGTCCGACTCGGAACGGCATGTACCAATTTACAAATACTGGCAAGAACTACCTCGTACTTTCGAAACAATCATAACATTTCTCGGGGCAGGCTTTTGTGAGCTAAGTTCGTGCCCATAGTTGGTTCGCCCTTTTAAGCCGTTTCGTAGCCAGAGCTCTCCTCTCCCCGCACCCCTCGTTGTGGAATATCAAGAAAACTTGCGCGTGTAGTACTTACTGCAGTCACAATTTGGAACAACTTGCATTAACCTAGTGTTAGGTATTGCTTTCGCATTTTTTTGCGAAAAAATTGGCGCCGTATCTCTAATGAATGATAAGCCCTCCTTGAGAAAAATTCAGGCTAAGCTCGTGCATTTTTAAGTAACGCGCCCCCAAGATATTGCAGAGAGGAAACATCGAAGGAATTATATTCCACATTTAAAATTCAATATTTGTCAGCATCGCTACCACAGTGCAGTACTGTCTGGGCAAGCGCTGTACATATTTCCATGGAGCAAGTAAATTCACAATACGCCGCCCTTTGCCTGCATTGTTGAAACGTGAGCAGAGCTTTATAGAGAGATACAAGGTGTGTTAGAAAAGTAATGAGACTGATTTTATACTAACTAAATTTTTTATTTTTTTCAAACAACAATATGATCCCCTTCAAAGTAGTTCCCTTGGGCAGCTATACACCGGCGGAGTCGTTGTTCCCACTCTTTGTAGCAGCGCTGGAAGTCTTCAACTGGAATGGCTTTTAACTGGTCGGTCACGGTCTTTTGAATGTTCTCCAGAGTTCCAAAATGACGTCCTTTTAGGACATGTTTCAATTTAGGGAAAAGGAAAAAGTCACAAGGACTCAAATCAGGTGAATATGGGGGATGAGGAACAACAGTAATGAGTTTGAGGTCAAAAATTCACTGATGGAAATGGCCGTGTGACACGGGACATTGTCATGATGAAGCATCCACAAAGTGTTTAAATTTAACTGTTCACTGAACATCCTTATTGTTAAACGGCGGTCTGATCTCACAAGAGCCCTCACACGTTCAACGTTTTCGTCAGTTTTTGAAGTTGAAGGTCTCCCTGAGCGAGGGTCATCTTCAACGTGTTCTCGACCTTCCAAAAATGATTTGTGCCAGCGAAAAACTTGTGCCCTTGATAAGCAATGTTCCCCATAGGCCTGTTTTAACTTTTCAAAAGTCACACTCGCGGATTCACCAAGTTTAACACAAAACTTTATTGCACAACATTGCTCTAAATTCCGATGCTCCATTTCTCTAACACACAACAAAAACACAACTTCACTGATGGCGCTGTCAAAAATAATGTGTTATTTGTACGGAGTTGTAACTCGGACTGAGGATGTGGAAGGGATAAACAAAACGGTCTAGCACAGGCCGTTAGACACAACGTTGCCAGATCGCCCGCAGTGTTACCAGTCTCATTACTTTTCTCACGCACCTTGTAACTGTAAGAATTGATCGCTTTGACATCTACTGCTTAGCCATTTCTGGCAATATAACTGCAAATTACGTCCATGCAGTCATTTTGTCAGGGCTTTCTTTTACAGTTAGCTTGTTTGTAAGTGGCTTCATCACTGCCTCTTGCAATGTTATCGCCCTGCATGACGTTCGTTTGTTTGTTTCCCGACCTGTCAAAGTGGTCCCTTCTTAGAGTAATTCCTCTATAATTAGCCACTCTATTCCTCTTTATCTGTATTGTGGAGAAGAGATTATTTTCGCGTCGTCAGCTGTTAGTCGCCATTGAAATGTCAGTTCATTATTGATAATCTTTGCCGGCCACATAATGTTTGCTCCTTGAATGCATACAGGAACATACGCGCCTTGATCGTGGAGGCGTCAGCTGACGTGAACCACGAGGAGATTTAATAAAAACGTAAACATAACGTTAAAAAGCTGACAAGTAATATCGCTCTTGAAATATTAAAGTGTTTGCAAATAGATTCCAACTCTTGCATGTGCTGACACCATAATTGTTACATTTCAGTAGCCAAAATCACTGGATGCTGTTAGGGTACACCAGTCGACGTTAGGTATTTCATCTTTATTGCTCATCCAAAAAATGCTTAAGACTGTTTTCATGCCTCAACACGTCAATTTTTTAAAATAAAATGATGTGCAAAACGCAATGAGCTATTGTTACGACACACAAACGGACGGACAGAAGGAAGTTTTGCCGTTAATCGATTTTTCGGATCCCCAAAACATTGATTCTGACTACACAAATTGTTAGACGAAGTAATTTACAATAAGAACAAGATTTATCCACTTCTTCGTTACCAGGGCCCGGCAATAAGAGTTTATCTGCCGCAAATTTGCCGTTTTCCAGCACGTATTAATAATACTATTTCTTCCCGTTCGGAAGGGTGAGAAAGTACAAAAGGGAAGTTAGTACAGTGGGAAAGAAAGAAAGAAAGAAAGAAAGATATGGGCGAAATAACAGCTTGAAGAAGAGTAACCAAAGAGTTCTAGATACATGAAAGAAGTGCTTAAGTGAGAGCCACAGAGAAGAAAAAAAGCGATGACAAAATATCCAATCATGCACTTGCACAAATCACAACAAAAATTTAAAAAGTGATTACTGAATGTTTTCTTGTTGTTTTTTATTTTAATTTTCCGCATGGCTTCCTCCATAAATTAACATGTTCTCTTACCAATGCAGCGTCTTACCCCAGCGATAGCTTTCTTGTGACGGCAAAAATTCAGGCAATTTCCATATCCAATAGCCAATTTCAAATTAAGTGCTTCGCCCGAAGTGAGGGCTGATGGCACGAGACTCGCAATTTAATAAGAAAGGCAAATGCAATTCAATTCAACATTGCTACGGCTGCTTCCGCCTCTCTTCTGCGAAGTGGAGGAAGAACTGACAGGGCGACGGGCACGCGAGACAAAAATAAATAGGACAGGGAAGCACAAATGCAGTAGAGGCAGGTTCTAGGAAACGAAATCAAATTTAAGAAGAAACGTAAGCAAAGAGGACTGAAAAAAACCGCAACGCCATTTTTTTCTTTTTTTTTTCACGACTGAAAATTGTCGAATTTGGTTGAGAGGAATAGCATGTTAGGAGAAATTAAACTAGAAAGAAATAAAGAACCTCAACTTGAATCAAACGATCTATAAATGAAGATACAAACGTGCGTATCAGTGATGGTTTTTACAACTCGTTTACATCGCATCTGTTTGCAAATACAAAATATATCTAGCACGATACTATATGTCACCTGTTTTGGCGTTATTTTCATGTGTTTTTTATTCATCTTCACGTGAACCTTGTCAGCTGATAATGTCTGCACACGTTTAATGCGCATATGCCGACATACATAGCATTCAAAGATCACATATATTACATGTTATTCAAAGGACATATATTCGCCGGCGATGATGTCACTGCACTGATATTTGAATGACGACTAACAAGTCTTGACGAAGCGAAAAATTCTCCGCTCTGTGTAGAAACAATAGAGCGACCAGCTACTGCTCTTAGTTCGCTATTCAACAAGGGAAGCGAAACAGCGTCTCTCTGGAGTTTTAACTTCCGAAAAATTTTGGCGTCTCCTCACTTGTCCAGACAGTGCTGCGTTCTGGTAGCGACGCTGAGAAGTACTGTATTTTAAATGTAGAATATAATTCCGCGGTTTTTTTTTCTCTGTTGTCTAGAGTTACTTGAAAATGCACGAGCTTAAACTGTATGTGTCAAGAAGAGCGTGTAAATTGTTCATTGGATGTTACAAGCGAAATGAAAACAAAATGCTCAAGCAATGAGGTATATCTTTGGTGGTTTGCACAAAACATACGTCACGCAAATTTGATCTGGCAAAGAACATTTATGATAGATGAAAGTTTATATTTTTATACGGGTAAATATACAGAGGAATAATTTATCATTTATTATCTGCTCACGAAGCAACATACGTCCCCTACGAACTCTTAATCTTGACCGCACACCAAAAATATGTCGTATTAAAGAATATTAAATTCATGTAAAATGTTAAAATAATCAGAAAATGATAATACCAGCGTTGAGGTTACTTCATGAATTACTGCACATTTGTAATTTACTTGTTACTAACATACTACCATTACCATGACATTAATACGTCTTGGCCTATGGATCCTCCACCAGTAAAATTAGTTCATTGTACACTTGCAAATTATCAAAAGACAAAACCAAGATCGACCACACCATAAAGCGTTCCTTTTGTATCGGGAAAGGCTTTCGACAGACGTTCCCTAACGACATGCCCGCTGACCTCCGTTCATTTTTATCCGGCGGCGCGCGAAGCAGCGAACCCAAACGGCGCGCCCTCGTAACGACGGCGGGCGCGTGGCGGGGGCGGCAGTGATGACAGCGGTGCGTGCTGGCACGCGGGGCGGGGCGGGGCGGGGCGGGCAGGGACGACAGCCGACGCGGCAGCGGCAGCGGCGGGCGCCACCAGGTCGATACGCGCGGCGGTCGATAGGGCTGGCGCAACAGGTGCGGCACGGCGCGAACCGGCACGGGGCGGCGCGTCGGGACGACAGCCGACGCGAGGCGGCGAGCGGGGCCGAGCGGGGAGGAGCGGGGGCCGAGCGGGGAGGAGCGGGGCCGAGCGGGGAGGAGCGGGGCCGAGCGGGGAGGAGCGGGGCCGAGCGGGGAGGAGCGGGGCCGAGCGGAGCGGAGCAGGCCCGAGCGGGGAGAAGCGGAGCGGGGAGGAGCGGAGCGGAGCAGGGCCGAGCGGGGAGGAGCGGGGTCGAGCGGGTCCCAGCAGGCGGAGCGGGTCCGAGCGGGGCGGAGCGGGGAGGAGCGGGGCCGAGCGGGGTGGAGCGGGGCCGAGCGGGGAGGAGCGGGGCCGAGCGGGGAGGAGCGGGGTCGAGCAGGGCGGAGCGGGGTCGAGCAGGGCGGAGCGGGGTCGAGCAGGGCGGAGCGATGTCGAGCAGGGCGGAGCGGGGTCGAGCAGGGCGGAGCGAGGTCGAGCAGGGCGGAGCGGGGTCGAGCAGGGCGGAGCGAGGTCGAGCAGGGCGGAGCGGGGTCGAGCGGACCGAGCAGGACCGAGCGGGACCGAGCAGGGCCGAGCGAGACCGAGCGGGGCCGGGCGGGACCGAGCGGGGCCGAGCGGGGCCGAGCGAGACCGAGCGGGGCCGAGCGGGGCCGAGCGAGACCGAGCGGGGCCGAGCGAGACCGAGCGGGGCCGAGCGGGGCTGCGGAGCGGAGTGTGCGGGATGTGTGGAGCGGGGCGGGAACCACGTGGTCTCAATCACGGGGTCCACGGTGGTGTGAATAGCGGGGGAAGAGAGGGAGCGGCGAAGCGGAGCGGGGCGGGAGGCGCTGGGGACGCACGCACGACGCGCAACTTCCTTGATGCGGTTCGCGATCTCGGGGAGACGCAGTGCACGGTAATTGAATTTGTGCAGAATACACGCGCAGCCGTCGCAGGATTAAGCGGGGGTGATACAGTCGCGGAGATTGATTTCGCCATTCTCAATTTTACCTGGCACACTCTTAGTTTTAACTGGTAGGCAATATCTACAACTCTCGTACAATGAATATTTAATATTTATTATACAGAATTTGTTTATCAAGTAACGATCTCGTAGGAAAACGAAGGTCATATTGGTGGACACGAACATTGTTCATGCAGATATTGGTCACATAAAAGCTTCTTATAAATCAAAATTAGTAAGAAATGTTAATAGTTTCAGAACTTACTCAGGTGCCTAATTAGAATCTATATACGTGTTGCGAAGCTTCAAGAAAAAGGGTTTAAAGAAAATGTTTCAATATCGATGTGACGAGACAAAACAAAAAAAAACTTTTGATTCCGGTTGTGATCGTGCAGGAGCGGAACCAGCCGACCAATAGAGGGGGGGGGGGTGAATTACATTTTTGTTAAATAAACACATTTATTATTATATTGTATATTATTTAAGTACTGTAGATATACTATTCAATATCATTGTTTTAATAAATATATAATTCAAGCATAAAGTAATATTGAAAACAATTTCGCCAAATAAAGCAGAGTAAACGAAAATAAAGTACACATAAAGAGAGTAACTTGAGAGGGAGAAAGGAAAATTCACTTATTAGAAGCAAAACATGGGGTTTGCTTAGGATTTGCTGGCATGAATATGTGTGTGTGAGACAGACACACACACACACACGAGAGAGAGAGAGAGAGAGAGAGAGAGAGAGAGAGAGAGAGAGAAAGAGAAGAGAGATAAAAGAGTTAAATAGGGATAGAATAGAAACAGAAGGAAGGCTTTTACTTGACGCATAAACCACGTAATAAAAGAAATACTTTCTGTTCGTACGTCAAAAGGTCAGCTAAGTATTTCGCGGAGCTTCGCCTTCAGTTGATGAACCTCGTATGAAATGTGGAATTCACTCCCCTCTCGCTAAAAGTTATTCAGAAACGAGAGTAAATGTACCTCTTGAAATATGCTCATTGAGTTTTTGATTGTGGAATACTTTAAGGCAGAATCCGCCTGCCTGTATTTCCTAACACTAAAGTGTGCTCCAGACCCATATTAAAAAACATTTTTTTTTTTTTTAGATTATGTCTCATTTAGTTTCTGTGCAACTTGCCATTCCAATTGAGGCAGGAAAATATTTTTTTGTTTAATTTTGAGGTTATACTTCAAGGTCGCGAAGATTTCTTTATGAGGGATAGAATTAATGAAAAACTGACATTAACAAGGGTACTACAAGAAAAAATGTTTAAGACAAAAGACTATGAAATCGTCAATCACACAGTGTGAACCGGAGGGAAGAGAAAACCAAATAACGAAATATATGGGCTACAGAGGTTAGATGGAATGCACTAAATACAAAAAAGAGAAAAATAATGGAGTCAGAGAGAGTGCATCAAAGTACGAGTAAAGGGTAGAAAAATAAAGGAAACGATAGAAAGAGAGAAGGGAAAAGGGGGGAGAGAGAGGGGGAGAGAGAGGGGGAGAGAGGGGGAGAGAGAGGGGAGAGAGAGGGGGAGAGAGAGGGGGAGAGAGAGGGGGAGAGAGAGGGGGAGAGAGAGGGGGAGAGAGAGGGGGAGAGAGAGGGGGAGAGAGAGGGGGAGAGAGGGGAGAGAGAGGGGGAGAGACAGGGAGAGAGAGGGGGAGAGAGAGGGGGGAGAGGGGGGAGAGAGAGGGGAGAGAGGGGGAGGGGAGAGAGAGGGGGAGAGAGGGAGAGAGAGGGGAGAGAGGGGGAGAGAGGGAGGGGAGAGAGGGAGGGGAGAGAGGGGAGAGAGGGAGGGGAGAGAGGGATGAGAGAGAGAGAGAGGAAAGAGAGACAGACGGAGGGATGGAAGAGAATGAAGGTGATAAAGTGGACTACAATAAGTCGAACAATTACAAGATACCCTTGCAGAAAAAAATAAAAGCGCCACAAACTATGTAAAACGCGCACTCAAAAGAAGCCACCAGAACGATCCGGGGATCTCTTTCGGAACGACGTAATAAGGACGCCGCTGAGTGAAATGTTCCACAGAGACGCGTTCGCGTTCTCCCTTGCGCCGTTTTACTGCGCCTTTGAGCGTTCGGCGACGGTCATTTTCCGGCACGCGGGCGAAACACAAGCCCCGCCCCGCCTCGCCCCGCCACGCCCAGTGCTCTGCGAGAAACGCAGCGGCAGCGGCGGCATGGCGCAGAGGCAGCTTAGCGGCGCCCGTTTCACAGTAAAACGGCCCCAACAGCAGCAGCAGCAGCAGCAGCGGCGGCGGCGGCGGCGGCGGCGGCGGCTGCGGCGGCGGCTGCGGCGGGGTCAGCGGCGGAGACGGGAGCGGAAAAAAAGCTGCTTCCTGAGTCAACGGCCGCGATTGCATAAAGGCCTGGAGGCGACGCTAATTAAAGAATTGCTCGCGCCGCGCCGCGCCGCGCCCAGCCGTCGCCATGGTCACGCTACTGCTCCCGCGACGCCGGATGTAGTGACGGAACTACGCTGTTGGCAGGGGGCGCGGAAGTTGCTGCGCCAATGGCACACAGGAGAAGAATCGTGATAACAGCGGCGGCAGCGATCGTGGTGCTGAGTGCGGTGAGGATGGAGGAGGTGCTGAGGTTGCAGTGACGATGAAAGTGGCCGTGATGCTGGAGGTGATGGTGTCTGATTCGGAGTGGATAGTGGCTGTGCAGAGAATCGTTGTGGCAGAGAGGATATTGCTGGTACGGCAATGAGGATAGAGGGGGTACAATTGCGGCTAGTGGATGAGAGTAGTTGTGGTAGGACCCGCAGTGCAGATGTGACGAGGGTCGTGAAAACGGGGAAAGAAGGAATAATAATTGAGGAAGGAAGTAGCGGCTGGAAAGTGATGGCGGAGAATTTACCGGGAAGAAGCGATGACCCGTGGGGAATTCTGCGTGAGCTGGGATGATGGGGTGACTAAGGAGAGGCAGTATGGGGACGGAGAGGGTGATGCACTGACGGTGGTAGCGGCGTTATGTTCCGGGGGAGTCGGAGACATTCTGCGGGGATGTCGAGGAGAAAGACTTTTCTCACCCGCAGGGAGAAATGCCTGGCGCCGGGTCTTCGTCTTTTGTCTTTCCACAGAAAGAAAAGTTACTAAGTACACAAATTGCTGCGGAGATCTGTAAAGACCAGGCGACAATTTTATGCCATGGGTACGAGGCAAGTACACATTTTTAAATCTAAGACAAATGGTGCCTTGATATTGGTTGGCCACTGCGACAAATGAACCACTTAAATTTAATTCTTACGTGAGATTTCAACCTCTTTCTTATGTAACATTTTACCGTTTCGAATTGTACAGATCTCCCTCTTACTTCTCATGATTTTATGGGTAGCTAAATGATTAAGTAGCTTTGTTTTTATTATATATTTAATTAAAAACATTCAAGATTAGATTAATTCATTTTAACTTGTTACTAGTTTTTAATAGTTGATCTTACTAAAATCTAAAAATATTATTATCAGGAAACTGACTATGAGATTTAGTACAAAGATAATAGATGGAAACAAATTCGTACGGAAATAATATCTTATTACAACTATTATATCCGAGTGAACAGTTCAAATAATGAATTAAAAATGTCCATGTTCACGGTATTAATGATGTCATTCATTGTGTCTTAATTTTCAAGAACATTTGGTTTGAATTTTTCATGAAATAAATTGTTTCAGTTTTTGTCACAGCTAAAAAGCAACATATATTACTGGTATTTCTAATTTTAATTGAACAGATTGTTTTATAATTGTACATTCTTCAAAAACATGGATTAATTTGACGACTCTTGGACCAAATTCACTGACATATTTTTTTGCAATACCATTAATTATCTAGTCTAAAATAGTTGTAGTCTCGTAGTAGGCACACTGCTCAAGAACAACAAATAACAGCCTACAAAAACATCGCAATAACATCTGTACAGTAAAACAGTTCTTTACACACCAACAATACAAAAAAAAAGTTCCATAACGCAACACGTTGCTTCTTGCTTGGAGCCTAGCTGTCGCATGACGTTTGCTGTGTCGAATGCAATGATGCGCTGAGTATGAGAATTCACTACAGTACGGGCAGTATGATAATAGGCGGATAACAAGAAAATATCTCCATCTTTCAGTCAAAATTAAATTGTGGCGTTGATTTTACCCGAATTCCTGCTTATCCAACAACACTATAGACACTTCTCACATGATCGGAGGCTGCATTGTTTCCTTTCAATTTATGCATGTAATGGAAATACGTATTGTAGATAAACGTAATAGTTCAGAAATATCTTCAAAGAGTAATCTTCTCCCAATATTATTATCCAATTCGCATTATTAATCAAGAGATATTTCAAGACGACGCACAAGTATCGATCCTCAGAAACGTTTAAGATATTCAACAGGCTATCAAACAATACACATCAATGTTTCATTAAAAGTTTACTCACCAGTTTTGAAGCATACGAGAATAAAAATTTGATATATTAGGTGAAAAAAAACAGCATCGTACCTGCAACAAGAAATATTTCAAGTTTATTCGTATTGTAGTGGCAATATCAGAACGTAATATTTTAGCCGATAATAACAACACTTATTTAATATTGCCTTAATGACGTTAAAAATATACTCCAATTTTTGTGATTTTTCAAATCACTATAATTTACAATGTCCTACACATGTTGTGGTTCTGGTTTTCATGCTACCAAGCACAAAATTTAATTCATGTATTTTTGGGGAAGAGAAGTCGAGGTGTTAGTTGTGGCAATCAAAACGGAGTATCTGCAAGGAAGCAAATGGAGCAGTTGGGGTGATACTCTTTTACATCGAAACTTAAAAATAGCTATTACAATCAAAACAGACAAACGCCTATTTCGAAAATATACTATCTCAGTACACGGGGGGCTTCCATAAACGAAAAATGCAAAGAGTGTAAAATAGAATAGATCAGATAAGAATATAATTCGTACGCAATGTTTTGGAAATAAATGTGAAGATCATCTCCAGAATTACTCCTGCACTGAATTACTAAAGGAAAAACCTCGGACTACCACCTGGAGAAAAGGCTACGAATTAAGAAAAATTAATTCCGTTAGTTTTGATTTTCAGAGCTAGATAGATCAATGTCCAAACAAGTTCTTTCGTTGTTGTCACATCTCCCAAAGACAGCTATAAAAACATCGCAAATCACGATCCGTATAGTATCTCCATTCGCTATTTCAACGATGTGTGTTTATTTAGTATAACACATTTGCAAAGACAAAATACGTACACTCGAGTAGCGTTCAGAAATTTAACAGAATATCTTATTACGCAAATGAGCTACACACGGACGAAAATAAAATGAAATACTTCTTTTACTCCTCTTACAAGCTGGCGTCCTGTTTCACACCTCTGTTTGAAAGAGTCTTAAAACTGGTTAAGAGCAAGATATCGAAGCGGATTTCAAATTTACTTATCAGTAACAGTAAGTCGGAAGCAAAAAATTTTGAAGTTTTAGGATTGGTAGTGAAGCCGGTTTCCGTGGCCGGAGCTTGTGGATGGGAAGCTCTTGGATTCTTTTTTAGAATCTGTCCGTTGAATCTGTATCCTTATTCTGTTAAGGCTGGTACGGCGCCAAACGCTCAGGTTAGAAAAAAAACAAGTTACTATAAATGTAAAAGGTGGCATGAATCGCATCGGCCTAGTATCTCAACGGAATGCAGCACAACTACCAATGAATCTGACTCGTGTCACATTTCTTCCAATGAAACGCACGGCGTTACATCTCTTTCTCTTGACTAAATCTCCTCGCACACGCAATAAAAAAATCTAAACTATTAAGGATTCTTCGTAAATCCACCTATCCTCGCCATCAATTTCTAGAAGTATGAGGCGCTGTACGTGTTCGAAATACTCGACAACAATTTTCACACGAAAAGTTGGGCCAACGTTAAAACAAAGAGAGAAGCAAAATAAAGGACGGCGCGGCGTTCCTTGCATACACCGGTCTTCTGCGAGAAGTGCTATCCCGCAGGACATTTTGCATTCATGGCGTTCATGCGCGACGAGGCGTGGCCCTTTGGCCAGGGGTGTACAGTGCGCGCCGTTGGTCAGTGGACACACGTGGCCCACCTCCACCCCGGCTGCTTATACGGTCTCAAGTTTTGGCATACATTCGTTTTCCGGGGTTTACTAAATTATCGTAGGTAACGCCACGAGTGCTTTGGAAATTGTCGATAAATCCCCGACTCACGAAGCGAGGATTCTGTCACAACACGTTGGAAAATAATAGAGATACTGAAGAATTCATTTCTAATTTTAAGAAACATATCTGCAATATAAAGATAATAAGCAGCACGCGAGATAGTAAAATGATACTAATCATGATATTTTTTAACAATAATTAATTATTGTTACTATTATTAAATATGTGTAAGATTACTATAGATATTATTCATAAACTTCATGTACTTCATGAACTTCTTGAAACATATATTTTTCTTGTACAGAATCTTAAGAGACAAGTCTAATCAATTTTTGTATCTCCGACTTTCTCACCGCCCCTGTCCCTCTATCTCAATCTCTCTGTCCGTCCCTCACCCCTCGTCTCTCTCCTCTCTCTCTCTCTCTCTCTCTCTCTCTCTCTCTCTCTCTCTGCGTCTCTGTCAATCTGCCTCTCTCTGAATCTGCTTCTTCAGGGCGAAATTTCACAATCGCAGGGGCAGAATATGCAAAGAAGACGCTCTTAATACTCGTACTACAGGATGCAGTGGGTTGAGCGCCCTGTGCAGGTGCGCTTGAGTCAGCATAAAATCATCAACGCGCGTCTATGTGCGCATGCAAAGCACATTCCCATCGTACAATGCTTATATTCTTCCCACAAGTAAAAGCAATAAGTTGACAAAATTTTATCGCAATTACTATTAATATCCAAGTGTTATCGCAATTACTATTATTATTACATACATCTATTCGTTCAGTCATATTTTCTCTTTCCCGAGCAGTAATCCGATAGAACTTTTCACGCCGACACACGCTGAAGTAGCGCATTAAGTACGAACCAACAACCAACGAACAAACAAACATTGTTTTTGTATATTTAGATAAGCCATCCTATTCTGTGAGACTAAACTTATTCATTGCAATTATAAACAGATAAATCTATTCGTTCAGTCACATTTCTCATTCCCGAAGAAGTAAACCGATATTACTTTACACGCCGACACACTTTGATTCGGTAAACGGGTGCAATCTCACACGTTAACAATATGACACGGAAATATAAGCAACAACACATTATAACAAAGAGATTAACGTTTATACGTTTCGACATAAAATTGTAAAAACGAAATATAACACACGATCGTAGTGTCACGAGAAGGACCAAAGCAATAAGTTCAAGTATTAAAATCATTTTATAACGATATCATAAAATATGTCGAATACGGGAATCAACATATAATTACACGAAATTTTATTTTAATTTAAATAAACGAAAAATGTAGTAATATTTCCGGTAAAGCTAAAGCAGACCAGGGCGTACGCTGAGACAATGTGCCGTTTGAATTCTCCCGACCCCTGCTTCATCCCAGGCACGTTTGTTTGCACGTTGGGACGGTTTGGTTGGCACCGTTCCAGGAGCCGCCTCCTTCGTGAACGGCGTCGTTGTATCAGCGTCGCTCGCATTCGTTGGATAATATCTCAAAAGCATCATGGGGTAATGAAGATTTCACCCTTAATACGACTACGGTACCGGAAAGGTCCTATAATAGTGCATGGATGCGAACCAAAAATATTGTCAGAAGTGGGATTCGAACCCACGCCCACAGAAGTGGACTGCGACCTGAACGCAGCGCCTTAGACCGCTCGGCATCCTGACACACACTGTACCTACCATTTCATTATCTTCAAGGACATTTCTTCAGTATAGTCACGAGAACGGAAAAAAATAAGTTTTGTAACGTTGCTAGAACAGAAAACCCTCGTTTACGCGAATTCAAAGGGACCGAAATAATAGAAGTTGATGTTATGAAAATTCACATTCTCCGATTATTATAAATGTCCGTTTTACTGTAATCCCTTGCCGGGGCCCAATTTCTGTTCTTTTACGGCGAAATTCGTGGATAGCGTGTTCGTGCTAACGAGGTGTTACTGTATATGGAGTGATAAATTATAAAAGATTTATATTATTTGGTATTTGCTTCAGGAATCCACCACAGTCGATAGCGAAAAGCACAACTGTACAAAACTATCATATTCTTACAATTTGAAGTATTACATTTATTAATTTCTACATCAATGAATGAATACTAATTATAACAATAAATTTAATAACAACTGAATGCTATTGCATTTTGGAATAAGGCACAACGCAAGAAACCAAAATTAAAGAGAGAAAAAGAGAAGAAAAAAATGAGGGCTGATTTTACAATGGCATTATTTTAAAACTAATGTCTCCTTACATACGAAAAACTATAAAAATGGAGGAAAATAATAATCACCCAAACTATGAGTATTGCATGCCCACCTTTTTCTTCAGCCCTGGTATCTCTTCTCCCACTCCTTTACTAACATTAGTTGAATAATAATTAAAGGTTAATGACGATGTTGTTGACAATCTAATTACCACAAATATGCGCTTCCATATAATACAAAACCATTTTGCCCTCGGAAAATGAGTTGTCGATTTGATGTAACAGTTCTGTAGCAGAAAAACCAAACACCCTAACTTCTCCCACATCTAGGGAAATGAAGGCTCAAGAAAATGTGTTTGGATGATATCCTAGAAATTTAGTCGCTTGCATAGCAGCAAAACGTTTGTGGCACAAAGGGTAAAATTTAAAAAAAAATCAAATATTATCTTGTGCCATAATTTGGTTTGCAAAATTTATTTAGTTCAAGAATACGCACGCGCAGCGACATATGATAAGAGTTATTTCTTTGTGGCACGAATGAAGATCTAGGAACAAAATAACAATGTAAATATTAATCATTCCGCCAATGATTAACTGAAACAGACAGGATTCGTTAGCAAACTACATCTGCTAACCAATAAGTCCTTAAATGGAAATCCAAACGAGATTACCAGCGATGAACACAGCTAACAAGCTGCGACTCTAATTTGAATAGTGGGAGGCCAGAGTCCTCCAGAATAGAAGCAAAACTTATAATCTTTCGTCGTACTAATGACAAATAATTTTCAAACACACATCTTGTAAAATTTATTACACGACTCTCATAGTCATGTTGTAGTTTTGCAAGACTACAACATACAACTAACAATAATGCAAACATTCGCATTTATTAGTGGCGCTGTGCACACCAATTACATTCTCGTGGCATACGTAAAGGCGGTGCCAAATAATATTATGTAAAAATATCTAAAGTCACATTTTAGTCATCTCTCGAAATCCCCATCAATTTGTTAGAAAAGCACATCATGTTTACATTCTACTGTAAGGTGTTCTTGGATTCACGACTTTCGTAAAAAAAATTGAAAACTTTTTGCAAAAAATAAGTTACATTTGTTCAAATTTAAAATCTTTGTCCACAGAATTTCTGTTGCAGTGAAAACAACGTTCCACCGCTTGCCAAACGTAACACTGCAGTCACATACATGGAATTTGAGAAAATATTCAATCTTTTCACTGAAAATATAAAATACAAAGCTGAGAGAATATTTCAACAATTTAGTTTAGTTTGTTTTCTCTACTACTGATATCGAACACATTTAATTAAATATTTTTTTTTTAAATTTTACGATGCCGAATTATTTCAATCGAAACAGTTAAATAATTAAAAACATTTAAACGAGAACTTCCTAATCTTGCACAACAAACGTGTACGGATTTGGAGAACATTTAAAAAAATATAATTATATAACTAGTATAACTTCAAAATGCTTTATTTCTGGAGATAGGGAGTAACACGACTACTTTCCTGGATGGCTTTGTTTTAGAGACAAACTATTGGAATGTTTTGGAGCTATCATTAGCAATTCATTATGGTGATGTAAAGATAACGAGAAATTGGTAAATCATAAAAATTGTTTTTTATTAATGAAACTACTTCAAAAAGACACGGAGGAAGGAGATGAAACCTTATATAATGTTTTGATTGTGGATGTAAATAGAAAATTGTGAGTGATAACCGGTTGCATTTTTCAGTAAAAAACGTTCTAGAGGAAAATATAAACATGAAAAAAAAAATACGGAAAATAGTAATTTCATGATTTATTTTAAATAAACCAGGAAGTTACCGTAATTTATTGAATAACGGAACAAGATTTATCCACTTTTTCGTTACCATGGTCTGGCAATAAGACTTTTTCTTTTCGCTGTCCGGCGCAAAAAATTACACCACTTTCTCTTCTTACAAACTAATGGCGAGAAAGGGTCAAATGGAAAATAAAAATAATTTTCCACATATTTACCTAATACGTGAAATTGATTATTACAACCTTGGTTCATCAACATCACGAATCAAAAATACATATCAATACGACAAATATTTAACCCTATTTGTTGAACCCCCATAAATGTTAAAACAAAAGAGTAATAATCATTGCAAGGTATAAACAACAAAATTATTTCAAAAACAGTTATCAATAACGAGGAACTTTATATGTTTATTATCATCCTATTACCTCATAATTCATGGCTTAAAAACTTTGTCTTACCAAGGGATACAGCCGAAAAGCTGATCCCCTGGATAATTACACACGTTTATCAGCGGGGACAGAAATAGCATATACGCAAATAATAATAATAATAATAATAATAATAATAATAATAATAATAATAATAATATTGGCTCCGTAGCGCAGATGGTTGCGGCAGCCGTCGTCTGCGTCGAGGCGGCTGCAGCTTCGTGTCCTGCGTACACATGCTCGTATTTGTGAACCTTTGTGTCCCTTTACCCCTCATCATCATCCTATCATGTCATAATTCACACTTCAAGGCGTAACAACCTTGTCGTGCTAAGGGATATAGCTGAGAATCTGATCCTGGAAAAATTACACACGTTGATCGTGTAGCGTAGTCAGTGGTCAGTAATGGCATATACGCCAATAATAATAATAAATAATAATAATAATAATAATCCCTTTACACACAGCATTATAGTTTTTATTCATTAATTCCTGTTGGCGAGAGCGTGTTCCAGAATCGCAAAGAGGCTCCGGGCGGTCGCGCTGTGGGTCATGCACGCGTGGCTTGCGGCCGCCGCCGCCGCCGGCGCCGCTACTGACTGCGCTGGCTGGAGAGGCGGTTGGCCGAGAGGCGGTTGGCCGAGCCGCGGCGGCGCGTGGGCGCGCGCGGAAGGTCGCGGGTCGTGATCTGCGCCGCTTGCACGCTCCGCCCGCGCGCGCCCCGGCACAGGACCCTGCGGCACTCCGCGCGCTCTCTACGTCGCCCTCCGTCTCTCCGCGTGTCATTCTCATTCAAACGCAAACACAACAAAACAAAATCACGAGAGAAAAAAAATGCCCGGCTTTTCTTAGATACCTGGAGGTGATTGAAAATAAGCGAAATCACCAGAAAACTGTCAGAAAGCAAGCGAGGAAGAATTGGGTATTGATTGAGAAGTTGCTTGGTACAGTGAATATACTAAGGGTAGCGGGCTAGGTACTCGTAACAATCTTTGTAGAGCACGCGGGCACTTCGTTCAATAGCGCGAGTTTTAAAAGTAAGGTTTGCAACAATTCTCCAGGGTTCGGGTGCGCCTCTGGGTACCTAGCCCTCTAGAGGCGTTTGATTCCTGTAAAATAATCGATTCTGGAATCGACTGGAAAGAAAGAATCGCTTCACATGAGGTCAATTCAACGAATGTATCGAAACCGGAATCGAGCATTTAGAAAAGATCTCCTGCCTGCATGATCTTTTTATTATACAATGGTAAGAAACCTACGTGTTTGAATTTAAATTATCTTGACCATTCCACTCGTGAAATTAAAACCAATAGTGTTTAACTGTACATAAAAAAATACGCCAATCAGGGCGGTGTATCTCAAAAAGTTTATCGCTTTTTCTATCCGCTTTTCCCTACTGGCCAAACAAACTGTGAAACATCTTAGGAGACGGTATATATCGATCGCCACGTCGATGTCCAATAAACTGTGTATATACTATACCATAATTTCTTTCATTTTAACATAGCGTTAAATTATTTTCTATATTTGACGCATTTTGGAACTCAGTTTGATGTAATTTCATTCGTGGAATAGTCCTATTAAATACCACTCCAGCTTTGGAAATTCTCAGATAAACCTCCTCCTCGCTTCACGAGACGGGGATGTATCGACAACTTACAAAGCACTAGTTGTATTACCTATAATATAGATTGTAAAACATTTATGAAAACTACCAGAGCAATAAGCACTCTCAAAGGCATATGTAAATTGAACCAGGGGGTTTGTTTTGATCGAAGAAAGGTCGAGGCGTGGTAGGAAGTTGAATTCAAACCCAAGGACTTCTACAAAATTAATAACAATAAATGTAAACGATAAAATCCCCAAAGAGCATTGTACAATCGCAGGAATATGCATATATTTTTAAAAATAGAAGGTATTCATTTGATTCGATTCCGGCCTTTTGGTCCGATTCCAGCAAGAATGGGAAGCAAAGGAAGCGAATTCCGATTCCATAGGCATCCATTCCGGAATAGAATTGGAAAAATCGGAACGTCCCTACCCGTGACAGTATTTAGGAGAAATCTTTACTAAATCAAAGAAATTATTTTTTTAAATGAAATGCATCAGTCATATTTAAAACTCTTAATTGATATTAAAAATACGGATTTTGGATTGGAAAAATCTTGGATTCGTAATCGTGTTTATTGAATAGTACAATACGTACATTCATAGTTTCAGTCATTGAAATGTTATGCAATTATTTGCGATAATGCAAGTTTTTGTGTAAATACAATGTTAGTTGTTAGTGAAGTATTCATTTGATAGTATTCCCAAATACAGCCGCTAATACTTACCTAACCAATGTGTAAATAACGTAGATTCATTTATGTGAGATTTAGCAGCATACTTAAAATAGCAACGTCATTCATTATAATTTATATTTTCTGTGGCATATGCGCATGATATAAAAATACATGCTTTGTTACTGCTCCCCGGCATATTTTACACTCAAAATGACGCTAGAGTTCTCTCTGAAACAAGACGTTTCATTTGCGAAGAGGTAATATTGTTTACTGTAATCATCTTTGCACTCGTATAAGTAGAGTCGGAATATTCTTTCGGAATTTTTGTGTAGGTTTCTATTTTTTCTGGAATTCAGGTCACACATTGTTTTCCTGAATTTCACTAATTTGAAAACAAATACTCGCATACTGTACGACACGTCGGCTCATGAAGGTGCGTCAAATGTGTGCAGTATAATGCTTACAGCCACAGGGTGTTGCCTCGTAATTTTGTTAGGTAACGGGGCACTAGCATTGGTCGTTTTTTTTAAAGACCTCCGGCCTGCGCTGGTCGTCCGTCCAACAGTCCGCTCGAAAGTTCCCCTTTACTCTGGTTTCATTGGGACAGGTGCCAATACGCTCGCGAAATACACCAATATGTGCGTTGTATTTTTAAATAAAAGCCACTCCTCTTCGTCGAGTCAATATCGTTCAACGCAATACTCAAACAAAGAAAACAAAATAAAAAAAATATACAGGTGCGCCACGAGTTAGAAATACACTGCGCCATCCAGCTGGAACGTAACAGCCGTTGGCGATGAATACTGGAGGACTCATGACATCCATCCTCATTGGCAGTAACCTGAGGCTGAGTGTATATTGTATGTAGCATGCATGTAGCATATAGTATGTAGCATGCATGTAGTATGTATTGAGGCAAGGCAAAATACCTTGTGACATTTTTGGCATTTGTAAGCAAAATTTTGATGTCGAATATCTTACAAAATATAATTGCGTGATGACGCAAATTAATATGAGACATTGAGAGTGTAAGAAGTCAGAAAATCCAAATACTGATTGAATTTTGAGAAGGTTCGAACAATTTAAAAAAAATTCGAAAATAAAGCAGAGAAAGAAGATACGACATTGTTGATAGGGGACAAAAGACGCTTGACGTATGGTTAGGGTGCGAAAGAGCACATCGAGGAACAAGAATAATTATGAAACAAGTGAACCGGTAACGACGGATACATCAATAGCATGCCCAATGCGTGGCAATAAAGCAATATAGATAATTATTTTAATTATAAAAGTGAGAGAGTTACGATTCACTTCAGTATGTAGTAAGTACGTAGTACATATGTATTACATATGTAGTACGTATGTATGTAGAACGTACGTGTGTAGTACGTTCGTAATATGTGAAATGACCTCACGGCCACTTTGTGCGCGAGCCGGAATGTCGGCGAGGAGGCCTGAGGGTGCATGGGGGAAGTGTGGCGAGGGGCATGAGGGGCGGCGTGGAGTGGGGACAGAG
This sequence comes from Gryllus longicercus, assembly GCA_038098605.1. Taxonomy (NCBI): domain Eukaryota; kingdom Metazoa; phylum Arthropoda; class Insecta; order Orthoptera; family Gryllidae; genus Gryllus; species Gryllus longicercus. The sequence goes on from JAZDUA010000740.1 coordinate 474,230, forward strand.
AGGGAGCGAGGGCGTCGGGCCGACGCAGTTTTAGTTAGTGAAGGAGTGGTGCCCGGCAAGCAGGCAGTTAAGGAGTGAAGTGCAGCCAGTGAGCAAGTGATCGGCGAGCGGGAGACGGCCGACACCTGGTATCCGCCGCACCCGTACACTGCGTGCCGTGGCATTGCGTCGTCTCGACGCGCCACCGGCATTGCCTGCGAGGTGACGCCTGCGTGCCGTTTACCTGGGCGCCACTTCACCCAGACAAACCCGTGACACGGCCGGCCAGGGAACGGTCAGTTGAGCGGGCGGACGAAAGGGCAGTTGAGCAGGGGGGGTCGGACGGGCAGTTGAGCGGGCCGTCGAACGGTTAGTTGAGCGGGCGGGCGGGCGGATGGACAGTTGAGCGGGGGGGGGGGGGGCTAGCGGACAGTGGGGTGGGCTGGAGGACAGTTGGACGGGCGAGCAGTTGAGCGGGCCAGCGGGCGGGCCCAGCCAGCGCGGGACGCTATTTCCAGCGCAATTAATGCTCCCGCCCCGAAGCCAATTTTACCCGCCGGAAATTGCCGCTGCGCCGCCGCTCCAAATATTAACGGAGGAGGCGGCCCCAGGTGAGGGGCGGGGCGTGGGCCGCACCCCTGGGCAGGGCGGCGATTGGCGGCTAGAAATACAGTAATAACTACAAACCACTAAGCACTCATGACAATACCTACTCTTAACAATATTGGGGAAACGTTGACGTTCTGGAATTGACCAGAAACAGATGACGCGAAAGAAGTATTTATTAATGACATTCTTATGTAACGGAAAAATTGAATAATTTAAATTACGCAAATATACTGGGAAATAAAGTTTGTTATTGTTATCGTATCTTTTTTTAGTTTTGATACGGGCTATGTAACGTTGTTGATATGAAGCTACTGTACATTTGATTTCAGTAAGCTACCCGAACATTTTCTAGTTACCATTTATATTTTATTTACGACTGAATTTCGGAATAAAGCACAATGTTAACAGATGATGAGTGCACGATCAACCATCCCGATGATGGGCGAGGCGGAGCGGGATGGGGTGGGGTGGGGATGGACGGGGCCACACAGAAAAGTGGGGCGGGGTGGGGTAATGACGGAGCGGGGGGTGGCGGAGAGAGACCATGCGGATTGGAGCGGGAGGGAAGTCAAACCCCTATGCCGCTGGAGAAAAGGGTAACATGGGCACAAGGGCACCTCAAACCATAAAGAAGCTGGTTTTAAACCACTTCACCACCATCACTTCAACAATTTCATTCATTGTCCAGCTAAGTGTAATTTACGAGGTCTGGGATATTTGGTATCATACAATTGTAATAAACGTAATAATTTATATTATTTTTCTAATCAATGCTAACGAAACGGGCCCCCCGGAAGAAGGGTGCATGGGAGAACGTTTGCACCCTGCTGGCCTATGACAGAGATGTAGAGGCAGAAATGATGTGCAGTTAACCGTGGAATAACCTGATGAGAAAAATCTGCATCTCTCTAAATTAAAATTCAATAAACAGTAATTCACATCACTTGTATATATAACTGCACGAAAAGTATTTTTTCAGAGCCTTCCTCTGAGGATACAGTCACTCCCAAATACGCCTGACCACGATCATGGTAGTTAATGCAATAATTGTGAAACATTCGTTTCAAATTCAACTGATTTAGGGACAAGTTTGGAAATGCACAATCACCCATAGCGTTTAATTAAGCTGCCTTCTGCCGAGTTCAACCCTTCGTGGTTCGTTTTAATTAGTGCGCCAATAATCTTCCATTAAATATGCAAAATTCCTGGAAACTCTTTGAGACAATCACTACCCCACATTATAACGAGTTGTATTAGAATACGCTTCGAACTCCAGTTAATATTTAATTTCACATTCAAATTGGATGCATGCAGTCTTTGCTCCATTTATGAGAATTATTCTGCCACATTGACTTTACTAGCAACACTGATCTTTCAAATTGGATTCTAAAGTACGTCCGAAATACAGAAACTAAACAGTCTTAGTTAATGAGTTCTAAAATGAATTGTCAATGTAATGAAATTGCCACAGGATCTTTCTGTAAAAAATAATTTCTATCCCAAGCAGTTCGGTTTCTCAGAGGAAGGGAGGAAAGTAATCCTCACATTTTCTCTTCTGGATGTATTAATGAATTATTTTCTTTGATGTGCGCATTTAAGCTACACAAGAACGATCGAAATCAAAGTAACCCTGAGGAGGAAATACCGAACTTTTCTTCTCTCACCTCACAAAGCTCCTGCTGCCAGAAGAGGAAACGTTTTTTAATGAAACGGGAATTTAGGTAGGAGGGGAGGATTTCCTCCCTTGAACTGCCATCTATGAACTTCTTTTTGTACCTCAAGAATGCGTCAAGAGCGGTGGGTCATCTCTCGTTTTGGCAGACAAAGGTCAGATGTGGGGAGAGCAGCAGGCTGGCGTAATCTTGCACGACAGAAACAATGGGCAAACCGACCTGATAGACCTCTCTTATCTCATTGCATGTTGACGCATGTAATGTAAAATCTAATTCAAATTGTACATTTCTCTCTTACTTTACGAAGGTGGAAGTAAAAATAAAAGAGCCGTATTCAGAAAACATTCTAATTCTAAAAAAACCTGCCATTTAATATTTATACGCTTTCAAAAATGGAACACGAAACACTTGCACTCTCCTCAATTTGAACTAGAGTCCCTGTTGTACACCTTCAGCAACTCCCTTCGTTTATTTATCACAAACCTGGAATGAGCTGCAGAGAACTTTCCCGACCCACTTTCTTCTCGCTTGCCCCTGGTTACCCGTATTCGACTGGGAGACAAAATAAATTTAACTTTCTTTCAACTTCTGATGGGATTCTAAAAAAGTTTAATTATCTTTTAGGAGGTGTACACATTTCGAATTAGTAGCTTTCCCGAATTCGTGACTTAATATTGCTGATCAATAAGTGAGAACAAATAGTTCGTAAATTAACTTTCCTTGTAAAACAGGACGGGAAATTTAGAGCCATTCGCGAGCTTGCCACACATTTCGATCTTTTTCTCTATCTCTACATCTACATAAAGGGAACAAAACTTATATTACGCCTGGTTTTTGACCGAAAACTGCGTGCCGGGAGATGTTTGCACAATGTTATTTGCACCGCCCGAGTGAAACATAAGTGAAGTCCGTAAGGTTCGTCATCAGCATCAGTGCTTTTTTAATAAAATTATACGATTTTGTTACAATTATATCAAAATGCAGTCGTTGAAAAATACGATTATGAAACGATTATTCCACTTGCAAAAACGAACTAACAAAGTGTAATAAAGTTTGCGTCAAATAAGTAAACTAATTAACAGAGTGGTTTTAATGCTAGCGAATTACATATTTCGTTTTCTGATTTGGACATCCACGAATGGTTTAGTACAATGTCGATATTGTATTATATACAATTCAATGACCCAAAGTAATACTATTTCAATTATTTACACTTTTTTGTTATGGAACACTGCGAGTTCTTTGGAACATTTCAGATAAATTTACTCGCCCAAACCGAGGCTTGTGAATTTATTGCGTAAGTCCAAACCATTCGCAATGCATTACTTGAAAAAAGAAATTGTTTCTAATGCTTCCAACCAGCGAGACCCTTGCAAAGATGTCTGCCGACATCCATGACAGGATCTACTACTTTCCAATTCGCGTGTGAAGAAAACTATGCAGCCTGCGGCCGTGTAGGAGGAGTCCATGGTTTCGTTCGACACCCAGAAACTCTGGAGATATCCAAAAACAATGAAAGAGTTTCGGTTTTGAGTGAAAAATGTAAATATCCGATCGTGTTATTTCTCATGCTGTGTGTACAGACGATTTACGACATCTCTGTTATGACATAGCTGACATCATGCGTCAGGAAGGCTCCAAAGACGAAGACGAGGAAGAACTGTTGACGGATAGTACATTACAACACATCTTTATGTTGCACTAAAATACTACACTATAAAGAATTTCACTAAGAATTTATTATCTCACTATTGCTTTATGTACACACCCTTTTACAGGGATATAAAGAGGGAATGCTAACCTCTCCATTATATTACAATTTGGCAACAAACTTTTGAATTAATTTGGTAACAAAATACGTAAATTGTAATCTAATTTATTGGGTAGCCCTTTATTTTACTCTGGAATGATGTAGAGAATACCTCTACATAATTCATCTGGCAGTGAACATATTTATGACCACTGGCCACTCGGTAACGATTTGATGAAAGGATAATGCAAATCAATTTATATTAGTGTCGGTTGTTTGCCGTCACTTTCCCAAATATAGCACTGATAAACTACCACTAAACGACAGTGAACAGGATGGCCACCACATTTAAAGCCCGGATAATCAAAGAAGAACAATTCTAATCATTTTATTATATAATTTCTTATTGTTGAGTAGTTAATTTTAAGAACGTATATAATTACATTACACTGATTACTTCAATTACATATAATAAAACTTGCGTTAATTTATTAAAATCATTCTCGTTCAATATTTGAAACACTTATTAACACTAAAATAATTCGCCAACATGAAATTAGGGAAAGAAAAAAAGTTCTTCAAATAGAGAAGCTTCGAATTACCAAATGTTTCGAGTTGGCAATACATTAAAATATGAAATTAGCATGTAGAATAAATGGAGGAAATAAACAAACGTTAATTAAGTGCGTTTATCAAGTTTCCATTCAATTTATTAAAATCATATATTTTAAATATTAGGTCTTTATAAGCAAGACAAATCAAGGGGCGGGGGACAAAGTACACTTCTAAGAAGGCTTCAGTTTCCGTTTATGGTTGGGATACAGTTCAAAATTTCTTCCAACCCGAGTTTAAATACGTTTGAAATTATTTAAAGTATGATTTATTTAAAACTTACGATGCATTGTAACTTGATCAAATGAACAGGTTAATTTTCAAATTAGCTGTGTATTAACGACTTCAAAGTTTAGAATTAATCGTATTTTGTTTTTCTTAAGGCGCGAATTTAAAGAGAAAGTAATATTATTTTGAATCCTATATTTTCGATTCCCCGATTTTGGAAGTGTTATATTTTGTAGATCGCAGTAAAGTTTGTTCAATTTATATATTCCCGTTTTTTGGTTCGAGTCAAAACTAAGCTCTTCTTTCAGTCAACCTTCATGGGGTGCTATTGTCAAATATGGCCTATAAAGGCATACTTTTTGAAGCATCCATTTGCAAATTCAACTAGCACTCGTCCAAATAATCATCAACAAAATTACATTTTTCACGCAAGCCCCTCGAGTTCTAGATGGTTTTTATATCATTAACTAACTCATAACGAAGACCATGAAAAATAATAGTTTTCTAATAGAGAAGTTAATCTTTAAGTCAATTCGCAACGACACATCCCTCACTATTGCATCAACTGATATTTGGAGCAATCTTTCTCCTTCCTACCCGTCGTGACGGTCGACGCAGAGAAGATAAATTGAAGATCCAACGGAGCGAAGCGCTTGGACCCTGCGCAAACGCAGAGAGGGGCGTTTTTACGAGCCACTGAGGAAACGAGCGCTGCCTCAAATGCTACTCAGATGAACCGTGGTGTGTCCAAAAAACAAACAGAAACAAAAATAGTCGAGGCGTCTTAAAATGAGAGTCGTTCTACTTTTTGCGTCAACTCGGTCTTTCGCGTTTGCGGTGCGACCCATGAAAACATGTCTTACATTATTGTGATGGACGAGCAGAGTAAAATAATAAGAATAGTTTCGTCAGAAAGAAGTGCTTGCAGTAAAATTTTGAAACGTCGATCAAAAAATGGTGAGTAGCGTCAGAAAATAAATTGTTTTCTAGCTTCTATGCTTTTCATATATTTTAAAACATACATTTTATACATCATTTGTATATTACTCAAATATTTTAAAAATGAAACGAAAAAAAAAGATTAATTGTCTTCATGAAATGGGTATTCATGTTAATCACTTACCTTACTTATTGTTGTTCCTCGATTTTATGAATTAAAACTTTAAAGTAATTTGTATTCAAGCCAAGAAATTGTGTAATAATATAAAAATTAAAATAATACGCAATACGTCAAAGACTTACAGAATTTATAATTCAGTTAAAAGATACCAGATCTTCTGAAGAATTCGAAGTAAGCAAAGTACATACCGAAAGCTTTCATTACGTCTGCTGCACAAAAATATGTTTCCTATACCACATCACAAGCAACCTGATACTGAATTGACGAACAAAAAACGGGAATTACATAAATATGTTTCAAAGATACGAACTTCGCGTGTTAAAAACAATATTCTGAACGAAGGATTCAGGAAGTGTATTCTAGCTTCGGGTATTATTTGTTACACCTTGCTAAATTTTGACCTATAATAGCACTTACCTAAGATATGTAACCTAGCTCATTACAGAACTAATATATGTGCCATTAGTCCTTCTAAATGGACTAACCTTGCTATTGGGCTCGCAGTGACCAGTTTGCCATTACTAATTCGGAATGACATAAAGAGTCATTAATTCAGACGAAGCTCATCAATTGCAACATTGCTTTGAAGTAGAACAAACCCTAGTATTCACTATGAGTAGTATTAAGATGTAATACAGACATGGTTTAACCATTAGCTGCACTTTATCGCATACGTATTCCTCACTATGTTGTAAACCAGCCATTGACTTTCACAGAATGCGATAATTCCGTGAATAATCTACGTATAATTAAACTTACAGTTTTTCCTTTTCGGAAAAAGAGAATAATCAAAGCAGAAAAACTTAAAACACTGAAAATGCCGACGCATCTCTATAAGCAATCTATATTCTGTCGAAGTAAGAAAAAAGTACTGTACTGAATTATAACATTCAATATTATTCTGCTTAAAATTCTTGAGCACCTGATGCCATGATTCGAATATCGCAAATGTACACCAAGGCCAAAGTGTTTTCTCGGAATTCAGGCTCGCCAACAAACCCGGGCGCAAGCAGATTGGTAAAAACCAGTGACCTATGGGGTAGATGTTGAGATCAGTGGTAAAACCCAAATCTGGATCGATGTCAAAAGCATCTCTGTTCGAACTTCCTAGCTTGTATGGAGTAATGGACGTAGTAAGATATCGTGTGGTTTTGATATGATTGTTCTTTCATTGTATTTTATTATGGATGTGACCAATGTATAATGTACATAGTGGAATTAAGGGTGACTTAGCCTGATGATGGAACAAATTAGATTCCCAAACGTTGCAATCTATGTAATGACCAAGTGAAATGTAATAAAGATCAGTTATTTATAAAAAATCTTAAGTTGTCCTAAAATAGAGAAGCAAATTATTCCACGGAATACTAACATACATTCAATATACATGTTACAAGAAAGAAAACTTAAATATACTGTGCCAATTAAGAAAATCTGTTAAGCTTACGCCTACTTTTATATTTTCGGTAATGTAAATAAATGTCGTCAAAATATTTCATTCATGAGAGTGAGAATAAATGTTTAGCTAAAAAATCTCTAAACGTTCTTACTATGGTATTGAATGGTACTAAATGTCACTGGTATAGTTTTTTTAAATTAAATTTTATTTATTTTTCTTGCGACTTTGCAACACGCCTTTTAACGCATCTTGGGCATTGATCGTATCTGGAGTAATCTTCCGTTCACTTTTTGTCTCGTCACGTCGCCTTCAGTCAGTGCCTTTTTCTCCCTTGGCTCGGCTCGGCGCCGTTAGTATTAACCGAGGATCTCAGACAATCATCTGTCCAGGAATCCGTGGTGCCTCGAACTGCCTCACTTCGTGACTTCAACGGAACGCGGTTAAGTAATTCGGCTAATATGTTGTCAAGCACAGTTTTACTTACAAAGAGCGGGAGAGGACAGGACACGGTGTTTTGTTTTAGACAGTTTAATGAAGAGAAATTTGCACATGATAGCTAAAATATTATAGGTACATAATTCGAATTATATTCATAACAGTGGCGCAACCAAGGGGGGGGGGGGGGTCCTGGCGATTCAGTCCCTCCTCTCAATTATATTCAAAAATATGGTGTTCAGTAATATCTTACAGTAACGAAAGTAATTTTTATTGCAATTTAATACGTTATAAATAATTATAAATAAACCAATAAAAATAAATTTTAATTCCTGCATACATAAAATTGTCTTCAAAGAAAACCTCAAGGCAGGCACACTACACATACACTGCCCCTTCCCCCTCCCCATTAGAAAAATCAGGATTGTGCAACTGAAAATATTCGTAATTAATGCAATATATTCCATTCCGTTTCACAAAACCGTCCCAAGCAAATTTGCCGTCGTTGAAGCAGCATTAGCCCTTTTCTTCAAATGATAATGAAAAACAGAGATCGCTCTCAAACCCCGCCGTAATCAACAGCGATATTTTATCATCGCTTTATTTCCCGGTTGCCATCGGGAGGGCTTGTCTCCGCTGGCGGGGTCGCCGTCGCCTGCTGCGCGGCTCGCCAGGCGCCTCCCCGGAAGCGCACGGGCGCCGCGCCGCAGCGCGTGCGTGCGTGGCGTGGGGCGACGTGGCGCGGCGCGGCGAGGCGAGGCGAGGTGCGCATCAAAGAGAGACTTTGATCCCGAAGCGGCGGCGCCGGCGGCAGCGGGAACGGCGTGACCGATCTCGACGCCGTGGGCGGAGAGGGCGCAGTGACCGATTAAAGAGGACTCCACTGGTAACCCAGTGGACAGCGGGTCGTGGATTCGTCATCTGCTCTGATCGGTAGGATTCCGTGGTTACTCGGATCAACGAAAGGTTAACGCCGGAGCAGTGACCTATCAAATGTCCACGGTCCGCGCGCAAACTTTTTTCTGTCTTCCATGTTCCGTCCTCGCCCGTTACGTACACACGTACATGCGTTATACTACCACATATACCGGGGACGGGAGCTTAAAGCTTGTGAGGCTGGAGCGGTGCCCTGGACGGTAGGTCACGGCGACAGCTCTCACAATACAGCGTGGGAAGATCATTGCCACCTCCCGAGCAAAAAACATGCACTACACTTACGGAACTAATGAACATTGTAGTTAACGCGCCCGGAATCGCTAACAATCAATCAATTCACGGAGGGGGCCGCCAGCCAAAAATATGCACTGGCGAAGACATCATATGCAACCAATAAATGGAAATATTATTTTCCAATAAGCTTCCCATTTTACGCTCCTGACACGTTTTACAGAGCGGGCTTTGTATTCTTTTTAATGACAAAAGTCAATTTTCTCCTCTTGGTGTCGTAACAGGATTATTTTCTTATAACATCAAGATTCTATTACAAACTTTAATATCTTTCTATTAGTTATAAGTTTAAATCGTGCCAGTCTCCTTACCATAAGATTCTTTATAATGAGGAATCATTGAGAATAGTCTTCATTGTGATTCACTCTCAACATACTGTAACGAATATTGCATCACCTGCCGAAGTCGCTGCGTCATTGCCGCCGCCCCTTCCCTTCCCCCCGAACTAGACGGTTCCGGACAATCCGCGAGCCGCGGAGAAATGCCGAGAATGTGCCGGGCGCCTGGGGACAAGCGCCGGGCAGGTATAAATGCGCCTCTGCCGGCGGCCGCGAGTCAGTTAACAGAAGAGAGTCAGTCAGAAGTTAGCAGGAGTCAGTCAACAGAAGGAAGTCAGTAGTGAGCAGTAAGACGTCAGTCCGTCAGTGTGTCCGAAGTGGAAGCTGTGCTGGGAAGTGTGCATTGCGGTGAAGAGTGGTGCAGTGGTTGAACAGCAGTCAGCAGTCTGAAGTCTGCAGTGGAAGCTGAGCTGTGAAGGGTGCATCGCGGTAAGCAGTGGTGCAGTGGGGAAACAGCAGTCAGCAGTTTGAAGTCTGCAGTGGAAATTGAGCTGTGAAGTGGGCATCGCGGTAAACAGCAGTGCAGTGGACCCTGGTGTGCGCAGTGAAGTGTGGTCTGCGCAAGGAATTGTGGTCTGCGCAGGGGAATTGTGGTCTGTGCAGGGAATTGGGGTCAAGTGCAGTGGACATTGGACAGTACATGGACTGACTGATACTGTAGAAGAAGAGAACTGTTTAAATAAATAGTGTGTAAGAAGTGGACTGTGTAAATAAATCAAGAGAACGGAGTCGTGTGTAACAGTGTAAATAATTAAGTGTAATATATCTGTAAATAGACCAAGTAGTTTTTAGTGTAAGTAAATTTTAGTGTATAGTTGTTTCCGAATAAAACTTCTTTGTTTAAACAATATTGTGTTGGTTTTAATTCACCACGGAGAAACGTTACAATACACTCCAGTAAAAAAGGGTTTAATATACATTTTCATACAGAAAGAATAATTTAACGAATTTGTCACAGAAGTAGTTTACATATTAACATTAGTGCTAAATATTGAATTTTGCAAATTTCTATGACTAACACTAAAATATTTAACTTTGTATATATTGATAACTTTAACGTACTCAATCATGTTTTCAAGTAAATATATGAAACGTGTGCCTGAATTATTTATTGCTGGCAGCACTATTTCTATTTAAGACAGATTTCCACGTGAAACGTGAAGTATCATCAGTGAATAAGACCACGATTCTCTTGGAGAATTGCAGATGCAAATTCTAAAAATACGTCATCGGAACTGCTGAAAGATGAAGATTTTCTCTTCTCGAGGTGAGTAAACTAATGTCAGTTTAAAATTATAGTTTTTTTATTTACATGATATTACACCTGTTTCATTTTATATATTTATCATAATTTTCAATACTACATACATAATTATTCTCCTTTTCACCTATGTAGGTACACGATGAGTAAACCGTTATACTTGGCCTATTTTCCATTAATTCCGACGTGAGTAGGAATTAAGTATTTCTCGTTTATTTAAAATAATAATATACTGTATATCAAAAACAAATTCAGGGCTATTAACGCATACAATTCTCTAACAATATTGTTTTATTGTTCACTCTCTCTGTCCTTGGCCCCTTTCTCAAATATTGACATTGGACTAGTAGACCGTGGATCCGAAATCACGTATAAAAAAGTAGTAAATAAATAGAAACATTGAGGGCTGCAGGTTTGGCAGCATACGCAGTGCAAAGGCGGCAGCGCAGACGTCTGGGGCAGCAGTCTAATGGGCCTGAGGCAGCACGAGCGACGATGCAGGCAAAAGGGGATGGCAGGAAACCACGCGCCCAGCGGGCCGTCCGGGGGGGGGGGGGAGGCAGGGCGGGTGAGGGCGGTTGGGGGGGGGGGGAGGTGTGGTGCGAAGGACGAGTCGGCGAGGTCAGGACCGGGCTGGATCGGTGTGCGAGTGTGTGTGTGTGTGTGTGTTAGTGAGAGAGTGTGTGAGGGGGGAGGGTTGGGAGGGGAGGTAGGAGGACGGGAGTGCGCCTGTGTTGGGAAGGTGGAAATGGGGTAGGTCGGGGCAGTTCTGTGGTGGGGTGGGGGGTGTAAAGAGGTGGGTGTAAAGGGGGGTGTAAAGAGGTTGACTAATGGTGAGTTGGGGCAGGAGCGGATCCAGCCGATCATTCTGGAGGGGGGGGGGGGGGGCATCGTAGATTTCTGTTAAATAATAAACATATTTATTTTATTGTGAACTAGAGTTCATTATAAACATTATTTGTTTATTATTTATGTACTAGAGGTATGATGCTATACAATATTATTGTTTAGTTTGAACATAAATGAAAATTTAAATCAATTTTGCCAAATAAATGAAGATAAAACGAAAACTCTAGGCCCTTTGGGAGGAGGGGGGCATGGCCTCCATCAGTGATGTCAGGTGTCGAGGTGTTACGGGGGCAGGGGGACGGGGTTGGGAAGGGGGAGGTAAAAATAAGAGGTGGGTCGGGCCGGAACGTACCGCGAGGGGTCTTGGGCGGGGCGCAAGGGGGAAGGACGGCGGCCCGCCAGCGACCTTCGGGAGGGGAGGTAACGTCGTTATCCCTTCCCCCTCCCTTCTGCTAACGCACTCGCACGCACGGGCCGCCCGCGCGCCTGGGCCTCCGCCGCGGAAGTGTTCGCCAACGCAATTTGCCGCCCGCTGCTTTATCGACTGCCTGCCGGCGCACGCGGCCTCGCCACGCCTCCGCGCACACAGCCGCTTCCGGACCACTCGACGTCCGCCTAGACGTAATGCACGTCTGGCAGACAGAAGTAAGTACTCGAATAATAATAATAATAATAATAATAATAATAATAATAATAATAATAATAATAATAATAATAATAATCTATTTCTCGTTTATCATCTATCTACATTAAATGAGGATCAGCAGGAAGAATCAACAATTTCAAAAATAACAATAATAAAAACGTAACAATAATAACAACACCCGAGCGAAGTGACTGATGCGCTGATTTCGCAGTCGGGAGGCCCGGGTTCGATCCCTGGGCCGGCCATCCGGACCGGCGTTTTCGTGGTTCCCTTCGGCCATGCAGGCGAATGCTGGGATGGTTCAAAAAGCCCATGATCATCGCTCATCATCATCATAATCACGGATTTATGTGTGAATATGCAAGAATACGAAGTCACATTAATATTCTGATACGTAATGGAAAATGTCCTGTTAATCCCTCGCCCTCTTCCAGATAACGCGATAAGTGCACCATCGTCCACCCAGGTCAAACGAAACTCTGCAGTCAGACGCTGTAAATATTTCCGCCTGGAAACACCTCTTACAATGGGGCGCAAGGGAAAGAACTCGACGTTCGAGCAGAGGCAGCTTGTGGTTTTCCACCACGCAAAAGGACGCTCCTGCAGGGCGATCACAAATATTTGACTCATGAGTAAGAGCGCGGTGCACGTTATCATTAAGAGATTTGAGAAAGAAGACAGTATTGAATCTAAACCGCAACAAGGACAACTTAAGAAGATCCGCGAAAGAGAGCAAGGAAATTCGAAGGTGAATGCGGTCCAGATGGCACTGAAACTGCGCGAAGCGTCAGGGACATCTGTGCACCCCGAAACAGTGCGCAGAGTAATTAGAAATGCCGGATTTCATGGCAGAGCGACCAGGAAGAAAATCTTTATCGGTGCTGGGAATAAAGCTAAACGACTTCAGTTTGCAAATAAATGTGTGTTAAAATCATAGGAGTGGTGGTGTGAGGTAATTTTTGTAGAGGAGAAAAAGTTTAATACTTTTCTCAGTGAAGGTAGGAAAATGATATGGCGCAAACCAAATACAGAATTGCATCCTAAAAACCTAGACGGTGGTGAACAGTGAAACACGGAGGTGGACACATAATGGTGAGGGGCTGCATATCAGTTGCTTGCGTGGGGGAGCTGATGTTTATTAAAGACACAATGGACCACCATCAATATCTCAACATTCTGAAAGAGAATTTACACAAATCTGTTGGCACACTGGGCATCAGGAACTCGTTTTAAATTTATGAAGATAACGACCCGAAACACAAATCGTATTTAGTTCAATAGTGCTGGAAACGCCGTCTTCTGCCCTCAATCGAATCGAGAATTTATGGTATGAATCGAGAATTTATGGCGTAGTCAGGAGAATCCTAATTACGTCAAAGTCCCATCTGAGAGAATCAAGGAAGAATGCGCACAAATTGGACAACAGTACCTGAACATAATTATTGGTTCAATACTAAAGCGATTGCAGCAAGTCATTGACAACAATGGTTTTGCTACAAAGTATTAATTTTATTTATTAATTCATTTATATTATATTTCATTTCACATGTCCGAATATTACTGTGGCTTAATAATCCAGACAGTTTTATTTTGTTTTATTTTTCTTTGAATGCGTCAACTACATTGGGAATTTTTGTTTTGTTTATACTGATGTGCAGTACAGGGCATAAAGGTTGCTGTGTGCATAAAGGAACAATTATTTCACTTTCTTGCTTATATTTCTTTCCTACAAGCGCCAAAATATCACAGAACTTACGATTTCTGGAGTATCTGAAGATGTCCGAGTATTAAAGTGAGCCACTATATTTGCGTTTACCATGATTGCAAATTTAATTAAATTGTTTTTTTTTCCTTCTCGGTGCAAACACACTGGGCGGTATGTAGTCGGAACACGCCTTCTCAGGTAGCCAAAAGTGAAAAGGAGATTAATTGGAAAGGGGATATCAGGGAATCCTGACTGCGGTATGCAATCGAGCAATTGCGGATTCTAAAAATGCAGGTTACGACAATAGGATAATTATCGTTCAAGTTCGTTAAGATCTAACAATTTACTACACCCCTAAATATTAACACCTTATTGCCATTGAAAATCTCCGCATAAAACCGCATGTCGACTAAAAATGTATTCATTGATCATGTGAGTTTGGTTCATGGGAACTTGATTCACCGATCAACCGGATCGAAAGTTTTGAGCACTTTAGTACATAAAAAACCATATACATAAAATAACTTAATAAATAAAGCTTAACCTACGTAATTAATATAGTTAAAGTAAGTAAAACAATGATCACAATCAGACACAGGAATTATTACGTAAAGAATCTCTTCTACCAACAATAAATAAATTTTCACATTATAAAGTATCAACAGATTGTCTTCAGTGAATCAGACATGAGTAACTGCCGTTGTTGTCAAACAGTACCCTGTGCAATGAATCACTAGATTCATTCAGCACGTGTCATCACTTACAGTTTGGTAAGTTAATACCGCACTGAAGACATCGAAACTTCATTGCATAAAGAGTACAATTCACCAATTTTGAAGAAACGCTACAGGATTTCACAACATCGTCTGGTTCAAATATTTCACACAGTAAATCTGAAGAACCTAGATAATTTTAGAATATGAAGTATTTTTTTATACACCCAATAAATCATTGATAACAATTTTATTATCAGATGTAATGTTCGTAAACACTTTACTTTTCACTTCAACTCTACTCTCACTTTCGTAGGCGCCGCGCGCGCTATCTGGCGGGGAGCGCGCAATTCAAACATGCCTCTGCTCCTGATGGCCACTATCATTCAGAGCACTGAGATGCTGGTTCCGTCACAACCATGATGAGATGGGATGATGCAGCGGAATGGAAGCAAAAGGGTTTGAGCGCGCGGAGTAATGAATTTACTGTATTTCTGTACGTATCAACTCTTGGGCAGCAGCATGACCCGAAGAAATAGTAAGCGTACCCAGGATGGGCCGGAAGGCAAAGCGCCAGGAGAGCCGAAGTCGTAAGAAACTGCAGGACAGAACTTCAGGAAAGGAACAGATGTACGCAGACGTCAGCCAGCGAGGCAATACGAGAGGAGTGGAATGGGCCAGGCGACTAGGACCGGGGCTAAGGGCGTGACAGCCAAGTGATTACTAGAGAGAACTTGATCGATGAGCTCCTAGATCCGATGAGGACTTCATTTCATGCCAAATCAGGAAGAAAAGAAGAGAGAGAAAAAAACATCACTAAAGCCAGAAGTAACCGAAATAAATGGCAGGAATGGAGGAAGGTGCCGTTATGGCCGCGTCGCCTCTACGATGGCAGTCACAAACTAGTGGTGCTACAACAGCACGTACTT
Organism: Gryllus longicercus; assembly: GCA_038098605.1. Taxonomy (NCBI): domain Eukaryota; kingdom Metazoa; phylum Arthropoda; class Insecta; order Orthoptera; family Gryllidae; genus Gryllus; species Gryllus longicercus. The sequence goes on from JAZDUA010000740.1 coordinate 489,703, forward strand.
TATCGGGATATTGGTAATGACTATGTAATGTGATAATGACAATTTTTATCTTACACTTCAACAACAATTTGAAAAATTCTTAAACAAAGAAAGTGTAAAAATACAGTTTTTTTCAAAAAAAATCAAATGCTTAAACGAAAACAGCTTTCTGCTATTGAAATCAGTTTCTGCACGTTCTACACAAACGTAACCAACGATGCATGGTGCGTATTTTAGCCATAAATAAAATTATTAGTTGATATTAACGCGAAAGAAATGGTTGCAGTCATTATCCCCTTCTGTTATCAGCGCGGCGTTACAACAATGGGATACAAGCAACAATGACTCCTAATTCGTATGGGATACACATTTTTCCAATTAGCAGTGTGAACACCGCTCGCAAGAAAATAAAAATGGATAGAAAAATATAACATTTTTATAGTCATCAAAATTACTATTCTATATGCATTACTTTTCATTCCCAAGTCTTATTAAGCAAAGCGAAATTACTCGTATCTATGCGTTTTCACATTTAACTCATTTAAAGGACGCATTATAACATTATATAATTGTCTTCTTCCTTCTTTAAGAACGGGAAAGTAAAAATGTACCAACCAGGGGAGACCGTCTTTCCATCGCAGCACTGACGCAAGCGCGATAATTGGGCAGTGGCAATGGCGGGGGGGGGGGGGACAGGAGGGCGAGGACGTGAAGCTGGAGGGACGTGAAGCGGTTGAGGGGGGGGATTGGAGGCGGGGAGAAGGGTGGCGGGGTTGGAGGCGGAGAATGGCGGTGGATGGGGCGGGTGCGAGGGCGGGGACGTGGGGCGGGAAGTGTGGTTGAGGGGGGCTGGGTAGGCGGCGGGGGCGGGGGGGGGGCAAGGGCGGAGGCGTAGGAGGCGTAGGCGGCGCCGGCATCGGAGCGCAGAGCGACTGCCCTCGCAGCAACACAAGTGATTCGGTGCCGAGGCCGACGCGTGACGTTACTTCGCGAGTAGCGCGCGCTGGGCGCGACGCTGCGGTGGCCGCGGCCGAGGCGGGGGCGGTAGTGGAACTAAAAGCAGAGGGGGCGAAGACGGCGGCGGCGCCAGCAGTGGCCTCGGCCAGGCCGGCGGCGGCCGCTGGAATGCTACACCCCCGCCCCCTTCCGCGCACCCACTCCAGCCTCCTTTCTCTTAAAGGCGCCCCTACCCGTGCGGCAAACGACCGCCAAAAGCACTCTTTTTCATTGTTTTCAAACATTGGTTTTATATGACCCTTACACCGTTTCTCACTACAGCAAGGAATCGTTGAATGTATAATTAAAATCTCTTCTGAATTCCTTTTTCAAAGGCTATAGTCAACATCCTTTTAAAAAATATTGAACCGCCATACACATGGAAGTGAAATACAACCCTTTAACGTAATTCAATATTTGAATATGAATCTAATTTAATGTTCAATATTCGAGAAACGAAAGCAACTATACATCTCGCCTTAAATTTGTACTTTCTGGTTTAATAATTCAATAGAAAAGTATATTAGTAGGATATTTATGTCAATGACACATAGTAGGTATGACAATGACATTAGTAGGTATGATTAATACCCCCCCCCCAAGGTTCAATTAATCATATATATATATATATAAATATATATATATATATATATATATATAAATATATATATATATATAAATATATATATATATATAAATATATATATATATATATATATATATATATATATATATATATATATATATATATAACCAATAACATATACTATGATAGCACAATATTAATGGACATAAGTGGCAAGGATTAAAGTAAATCAAATCTAAAGATAATTTTAATAAATCACCATGACGCCCCAACCATGTGGTCGTGTGGTTAAAAACCTGGTATAAGCGATGCCCCTCCTAATCGGATCAACGCACGCACAATCAAACTACGACTGTACGACCAAGCTACGACTACCTACGACCGTCTTACGTTGTGCGAAAAGATCAAATTTAGCGTCGAGTGTTGAACGTCAACGGCGCCACCTGCTCGAAACACAACCCTGGTCGAGAAATTATTTTTTTCTCCACATGAAGATGCAAAATTAAGGCGCGAATTTTGCAAAGAAGTAGGAATATTATTAGTTCTACTCGTTTTGGACACGTATTGGATATAACAAATAAACGGTCCAATTTGAAAAATGTGTCTAGTAAAAAGTATAATTTTCCTGAACATGTAATTACCTCTGAAAATCTAACCTCTAATACATTCACTCTTATTTCTCAATAAGCCTCACATCTTTCCAATTTCTTAATATAAAATGTATATTAATTCGGTGGAACGTGGAATACTGCAATGGAATTCAAAGAATTCAAACCATTGCGGCGAGACGCAAACGAGTACGAAATGTATCGGAAAGCACGGCCCTCGGGACTGGACTGCGTGATTTCATGCAAATTTTTCTAATTTAATTTTCATTTGTCTTTTATGGTTGGATAAAATCCACGTTTTCTCCTCATTCAAGTTGATGACATTATTTGCTAGATTGTTCGGGTTCGTCAGTACGGTTTTAAATTAATAATTTATATTCAACAAAGATTTGATTAAAGCATATTTTTATACAAATTGCATCCTTTAACGTCTGCGCACTGTTTTAATGATCAAAGAACAATTATTTTAGGAATTATTTAACCCATTCTTAATATCTCTTTGCTATAATAGCGGTGACGGATATTCAAATTTATAAGGTAATTTATGTGCATGAAAAAATTTAATTTTTTTTACAATGTTTCAAAAAAACGTCCTGTTTTACACAAATAATTTCCGATCGAAAAGCTTAAATTAAGTGCACAGATAAAGTTAACAGGGGGGTCTGTTGGAATTGTGCACCTGGAAATCACTGAAGCCAATTGTCTCGAAGGCATTTTTTTCGTAAAAATTGGATCTGCTATTCTTCATAAAATTAAACATATAATTTGAAGTGTTGTTGAGGCGGCAGCTCCTGGCCAACACTATATCATCCTAATCTGTCTGATTTACCATCAAAGATAGCAGATTTCAAAATATTTCCATATCTCTCGGGTGAATCTTACTTCTTTAATAATTTCAAAATATTTCATTTTGAATGTCATGAGATACTCAATTAGTATTGTCCAGTATCGTTTTTTCGGGGTGAGGGGGAGGGTGCAAATTTTATTCGAGGGGCCGTGTTTGCAATCATTTTCTGAACATTTACTCTCTTATGCTTGTTCCTCAATTAAGAATTGTAGTTTCAACATTAACTGTCACATATAAAATACAATAAGGTACCCTATACATCAGGTTACTGAAATTGGTAGTTGGATTGTTACTGAAATTGGATTGAGCAGTCACAAAGGAGAAGAAAAAGAATTAACATTTCGTTTTACTGATTAGAGAAGATGAAAAACGTCATGATCAAAACGCTGCTTAGCGCTAATTTTCATCGTATCAACAATTTTTACCTTCAACCTCAATTCACAGATTGATTCCGCAGAAGAAAAAAAGGGGCAAGTTGAACACTATTGCGTACGAGAGAGCGCTATCTCTTAGGGAAACCCGCAACTAGCGGGCACACGAGCGCTCTCATGCACGTGTGCTCGTGGCAGACAGATGAGTGCACACACATCACAGGCGCCGGAGAGCACGAATTTGTCGGAACTTGTTTCTCACTCACAGCGCGGAACAACAAACAATCTATATGGTTATTCGTAACGAGAATTTACAATAAAAACTTTTGGTTCGAATTCATGGATACTTATAAGCTAATAGTTTTCGGATGATTCACAATTTGCAAGACGTCAGCCACGGTGATTCATCCAGAGTTTTGTTTACTTTGTGTACTCAGTGTTTGATTTACCTTTTGGAACCTGACTCGCAAAATTGTACTGTACCGCACACGTACCGTGAAGCATCACTCTCAAATCATTAGTAATCGGAATTATAGTTCCCATGCAGCAGTTCTTAAAAATATTACGTATGATGACGTAAGAAATTATAAAGAAGTGTAAAACTACTGTACGAACTGCACACCACTGAAGAACATAATGAAATACTGATTTTGAAAAGTGAGAATTCAAATTGTGTTCATTAGAACCTGTCGCTTAGAAAGCTCGCACAAAACGGCATTCAAAACGTACCCTTTTATAGCGATCTACTCTCACAGAATTCTGAAATTCACTGCCAGTAATTTATTTTTCTTCGAGTGATTATTTTAAGGAATGTTCCTCTGAGATTTTCATTCATGCACTTTTATGAATGAATTTCAAGTTTTATTTTAGGAACATTAAGTTTAAAAGGGTCGTTTTTGTTTAATATATGTTCTGTATTTTCAGATTTCCTAATGCAAGTGCAAGTGCACATAAAAGCATGAAAGACGAAACTAAAACATAATAAAGTTTCCTATTATGAATAATTGTACTCACAAAACATCATTAACATCATGAACAGCAACACATACCTGCAACAAAACAAAAACAAAAAAATCAATGTATAATTTATGCAAGTAGCTCTATATACAAAGAGGTTTGACATAAAATACTTAATTATAATGAAATATCTATTCTTAAATTAATCAAAGCAAGAAAAATATAACTAATTAATATCATTTTATAATATTTAAAGTGTTAAAATGGATCTCGCACCATCAACGACAAGTGGGTCGCCTGTTTCTCAGAGCCCATTTATTGGAAACGCAGGAAGGACTAACGATTTTCCATTACGAACTTTCTTCGCATTTCTTGAAGCTCATTAATATTAGTTGTGCAGAATTATGAACACTGAGCAGTTGGAGACTCTGCGAATTGAAAATAAGAGCAAAACTATTCAGAAATTTCCGTTGGCCTCGCACGGTCGGTACGAGATCCGAACTCTCAAGTAATCTCTCTCCAGCCGACTACAGCCGTGAAATGCAATTTAGGACGGAGACAGAAAATAATGATTCAATTGGCGCCACCAATCTACCAACACCCAATATTCCCATACTCTAAGAATAGAATTCATTTACTCCGTCATTCCCTACTCTAGATTAGAATAGCAGATGTGCACGGGAATAGTTAAATGTACAGTGTGCGGTCCAAATTCACAATCTCAAGCGAAATTGAATTGAGAGGGAAACTGTTCTCTCCAGTGGAAGATAACAGCTGCAGATACACTTGGCTTATTTTCTTCATTAAAAGAGAAAAAAGGCCTTCGCAGCAGTGTCTAGAGCAGAGTGTACTTCATTCTACGACTTCAGGGATTTCTAACTCTTTGCTTGGTAATAACTAGGCATCTTTGTGAGAAATAAGAGAACTTCCATTGTGCGATATAAAGAAAAGTATTCTATGAAATTGTATAATGATTTTATTTGAAGAATACAACAGATAGACATTCACCATTCGTTTTTAAGGAGTATGTGGTATGGTTTATACTGTCAATGCTGTGTTACCAAAAAACTTGTATAGAAAAAAGTATGCTACCGAATTGTTCCAACTCATGCAAACGCAGGATATGTTTTCGAAGTACACGAGAGTTAATTTGTTGGGCAATCTGAAAGAAATGACTTCTCGGTAACTTCGGGTACCACCAATGTCGTTTGATACAGAGTTGGTTTAGAAATATGCCGAGGAATCACGTTAAACACAAACAAAAAATCATGTATTACATGTTATATCAAAAGTGGCACCCAAAACAAAGTTTACAGAAAAGCCGTTTTCTTCCTGAACTTCTGGGAAAATCAAAATCTTTATTTGCAATTGTCCACTTTGCATGATTTTGTTCGATTAATAAATTCTCTTGGACATAGAAAGCAACAATAAAATGGAGATAACACTGACTGTCATACTTTAACAATTTCTATATTTTCTGAACTTGACAGAAACCAAGAAAAAATATTAATATTACTAGTACGACTTTGTCTCCAATTATTCTCGACTCCAGGGATAGTATTGTAACAATATGTATATAAAGTGTATTTTGTGCAATTGAACATTGACATAATTACGGAACTAAAATGCACAAAGTCGATTGTAAGTAAACCATTAAAAGTTATTGAGAAAGAATTAAAATATACGCTCTTATTGAACATTGGTTTAATTTTATGACCTTTTTTATTTTTGTAATTGAATATTGAAAAGTAAAACGAAATCAAAACAGATCTTTAATACTTAGGCTTCTCAATGCGCAAATCCAATTTTATGGGTTTGCGATATGCTGTTGGCGAGTAACCCATTCATAAAACCGTCTATACTTGGATTTATTTAGAGCTGCCTCTGACGTAAATCAGCTTTTTTCGGTGTCATCCAATCGGAAGGATGAAGTTCACCATAGTGACGTCACTGTAGTGATGTTTAAGCTCCCGAATGGGTGACACAGTAACAACTGATGACCTGTCAGAGGCAGCTGTAAATAAATCGCAGTTTAAATCGCGATCCGTTGATTTAACGCTTGAATACATTCACCTTCCGTAGGCAGGTAAATAAGCGGGCAAATGAAGTAAATATGGAAAATATAAATTAATAAAAACATATTTTAAAAAATTAAAAAGAGAATCATGGGACGAAAGTAGCATTTACATCAACATTCAAAAAACACATTTCACACGTTCATCTCAGAATTTACAGTACTTAAAAGTTTATTTTCCAATAATTATAATTAATTTTATTTTCCTAAAAAATACTGTAGAACGAATTGGGGGAGGGGCTAAAACTATTAAAAATTCTGAAGAATAACTGGTATATCCGTCTTTCTCAACATTAAAAATAAAATTAAGTTCATATGGACTTTGATAAATTGAACCTGATAGCGGGAAAAGTTAACTGTAGAATATTTCGAGTGCAGTTTGTATTACAAATGCATTTATATGGAAGATGATAAGGAATTAAGAAAGTTGAATATGTTAGAATTATCAGGGTTCCGCCACGCATTCATTTATTCATGATTTTTCCAGATTGGAAAGTTATACAACCACAAATATCCGTTGCCGTAAGGCACGATTATAATCCTACTCACCCGCGATACATTTTTCGCCACACACGTTCATCATACATTGCTAACTAATTGATTCCGATTCCAGGGATTTCCAGAGCGCCTTCACGCGGTTGCTCCGCAAGTCCCAGAGTTATACGATTTGTTTGGCGTTTTAAAATTTCTGATATGTTTAACTTTCAACTCCACAAGCTCTTTTGATTTTTTCAAAAGTCGTCCCTCCGTCCTACTTGTCCATTGTTTTAAACACAGCTTCAGCGCGAGGAGGCGCTCCGCTCGCCCGCGGCTGGGAGGTCGGCCGCGCTCCGGGCGGTGCCCTTCGCCCACTTCGCGGCGATCGATGTATCGGCAATTACCTCGCAGCGAAGATTTCCAGCGCCGGTTTTTTTCAGTTTCCGTCGTCACCTTTGGGAGTAAAGGGAGCGGAAAGAGAGTGCGGACGTGGGAGAGGCGGTGGCCGAAGGGCGGGGTGGGGGGTGGGGGACAGAGGTCAGGGCAGGTTGGAGGGACGGGGCACGGCTGGGCGGTAGGATGGTGAAAAGCGGGGCAGAGCGATGGGGAGGAGGTTGGCAGCGGGGTGTAGGGACGGGGCGGCGTGAGGAGAGGAGCGGAGCGGGGCGGAGGAAAGTGGCTGGGAAGAGGGACGGGGCGGGGCGGGAGGGATGGGGGGCCGGAACGGGGTGGGAGGTATGGGGATGGGACGGTGTGGGAGATATGGGGGACGTAACGGGGCGGGAGGGATGGGGGGCGGAACGGGGCGGGAGGGATGGGGGGCGGAACGGGGCGGGAGGGATGGGGGGCGGAACGGGGCGGGAGGGATGGGGGTGGAACGGGGTTGGCTGATAGGGGTGGGGTAATGGGGGCGTAACACGTCTGGAGGGATGGGGGAGCAGAACGGGGTGATGAGGCGGAACGGGGCGGGGCGGGGCGAAGGAACGAGACGGGACGGGGCGGGGCGGAGAAACGAGACGAGACGGGACGAGACGGAACGGGACGGGACGGGGCGGAGAAACGAGACGAGAAGGAGCAGGGCGGGGCGGAGGGACAAGACGGGAAGGGGCGGGCGGGGCAGAGGGGCAGGACGGGAATAGCTGGACGGAGAGATGGGGCGGAGCAGCGCGACGAGACACAGAAACGAGGGCGGCGCTGTGGGGCGTGGCCGGACGGACAGCGTCCGACGACCGACGCGTGCGGTGGAAGAGAAGCGATTGGAATAGCAGATCCTCCTTCCCGAAGGTGAAGACACGGACACGCGAATTACCGGAAATGGTGCCGCTTTCGCCTAGATAACAACTAAATGATAAAAGAAAGGAACGTCATTCGGTCAACCAAACAACAACTATCCCCAAAAATGTACTCCAATAATTCTTGTAAATTTGCTTCTCGAAATTGAAACAAAAACTTGCTAAGACAGAATAAGCCATTAAGGGAGAGTGGAGGATGATGCTTGAGAGAAATCGCCACGGCGACTACATACCAACAGTTGCGGACAGACTTTTCTTAAAAAGCATTTTTTTTTAAATTTCTAAAAATATTTTTCTGTAAATTTAAATTCGGACAATATGAATTGGAAGGTGAAACAACGGTGTCGAGCGAAATGCGAAAACCAATGCTTGAAAGGTTGTGAAATAAGAAGTAATATACGCTTTTTGTTATCAGGATTGCATTGTAGAAAAAAAAATTGTTTCCATATGTAATATTCTCCAATTCGAACGTAAACGAACGTATTGCTTTGGTGTTCCCTCAGGACCCATTACCGCTGCACGCTCAGGCAAGCGCGTTAAATTCTACCAAGAACAAGGGCGGTGTGGTGTGTCGCCTTTATTTTGACCGCTTTTGTTAACATTAGTCGAGAATATTTTAGAATATGTCACAATAGCGTGAGATCTTATTATACAGGTATATTATAAAAAACTATTTTTTTACTTACGAATTTTACTTACTTACTAACATAATATCTACATCGAGGAGATAACAGTGGTTGGATCGGTCGACGCTACAGTATAGCTAGAGTGTAGAGAGTTGCGAGTTGAGTACCAGATAGCTACACAATTGCAGTCGGAGTACGGTACATCTCCTGCAACCTTGGCGGTCAATATTATTTTGATGTACAATATGATGTTACTGTTATTACAACAAACTATCGTAAAAATTAAGCAGCCAAAGAAACCATTTGCCCCGTTTGTAGATTAAAGAACAAAATGTGTACTAGAGGATCAAAGGAATATTAATTTAAGTAATAATAAGTAAATTTTTATTAAGTAATAATAAGTAATTTTTTTAAGTAAAAATTTAACAATTTTGCAGTGGTTTTGTGTTACCACTCGGGTCGGATGTTTATGATATGTCATCTTTTTTTCTTTGCGTTATTTCCATGGAAAACTTAAGATAAGCGTGATTTTATTTACAATGACTAAACTTATGCAATTTTTACGTGTAATATGTCATATTTTGGCGTTTTTTCCTAGCCCTTTGGTCACTTTCCGTTCATTTTTCATATCATGGTAATTGTTTCCATGAATTTCAGTATTTTTTATCATATTTTTATCTTTTTGATTCAATTTTCGCAGTCTTGTTTGCAGTAGTTTCAAAGATTTTTCATATCTCCTAATTGTTATCTAATTTCTTACAGTTTTTTTTGTAGTATATAAGTGTATGCTTTTCCTATAAATATACAAGTATGAGAATTGGGGGGGGGGGGGGGGGAACTATATAGATGGAGAAAAAGAAAGCGTAGAAATCACGAGATGAGAAGTAAGTGGTAGTTTAGTTTTGTTAGGTTTTGTACCGAGGACAACTGCTTCTATAACATTTATTTAATAACTTTAGCAAGTAGAATAGCTTTCACGAGACGCCGAAAGAGAGGGTGTGAATTGGGAATGCGCTAGATTTGAAACGTGTATTTTCAATATAATGGTTATTTAAACAGCGGAAATATTTTGAAGGTTTTCAAAATGCAACCAAAATAATTTTTAAGTCACATTTATGGTCATATTTTCATATTTTTTAGGTCATAAATGATAGCAATTTTCCAAAAATTTTAGATCATAAACATTCGGGCTCTGATTATCTCAAATAATCTTTCAAATAGCAAATAGACACTTACATTCTATGTATAACATTTGCATGTTCGTACATCAAAAGAACTCTACAACTACCACGTTGGGAATGGTGGGCGTGAAAATTTTGAGTAACGTATTTGCCAAGGCCCACAGATGACAAATACTACGCATCTATCACCTCAGGTCGATGCAGAGTGAACGAAAAATGCCTAGTGCGTTAATAGCTTGCTGTTAAATTAAACAGAGGATTCACGTTGATGTAAACGATGATGGATCATTATTTGAGGAATATTACGTTAGACTCAAGAGCAGCTGGAACATGTTCGCGAAAACATTGCGTAATTTGCATTGCTAAAATGGTGTTGAATGTTCTAATGGAGTTCCGATCTGTTTGAAGCCAAACAGAATAGTTCATAGGAACTTTGCCAATTTACTCCACGTTTGTGCCAAAGTATACTAGATACATTTGTTTCACACGCAAACATAACACCCAACATGTATTCCACTCTAATTTCGGACCGTCAAGTGGGTAATGAAGAAATGCGGCAAAGAATCGCGCGGTTCAACATTTGCAGTGGATGTCGTCCTGGCTAAGCAGAAAACTCTACAGGGCCGGACTCACAGGGCCAGTTTCCACTAAATAAGGATGTCGAAAAGCAATTTACTTGGCGTTCAAACAAGTGTAACCGCTCCACCTCTGGCCTGAGGAAAAGACAACAAGGCGTGAAAACGAAAAGAGGAGGAAAGTCAAGACTAAAAATATGGTAGGAAGGACGCTCGACAATAGATTCAGGACTATGACTAATAGTTGTTACCACTAAAGCAGCACCACAAAATAAGCAATGAAAATTGAGATGATCTGTTTTTACGTTCCTGAAAGTATTTTTTCTTAAGTTTTCAGTCTATGTATGTTGTATCAGTATACCAAATAAAAACGTATCAATTAATATCAAGACCGTTAGTAACCAGAATATACAGAAGTCATTATCTACTAAAGGTTTTTAATGATTTTTGAGTTCCGCGTCGTATTTTATGTAACAAGTGGCGTAAATGAAAAGAACTGAAGAAGGTAGGTGGATCAATTTTTACGTTAATTGATCGCTTAAAGTGCCTTTAGACACGCTGGCAAGTGATTACACATTTGATTTTTCTCCATCTAACAACATACTCTTACAAAAGCATAATTAATGAGCGCGCAATTGTCTGCGAAATTTTTATTCATGCCTCAAGCTGGAAAGATCATGGTATAATACATAGAACATGTAGATGAAGCTTTTCGCATTTAAACGTGGAGGAGAGAAGAGCTTTAGCCAAACAGATTTCCAAATTTAGGCGGTATTTCGAAAATAATAGAACTAGCTGAATGTGGCATTGCCGACGCTGTAAACTGTCTGAAAAGTATTTTTATATGTTGAAAATTTCTAAATGTCATGGATAGCTTTGTGCAAATAAGTTCTCACAGTATCCAGCATTACTGTAAAAGCCCGTATCTTGAAAGGGTCCGTACGCAATATCCTCCTTCGAGTACGATCCACTAAGGGCAGGTAGCTATGCACTCTCGCCGAAAGAAAATCGTCCCCCACCCGAATTTTTTAATATTTTTTTTATTTTTACAAATAGACCACGGGTGGGGAGGGGGGAGGGCAAAACTTGTTGCTTATCCCAAGGCCTAAGTACCAGATTCGCACCCAGGATTTTTCTCTGGGAGCGGGGGGACTGCAAGTATAATGTCCAGCCGATGTTAATTATTCTTTCTGAACAAATATATTCACTTCTTTTGTAAATAAATAATTTACATGCGTCTACATGCTTGTGCAATACAAATTTTTGCCTATAAAGCATATTTTCCAAACCAACTCTTGAGTGCTGGGAAGTTTATTAGAAAAAATATATTAAAAATTGTCTAAAGAGCTTATTTTCGAAATTTCGACGTTTCCTCCCTGGATACTCTGTGTAAATGGTTCAACATCAAATCAAGTGCATTTATTGTTTGTTGATTAAATTTATACTTTTATTCTCATTTTACCAGTAAAATGTCATAGATAAATAAAAAGATGAAAAAATATAATGGAAAAAAGAAGCAAACAATTTTTGAGGTTGCGCACGCGTATGTTCTTAGGTCATCGCGTCCGCCGGCGCTGCCAGATAGAGCAATAAACGGGCGCAGACGCTACCGGCGAGGCGGGAAGAAGAGGGGGCGAACACACGGCCGATCGCGGCGGGAGGACGAGGGAGCGGGGCGGGACCGGGCGCGCGGGATGGAGGAGTGGAAGGAGGGGCAGTAGGAGGCCGACGAGGGTGGTGGAGGGGGGAGGAGAAGGAGGAGGACAGGGCGCGAGGGCGGGAAGGGACAAAGCGCCGTCTGAAGCCCGCCCGCCCGCCCGCCAGGGAGTTGGATGGCGCGGGCGAACCGAAGTTGAAAGTGGGGCGTGCGGCGCTGTGAGAGAGAGTGGGAGGGGGGGGGGGGGAGCACAGTGGTCCGACACGACACGAAAAAAGGCACTGATGGTTTTGTGGTAATTTCATTCCTCCCCCACCCCCAAATGAAGCATCTTCGAGAAAAATGAAGTCTCAGCGCCGCAGGAGCTTAATTACCTATCACGTGCGCGAAGTTGAAGGTTAAAGGTGGAAGTCTCTCTCGCGTAAGGCTGCGCGTTTGCACTGTGCGATAGTGACGCTGAATTTTCATTTCACCTCCTATCGCATCCGAACCATGACCTTTTCATAATAATGAAAGGGAGTCATACTTTGTTGATCACCACTACCAAGTTAATGCAGCCGAAGGCAAAAGACAACAAACAACACCTGTCAGGAATTACCTCCTCCCTCGCCTACGCCACTCGTAGTCGTGTGTTACACACAATTACAAATGAGTGCTTCCGAAAAGCTGAAATAAAGAGATAGCCATACGGTTCACATAGCATCCACTTTTTTGCTATTAATTACATCATCTCACTCGACAAAAATGCGACAGGTGTTGAACCGGTGAACAGTAGGTCGGCATGTGTCGGCAATAATGTTTTTGGGCTTTTACTTCAAACTAATAGTTCGTACGATAGAATATATTTTGTAACTTTCGTGAACCTTCTTTTAACTTGCATTTCACTTTTCTCTATTCACACGCATTTTAGACGTAAAACATTTTGTGTTAAAACATGTCCAAGCCTTTATTATCTCAAAAAAATCAAATACTTGCGAATTTGGAGACAAAGCTCTCCTTTTTTCGCATTACTTTTCAAGTAAACCATTTACTCTCATGATTAGAACTTACGCTAGGTTAAAGTGTAATGAAATAGACATAGTGCTATTTTATCTTCAAAAAAACTATTTTTAAGAAATGAACAAAATTTAATGAATTTTAATGAAAAAAAAATCAGCCCAGGAATTCAACTTCAAAATGGAGTGTACTTAAATACTCTGTTGTTCGGAAGTGAATGCTGGCTCTGAGGGAGAAATATAAACAGGTGTTACAGTCTGTTGAAATTAAATTCGTGAGATCTGTAAAACATGTACTAGGCTAAATAAGCTCAGAAATTAGGAAATTCGAAAAGAATAAAACGCAATTCAAGTAATCAACGACAAGATCCAATGTTAGAGGCAGGAATGGTTGCATGTGGAAAGAATGGAAGAGACCCAGGTAGACCCCTAAAAAAGATGGAATTCTCAAAAGCCGGATCAGGTCATAGACCTATCCTTGAAGTGAAGAGGAGGAGGAGGAGGAGGAGGAGGAGGAGGAGGAGGAAGAAGAACAAGGAGAAGAGGAAGAAGAACAAGGAGAAGAGGAAGAAGAACAAGGAGAAGAGGAAGAAGAACAAGGAGAAGAGGAAGAAGAAGAAGGAGAAGAGGAAGAAGAACAAGGAGAAGAGGAAGAAGAAGAAGGAGAAGAGGAAGAAGAACAAGGAGAAGAGGAAGAAGAACAAGGAGAAGAGGAAGAAGACGAAGACTACTTATAATGTAATTCGAATATTTTTTTTGGCTTTCTCCACACACGGGCTACTGCCGTCCTGTGCGCAGCTTTCCCTCGCGGCGTCGGCCCAGTGTGCGGGGGCGGGCGCGCGTTGCCCGTGGCCCGGGTCGCACTGACCCGGAAGGCGCGAGAGGGGGCGCGAGGCGGCGCGGCGCGGCGCGGCGTATCGATTGCCGCTGCGCCGCGACAGATCGCTCGCCTTCCTGCCCGTACGCCGCTGGCTGGCTCCCTCGCGGCTGGAGACGGACGAGGGAAACGCACGCAGAGGGAAGTTGGCCGGCAGAGGTGGAATTTAGACGAAAAAAAAAGCACAACAGCTGGGAAGGGCAGAAGCGATACCGAGAAGGAGCGAGAACGACGGGGAGGGCGAATGCGACGATGAGAGCAAGTGTGACGAGAGTAATTTCGATAATGAGGGCAAGTACGACCATAAGAGCCAGTACGATGATGACAGCTAGAACGACGGGAGCAAACATGATGAGAGCAAGTACGATGATGACGGTTAGACCGACGGGAGTTTTCAACTTTCCCCCCGCCAGTAGCCCTGGCGAGGCGGGAGTTTATTTAGTTATTGGGGTACAATATATACGCCGCAGCTCTATGGCTTATGCGGCAAAGAAAGGGGCAGAACTTACTTACTAACTTATTTCTAACTTAACCTATGGATGAAGCCGGCACTTTGGCCGGCAACCTAAGATTAACACAAGTCTTTGTTCTTCGTCATGCTTTAGTATTTGTTTTCTTGGGTATTTTTTTTTTTCCTCATTCACACGCACATTCACACTAGATCACTTGACATACGCACTTTCACACGACACTATATACATCCTAAACACCGACGGGAGCAAATACCATGATGAGAGCAAGCGCGTCCATCAGAGCAAATACGATGAGAGTAAATACGACGAAAGTACGACGATGAGACCCAATGCGTGAATAAAAGCAACAACGACGAGAGCAAAATTTGTGCATCATATTTAATATGATGAGAGCAAGTACGATGATGAGCGATGCAAGAACGATGACGTACGATGCAAGAAAGTACAATGAAACAGTTTCGATTTTCAATTAAAAATGTAAATATTTGATTGTCTTATTCTGCACATTCTCACACTGCGCATACCCATTGAATTCTCACACTCTGCATGGCTGCTTATGACAGCTGACATCATTCACGAGGAACAAAGAAGCTTCGGTATTTAGGTGCGTCAGTTAAGAATAGTAATTTTGCTACTTCAATGCCTCATTTTTCACACACACACACACACACACACACACACACACACACACACACACACCAGCCGATTTCTTGCTGTTGCTGTCTACTAGTCTTTTCTTATCAGCTTAATAATTGATCCAGCGCCCCATTGAGAGCTTCAGAGCATTTATTTGATTTTTTGAAACAGGGCTCGCGCGGATTACTGTCATCCCTCACGGGCTGTCACGGTATTATAGAAAATCGAACGACACATTCGAGAGAACGATGACCAAAGATTAATTACGCCTGACCGCTTGGTTTGCAAACGTCGTTGTGATTACTCGCAATAATGTACTGGAATATAATTCTTAATGAAACATCATAATCCATGTTAACAAACTGAGCTACGCCCCATCTAATACGAGAATTATATAATGAGACTACGAACAGTATTTTTTTGTATTCCAGTATTATAAACGACCTTTTCTGTTGCAAGAAATCGTTCATAATTAGGCATTTTAAGGGACAAATGATAGATAATCTTAGACTTTATCGCACGAATTATTTCGCCATCACACCTTGAGCCAATCGCAGCGAGAGAATCGTGGGGGGGTAGAGGTAGACGGATTAGTCTACCATCGTTTTCTTGCACAGTTGTCAAATATCCGAGTGGTCACAAGAAAGTAGTTTCGCAAAATTAAGTTTCATTCTCTTATAAATTTATATTGCTGTTACACAAAATATAGCGTACGCAAATTGTTTATGATGTTCCTTTATTGCATTCATACACATTTAAAATCTAGCTCCTAACGTCGCTCGTTTTCAAAACATGCAATAAAGCTTAACATTATAAACTACTTGCGTAAACTACTATTACAATTTACTTCGATTCCCTCTCCTTCGCATCTCCCCTTCTTTTCTCTTCTCGATCTCTTATTTCCCTTTCGATTTTTAATGAAAGTAGGAACTATGCCATTTTTATAAATTCACTTTCTTCTCTTCCAGCAAAAAAAATTGAAATACAAAATTGCAACCATTTTCTAGGAAATATTTCAAATGAAGAAGGGGCTTTGTGCAATATAGCTCCAAAACTAAAATATCTGAATGATCTCCGGAATTTTACAACTAGATTTCTCCCCTGACATTTCCCAAATTTCAGCTCAAGAGCTTCTGATTTGACTTCTAACTAATATAGAACGATTGTTTTCCGCTTCGGTGGGTTATGCAACTGTTTCTAAACCAATAAAGATAAGCAATTCATTCAGGTTTTATAAGTCTTAATTTCATAAAATTAAATAATAAAAGGCAGATTTTTCCACAATTGTTTATTAATCAAAGACTGAAGAACTCAAATTTGTTAAAGGATATTTTTATTACTTAGGGTCCTAACATTACTCGTTTACTATACACTTTTTTTACAGGGAGTCGGGCTAAAAGTTTTGCGAGCAGGCCCGCACTCATTTCCTTACGCTGCTGCTGTGAAAATACGGAACAATGTGGAACAATGTCCTAGTAAAAATATGTTTCTCGACGCATTTTAGAGAAATGTCGTCTTCAGTAATCAGTGTAAAGGCATTATACATTGTTTTATGACAGCCAAATTGCGTAAGACAGAAGAAAAAGTGAAGATAGAGATTAAACATCCCCAACAACAAAAAAAGCACAAAGCAGACTTCCGCGAAAATGTCAAAGAGAAGCTTACACAGCCGGACATTAATTCGTTTACTCTTTGTCACTTTGAAGATTCTCGTACATCGGCGCCTCGGGTCCGCGTTGAAGCCTGCCACAGTTCATAAAGCAACCAGCCGATTACCAATAACACTAGCGGACATTTTAGGAGAAAAATAACCTTGTTAGCACTACACGATTAGAGCCGACAAGCACACTGCAGCTGCGCGCTAGTGCCGTCCGCTGCGGCTCCGGCAGCCCGAGACACCGCCACTAAAGAGGACAGGCCGAGCGGCGCGAAAAACAAGTGCCGGGCGCGGAAAAGCTTTCTGAATTTTAAAAGCTCATTAACAATGGATAATAAGTAATGAATATTTAACGGTAAGCTTTTACATGTAACCGGATACCTAGTGCCTGCTGCTATGGGTACGAAATGATTTGCTTAAAGTTTGAAGGATGGGAATCACAATGACAGGGGTGTTTTCGGATACGCTCAGGAAAACGTGGACATACCTAAAGTGTACCCTTGTAGAATTTACTTGAGTTACGGAATCTCTAGCCATTATCTTTTATTACACTTAACAATACCTTGCCTGCCCTTGGGCAACCATTGGTTTCAATTAAAGGGTGAGCGACGTCTCTTGTTGCAAAAACCGCATCACATTAATTTTTGTTTTCCGCCAATAAGAAAGCGGGACCATTTAACGTTTTATTTCCAAACGTTCATAGAACTGTAATTGCAGAGCATGTTTCGTCACGACCTGCAGGTGGACAAATGCAAATGAATGCTGCTAAGGGCAAGAGGCCCAGACCGGACCCAACGTATCAAAGTCCAACGCAATTATTGGGGATCTGCATTATTTAGTGATAATTTAATACTAGAATTAATTTCCCATTTGAAAAATTAGCACGAAGTATCCCAGTTTTTTTCGACGAAAGAGCCCCTGTCTAGTATGCGAGTAAATATGCTTAAACTTACACGGGATATATCAGTTAAATAAAACTAATTTTATTAGGTCTCAGGCGCGAAAATGATACGTATTTAACGAAAAAAGTTTCTAGGAACTTGCCGAGACGGTATCGCTAGTCATTTCTCGCAAATAATGTTTAGTGAAATGGAAATATGCTCTACTTACACGTTGGATCACGTTTCATTCTCTCCGGTTAATATTGCTCCGTTTCGGATCAATCAATGGACTCCCGAAATAAAGGAAACGACAAACTGGATGTCACCCGTGCCCATCTTTAACAGAGGCTCAAATAACGAGCGCGGAAAAACTTGGTTTACATGAAAATACTTTCCGAAAGTAGTAGTCACGACAAGTATTCCAGAATTATAGTTCCTGATTGCTGAACACTTAGGTAATTACTGAAAGGCCGTCACGATACCGGAATTTAAAGATTAGGATGATGCCTCAAGTCCTAAGGTAATCAAAGATAATAGCTGCAGGCCATAATTAGATGAGGGAATTATATGCTCCAAATCTGAAGGAAATGAGTTATGATAGAAAAACGAATTAATCATGTGAAGTCATGCAGCAAATACACAAGGTCAATTTTTCAAAATCAAAACACTTGCGCCTGCGGCACTTTGTGATTACTTAATTGATACGAGATACTATATTTTACCTATATATACGTTGTGTTATACAGATATTGTGAGTACGCAGTGTCCTTTAAGACAGCTAACAGGTGACTGGTAAACATTTGTTCTTTGTTTACGACGCTGGGGCACTAGTGATTGTCGGCTGGGGCTCTGGGGTCGGCTGCTGACGTAGGAACGTAGTTTAGGCTTCACTCGACGGAGCGCGGGTAACCATTTGACAAGGTGGCAAAAACAAGTCCGAATAGCTAGCCGAGACCAAAGGAAATAGAAAACTGATATGGGAAAGTCTGTGCTATTCTGTAGCACCACTAGTAAGCAGTGTTAAGTAAGTGTTTGAAATTTAAGTACTCATAATTAAAGTAAGTGCCCGAATCAAGGTTTTCTGTCCAAAAATCGCTGTTTTTTTTTACTGCAGCATCAGTATCCAACTAGTTAAAAACGTTGTGATTTTTCTTTTCTTTTCTCAATTTGTTACGCCTATATAGACGCAACGCGTCTCCTAGCTCCTTAAGGAGCGTTGTGCGCATGCGTACGCGTGATAATCTGTGCCGTAAGATAACACATTATGAACGATTTCTTGAAATGATTACAGTCGTTTATAATGTTGGAGTACAAAAACACTTAAGCTACAAAAGTATGCGAGAAAGAAAGAAGTACATTTGGTGGTAACAATTTGAATCCCAACATCGCAATGCTTTACTCTTGGTTACCAAAACATATTCGTGCCAAATTTGGAAGCAATCACTCCATTAGTACTATTTTTATCACAGTGTAAATAATTGCACGTTCATATAATATATAAATAATAAAGTTGTTGTCTTGTGCACATTGGAAGAAGGAAGTCAGCTCCTTTATGACACTCTGCAAATAGGTTTTGGAAGGTTTTATGCTCGAGAGAAATTTACACTAAGTGCTGTCACTTACGGTCAATTACGTTCCATTTAAACCAAGAAAAAAACATCTATCCAATCGACTGTTGAGAGTTTGCTCAATGAACTGGGTTAGAAGAAACCTGTATCAATAAAAACTTACAAAACACTCGCAATTTTATAAAATATTAACTTCTGTAATATCGAATATAAACCGGCTT
This sequence comes from Gryllus longicercus, assembly GCA_038098605.1. Taxonomy (NCBI): domain Eukaryota; kingdom Metazoa; phylum Arthropoda; class Insecta; order Orthoptera; family Gryllidae; genus Gryllus; species Gryllus longicercus. The sequence goes on from JAZDUA010000740.1 coordinate 509,237, forward strand.
CGATGGCTAAGGGCATCAATTGATGTCATTACAGTGCCTATGACCGGGAGGCCCTAGGGTCCGAGTCCTGACGGAAGCACGATTTTCGTCACTAGCTAGAGAGCTGGGTCGAATTCAGCTGCTGTCTGGAGGACAATCCTAGCGGCCAGCTTTTCCGATCAGTATTTTCCCGTTCAGGGTTCTCCGATCAATTCTAGGCGAATGACGGAACAGAACCCTAACCGGGCAACGGATCGCGCACGATCTTACGTTTCCTTGCCTTGTCCTATCCTTACCGCTTACCTAACACATTTGCACTTACGTACTCGTATGTGCACACTTACACATCATGAAAACCATCAGGATGTTTTGAAATCAACTAACAAAACAAAAGCATGAAGAATATAGTAAAAAATAGTGCATGTAAAGAAGATACACGCACTTTTGTGTCCGACGACCGATTCATTGATTGGTTATGATTCCGGGCGTGTCAACTGCTAACGTCATTATTCCCCTAAGTAGAGCGCACGTTTTTTCTTCGAGGGTTGGCGGTGATCATTCCCTACTGGATGGCGAGATCCGGCGCCGACCTACTCTCCGGCTAGCGGTTTGTGTGTGTGTGTGTATTTGTGTGTGTGTTTGTGTGTGTGTGTGTGTGTGTGTGTTTCCTTATCTATCTCCCACCGTCGGGGCAGCGCCCCTACCGGCAGAAGCTCTAAGCTCTCGACTGATCTCCCGGCTTGTGTGGTAGTTAGTATATTGCTTGTAAGTGTGTGTATAAGGGGTGAAAATACGACAAGGAAGAGGGAGGAAAGATCGCGCGCGGTCCGTGGACCGTTTGTTAGTGTACTGCTTCGACATTCGCCTGATGTTGTTCGGGTAAAACCCCGGAAAACTACCGATCAGAGAAGCCGGCCGCCAGACCCATCCAGTTACCGAATCGGCAAACCTTCTGCCTTGTTGTTCAGAACACGCGCTATTCATCTGTTTACCTCAGATGCGCAGTACTGTCCATATTTCCGTTCCTCCTTAGTTTTTCTGCGCTGGCCGTCTACTTCCTTTCACGCCCCCTGCTTGCTGATTGGCTAGTCCCGTCTAAGTATGTTATATTGTTTATTCCTTGAATAATTTATTCTTTCGTTTTTTATGTAATTAACTAATTCCAACGGAAATTTATCACGTGCCCATTTGAGTTTATACATCACTATGACTTCCAGGATTTTCCCAGTTTATTTATCACACTACCCTTCCCTTACATTCCCGTAATTTTCCAAAACGCCATATAATTACTTCAGATTCCCCATTGTTGATGTCGTGTATATATTTAATGTCGCGTAATTTGTTTATGTTTAATTTTCACTGATATGAATCATCACAATGTCATTAACATTTACATTAAAGGCAGTCTTAAGACATTACTGGATTTGCGAGCATAAGTGCTTGAAACTTATCCAATGAAGTTCCTCGAAAACTTAAAGCTTTTCTGTAAAACTGAGATTAAAATTGTGCATTTTTAGAAACGAAAGAAAAAAGACATTTTGTCCAAAAACGCTCCAAACTTTCAAATTAAAATTTGGACGTAGGACCAAGCCTCTTCTATAATATTCTCAAAGGTATATTTCAATTCTACTATTAGGGGATCGAAAAGGGATACAATGTCTTTCAAGCACCGATGGAAGGCAAATGGGGAGAGGGTAGCCAAAACCTAAAATCTACATAAATTAGAGAGATTAGTAAACTAACTAGTTCGAGAAAGTCTGACACTGTAGCATCTCTAGTTTACATGTGAAAAAAGCACAATACTTTCTTTGTTGATCGGTACAATTATATGTAATAGAGTGATTTCAATGGCTGAGGTATTGGTACTTCAAAATACTGTGATGAACGTTACACTACAGAACACATTAGCCGAAATGTTTCCCTCTCCCCCAGTCCTATGTATTATATTTGATAGCTTGATATATCTTCGCAACAATTACTTCTCCATATTAATTCAACTTGCGTTTCCTTTGCACGAAATACAAGGTGACGAAATCCACTATTTTACGCCCTTTACTAAAACGGCACCGTCACGTGTTCTTCGTAAGTTTCTACAGTAACATTCGAGTCAAAGCTCCAGTCGTAAAGCACCGTTGGTTCTTAGAAACATAAACCCGTTGAGACCACAAGAATGACACAAAGTGATGCATTCAAAAAACAAAAAATTAAATTAGGCGGAAAAAGAGTAGAGAAAAGAGATGATGTCACCATCAGAGCGTAGTTTGTGATTAAAGTGGGGTAGATGACTCACAATACACTAATGAATCGTTCCTTAATAGACAAACTTACCGTGCCAGTTTAATTAAGAAGTTAATTTCGAAGTACTTTCATAAACCTCTTTTGATTAATATAGTCTGGGGTTAAAACCTTGGTTGTAGCGCTGGCGAGGACTGTATAGCGACAACTACAAAGTAAGTTGACAACCCTGAGAACAATGAGCCAATGCTGTCTAACGCGTAAGCATGGACACTTGGGAACTTAAGTAAGGTGATGGCCAAGGAGCTATCGCCAACTGAGCCGTCGTAGGGTGGGTGGAAGGCGCCACGCTAGCGAGAAGTAACCGGCTGCGGCAGGAGAACAGTTGGGAAGGCGCTGATCGTCACCGCGTTGGTGTGCAGTGCCCTGAAGGATGTTGTTCCGCAAACCTCTACGGCGAGGGTACTGCCGAGACGCCATGTTGTGTAGTCTATCTTGCAGGTAACGAGCTTTGGCTCATGACAAGCAATACGGCTAATTCGCGTTAGCTGATGCTGAAAGGGAGAGAAAGCTCCAGAAATAAATGGGTGGAAATTGTTATGTAATTAGTGTAAATTAACTAGATATATGGCGAGTTATTTCTGGTGGAAATAAATCTCCACAGGTTTCTCTTCAAGTAGATGAGCAAATGTTTCTAATGCCATTTTGTTGAGAATCGCTTTGTTTCTGCGCAGCAGTTTCTTGTCAATTTCTCTTCTTCTTTTGAAACCACAAGAAGTTTGTGCTTACAATGATTCGAGGCTCTGAGGATGGTTCTAAATATTAACGAATATTATTAAAAGGTCCTTTTTTCAGGTACAAAAGAAAACACACAAATTTATCAATTTACGGAATTTGGTATGCAAATTACGGTATCTAAGATAAATAAACAAAAGTATTAACACTTTTACACAATCATATTGTATTTATTAACACATATAATAAACATATTACATCCACAATGTGTTATGATAAAACTTATATGTTCATTACTATCGATCTTGCAAACATCAACATCAATGTCATTTATACTTATATATTATAAAACTTTTCACCTGATGAAGAGGAACTATATGCCTCGAAAGGAGTGTCGTTTAGCAAGATTTTGGTAATTAACATTTAAGTTTTAGCATAAAACATTGTGAATTTAATTTGTTTATTATATGTATGTTAATAAATGCAATATGATTGTGTAAAAGTGTTAATAACCTTCGTTTATTTATCTTTGATATCGCTGACTATGAAAATAGTGGGTCATTATTGAAATATTTTATTTAAATCAGAATAGAAAGACAGTGCTTGAGTGTTACACGTATATATTGTTTTTATTATTTGAATACAATATTTTTAATTTGAAAAGTTTTGATTTTTTTGACGTTAATTTTGGTGATGTTCAATAGTCTGCCCATTGAAGAAAACGCTCATATGGTAATTTAAAAAAAGCTGAATTTTTTTATAAGGACCATTGCTCACTGGGAAATTTGTCTCCAGAGATACTAGTGGCTCATCCCAGAAGCACGCAAGTTTTGCGTTCGACAATTCTTAATAGCGCAAGTGTAGTGCAGTGACTTTTTCAGGAAAAGGAAAGGCCAACAAACGTGCGGGAGAAGTGTGGTGAATATACTTACCGTTAATATGTAAATTACTGGGTACCGAAGGGACGTGCAGAGAAGAGAAGTGAAGTGAAATGAAACTATGAGATGGGTACGGAGAAGGGATGGGCACATTTAACCTATTTTTTATATTCGTCTATTCGCGTTTTTATTGCATTTTTGTTTGTCTGTTTCTTTGTATCATCTTTTTTTAATACTCGCACGTATTGTTTCTTTTAATTTTTACATTTGTACTTTTGTTTTGCTTAACTGCCACCGAGCGTACGATCATTTGCAGAAATAAATTATTACTATTATTTTTATTTTTATTATTATTTTTATTATTTTTATTTTTATTATTGTTTTATTTTTATTATTATTATTTTCATCTGTTATTTTCTCATTTCATTGGTACATTTAAATGAATTATTGTACAGATTACAAAGTCAAAGCACAATACATCTATTTTTAAAAGAATTCATAGTACATCATTTCCCATGAATTTCCGAACTATTATCATTATTATCATAATCATTATTATTTACTATTATTATTGCAAATTGTTGACGCTCAGTTACAATTACGTGACGGAGGCGTGAATGGCGGTGGCCGCCCGCTGAGGCTAGCCGCCAGCACAGCAGCTGCGCGGTGCAGGCCAGTGCGCGGCCGCGTTCCGCCTTGGAGCCTCCGGCCCCGAGCACGTGCCCGCGAGACGAGACGCGACGCGCCACGCCGCGCCTCGGCGGCTGAGTCAGCGCGCAGGCGGCGGGCGGTCCCGAAGCGCCGGCGGAGGGGGGTGGGCGGGGCAGCGACGAGGCGGCGGGCGGCTTTCACCGCAGCCGCAGGCGTCCGCCCGCGGAGAGCGCCACAGCGCCGCGCCGGCGACACTGATCAGAGAAGCGGCACTGCCCATGCATCTCATTCATTTCAGGCACTTCACACGGCATCGTCATTGGGACGGGAGCGGGGAGGTCATGGGTACCATTGCTTAACGAAAACAAGCACTACATTTCCGTAAAAATGTTCAATATGTTGTTTGCTTTTTTTTGACCTCACACTTTGGGGAATATCTACACATATCGGGAAGAGGCTCTCCAAACCATTTCGCAACTATGTAAATGATTTGATATAAAATAAACTGTTTCAATTAATTCATTTTATTAATTCAGTAGTCAGCGAATTACTAGTACATACTACAAGCTTGTATAATATCCTTTACTAATACATACTTGAATATCTGACATTGTGCATTGTGAAACCTTGTAACCGTAATAAAATGCATCTGAAAAAATTATTAGTAGTATTATATTTATTTGTTCCAATTCCATTCAAGTGTTGTTATGCATTTACTAATCAAACTTCTCCTATGTAAATAATATGATGTGATGTATGGTAAAGGGGGCCCAAACACGTAGCTTCCCCCTCTTGTTTTAAGTTGCACATACATATGCACAGCATGTTGTTGGTTACAGAGATTTTGCGTAGCTAGAACGCACTTCATTGTAAACTCACTTTTCGCATTCATTGTAAACTCAATCGCGTGCGCGAATTTTTATCCTGCGAGTAACCTATATCGGAAAACAATACTCTACAAGAATTAACAGCTAATTACGTGACTTGTATAGTCGCGATAAACGGAATTTGTTACCAAGTGTCGCGACAGTACGTGCTGCTAACTCAATTTCCCAAAGATTTAACCTCATTCAGGTGGACAGCTAAATGTCAATCAAGAGGATTGGCATTATGCACATTTAGCACACACGGCCGTGACAGTTCCAAACCACGTCTATCGTGACAGTTCCAAACTACGTTCATTTGCAGTAGTCTTGGAACGAAAATGTGCAAATTGCTTTTTCGCGGTACACAGGCCACATGATTGCCTCAAACGTGCGTCATATCGCTTTACAACCCGCTTTATTTATTAGGACAAAAACTCTCCAATAAAGAGAGACAAATTCTTACTTCATGTTAATCTTTTAGAATCCTAAAACAAGCACGAACATTTAGGAATCGTTCATTACACTAACGCGTTTGATCAGCCTAGGTGAAACACATCGAACGTGTGGGCTTCAGGCATCTTAAACTACCTGCAGAAGCCCTAGAGGCTCTTCCTTCTAATGTAGCCAAATTTAAAAATATGCTTCATTCCATCTAGGTTATCTCGAATAATACTGACTGAGACATCTATCTTTATTATTATTATTATTATTATTATTATTATTACTATTATTAGTAATGTTATTATTACTTTTATTATTATTGTCATAATTATTATCGTCATGGCCCTTATACAGTGAAGTGATGTGAAGTGTAGTGTAGTGTAGTGTAGTGAAGTGAAGTGTTATGTAAACTAGAAGTGAATTTAGAGTTAGCTAGAAATAAATTGGAACTATTATATCGACCCCCTAATTCTAATAGTAAACCCAATTGTAAATGTTGAAAATGTTTAGTAATTTTAATTTTAATTGTTATCATGTTTGCCACCGAGCATTAGCTTAAAGCGAACTTTAATAAATCTATCTATCTATCCCTCTACTCGCCCGACTGCGTCCCGTCGCCAGTTTTCCCTCACCCCCGCTTCCCAGCTAATACCCTTTCACTTTTCGTTACCTGAGAGGCATACCTCCGATTGCATCCCCGTTTCCTTCATTTTGTATTTGGGAAGAAGTAAAATGTTTTTGTTAAGTTTCCATTTATAAGCAGCGCAAAAATATGTTCTTGCACCAGCCCAGAGAGAACCGTGAACTTAAGTGAACATGACTGAAACTTCGGAATTGTGTATGATAAGTCAGCGGGACAAGAAAATGCTCGTGATAGGAGGTTTTAGGTTTTGTTTCCACAAATTTAAGTGTGGGTTTTAGCGTTGGCAGTGCTCTAAAAGGACGTGCAAATGTTGCTTGAAAACAGACAGAAGTGGATAAATTGTAATCGATCAATATAGAACTAAGCAAATCACGGTGAACGTAGAAATCAATTCTTACTCTAACCCTAAGGTAGAAAACGGAACGGGTTGAAGTTGGGCGATGCCATGCTCGGGCAAAATGTCACATATTCCAGAAGTGTACGGTCCTCTGTCAATATTAAATCATAATTTCCTCTATATTTAATAATTAACAAGAGCATTTGGAAATATTGATACTGAAAGTTCGTTACTGATGAATACGTAAATGAAGGCTTGCAGTAATAACAAAATTCGCTAATCATAAATGTTAATATCTCGATCTTGGTCAAAGTGTCAGTCACTCTGGGTGTTATTACCCCCAGCTCTTCATAACTCTCTCTCTCTCTCTCTCTCTCTCTCTCTCTCTCTCTCTATATATATATATATATATATATATATATATATATATATATATATATATATATATAGATTAGCAAGATCAAAATCGAGATATTAACATGCACGAGTAAAAGAGAGAGGGGGGGAATAAATGCTTTATCCAAATGTTGGTACTGAAACAAAATGTAGTATCAAATGAGGAATTGCAACACCTCACGCCTATAGTGTACATTTATACATCGATATTTATCCCCTCGGGGCAGGGGCGGGCGGCATACATTCGAGCCATTTTCGACACCAGTTGACAAACTGGGGCGGAACGGCTTGCTAGTCGAGTCACTTCGGAGATGAGAATTCTGCACGTAAACGCCTCTGATCTATTGTTTTCTCCATTCATTCAAGGAAGACCAATACCTTAAAACAACGAGCCAGAAACCACCCGGGACCCTTTGTTGTTGTCCATCATCCTGCAAAATTTTCCAAAGTTTATGCCAGGAAAGACCTTAAATCAACGAAGCTAGAGTGCAACTTGCCATATCTTTAGACGGGATGCTAAATGCTGCCTAGTTAGTAAATGATGCATATGGTGTTTTAATAATCTTGCAAACATAAAGAGTATTTTGCTTAAGGGCAGCAACGAGGCTAGACATGTTCTCTGTGCCAAAATCATCAGCTGGACAAATTAAATAATTATGTAATATTTAGGGTAATTTTACACCCTCAATTTGCATAACAAACATTTACTATTAATAATAATAATAATAATAATAATAATAATAATAATAATAATAATAATAATAATAAATCCACTTGAAAGCTTTGTCTAATGAAATATTTTGCTCATGTTCAATTGCACTCTCATAGGAGAATACTAAACGATTTGATTTCAGAGGGAATTCCGAATGAAATAGCTCTCTGAATACGACCTCCAGTGAATTCCTCTTCTACGAACTGAACAAAGAACGATTGTTCATTTTCATTACCCGACGATCTGAGTGTTCTGGCCAGCAACAATTTTCTCTCTCGCTCTCATCTTTCTCTCTCCCTCCCTCCCACCTTTCTCTCTCACACATACAAACGCTTGCCAACGCTTCAACAACAGAGAATCAGCAGCTAAGAGTCAAGAATTTAACAAGTATGTTGACGACGGGAAAGCCAGTCTGATAACGGTACAATGGCAAACATTTTAACATCACTGTTCGCAAGAGAAATTTTGTAATTACCACAGGAAAACCCTGTAACAGTCATCTTTTGAGAAACACGTCCGAGTAAACGAAGATACGAAGGATTTCGATTTCCAATAATTTGTAACAAAATATCCCGAACACGGATGATAGAAACAGATGCAAACAAGACACGGATTTTTCCCGGTCGGGGCACAAATTAATTGTGCGCTTTCCTTGAAATGTCCCAATATCTGTTGCGGTATGACGATAAGAAAGCGCACTTCTTAGGTTGAGAATACCATAATGCAGCGTAGCGTCTATGTGCTAACCACACGTACCCCTTCACCCATGGCTGCAAGGCTTGGACGCTGCTAGTTGGCCTTAGCTCGTAAAGAGGTGTTGTGCCAAAGTACTGTGTCAATTGCCGTTAAATACATCTTATCTTAAATCAGAAGTCTAATAATCACCAAATTCATTCCAGCGTCTTTGCGTAAACTGAAGATTTTCATGTCCTGACGATAGGAAGACAGTTCTCGCCATTTCATGATGCAGAAAAACACATAGGTGATGAGAAGCCGTTAGGGGAAGTTGTGGTGAAGGTAACGGTGCCAGCGGAAAGTGATTGAGACAATGAACGTGCAAAAACTCATTAACCCAAGGCGCTCGCCAGTCACGCTGGCGAGAATCAGTGAGTCTCGCTCGCGAGCCGGGTCGACGCGGGTTTTGAAGAGCCAAAATCGTCCGTCGCGTGGAGCTCTAGCATCTGGCTCGAGGAATGCCAGATTTCATGCAGAAATTTGAAAGGGAATCGCATAGTCGCTTCCTCTGTGAACTGCAGGGTTCCCAGGCCGCCCTCCCCCGGAAAGGAACTCCTTTGCAGCCGATGTTGTGTAAGAGCACTGACACCTCTGGTTTCTTCTCGAAAACAAACAACATACTAGAACCGTAACCAGCGCTTGGATATACTCACGGTAGAAAGGGAAATTAAATGAATCGAGAAATTTCGGCGGGGATTCTGGTGATCTACGTGATCATCGCCTCTTTCCGAATCAGGCGCGAACACGGCCCAGCCTCGCGGAGCCACGTGACAGAAACCCGGCTCTAGGGCCGCACCGGTCAGTGTTTGGTCATATATACTCCGGGGCTTCGGTTCAGATACGCAAAAGGCGGAGCGGGAGAGGGTGACTGGGGGGCGATAGCAGCGACTCTGCGGCGGAGTCCGCGACAGTCGGCAAAGTCGGCGGCGCAGCGGCAGCGCGTGGCGTCTCGGCGGAACCCAACTTCGCGCCCCTCCCCCTCCCCTCCCACGCCAGGCGCGCTTCGCCGAGGGAACAATCGCTTCGCAATGGGCGTGCTCGTGGCGGCGCCGACCGCTGACCTCGACGGCGGCGCTGCGACGGAGGGGGGGGGGGGGGAGGAGGCTGACGCTCAGGCGGCGTTGTACTGCGCCCGGGGCCCCGCCCTCCACGCCCACAGCCGCACGCTGGGCCCGAACGGTCCGAGTCGCGCGCAAGGAGGAGAAAGCAACACATGTACAACGGCTACGTTACAGTTTATATTGCCGATGCACAAGACAGTCGACGTCTCCAAAATAGTCTTTTCTTAAATTTAAGTTAAGAAATACATTGTCAAAATATAAGAAATTTACTAGGAAATATATAAAATTGTTTAAAAAAACAACAGATAGAATCGTTTGAATTCGTCCTGAATGAAAAGCATTCACTACAACTGGTGGCACTACAACTGGTGAGGCATATGAAACGACAACCTAAGCAATTGATCCCTCCACCACGCCAAAGGCTAAGAGATAAATGGGCGAACAAGTTGGTGTATGATCGGGGAATGGCAATGGCATATGTGAATTATTAAAGCACTCTTCTTCGGTCGGTTGTTTCCGTAGCTTCCTCCGATCGATTTCAAGTGCAGCCTTTTCGAACGTTCCTTCAACCCGTGTGTAAAAATGAAATAACGCTGTTAGTGAAATTCGAATATCCTTACAAGATGAAAATAATTAACAGAAACTAATTTGAAATGTTGTCGAGGAGTGTTTATTTAAAAAAGTTTTACCAAAACATAAGAACTAAAATAACAGAAAAGAACTGAAATAAATAAACGCTGAAAAGGAGTAAAATTAATTTGGCTGCTTTGAGTTTCATTGACACAAATTAATCTTCTTTCTAAATATTTACAAACACTTGCAAAAAAAAATGAGATCGGTTTATTGAAAGCGTCGTCCGCTGTGACAGAAAACTCGCGAGTCATTTCGAGCCACTGTGCTCCGCCGTCGCTTGACAAGGGAGGCCACGAGGCGGCGCCACCGACAAACTGGGGCAGGCTGATGGAAACGGCGTCTCGCAGGGTTCAGCCATCGGCTCCCGCATCCAACACCCGAGACGCCCGAATTGAATGAGGATTCGCCCAGCAGGATTTTGTATTATTCGACATCTTAGGTTGCTACGGCGTCTTAATACGCTTCCAATTTATTTTAGATTCCGTTCCGTGATTTTAGTGAATGGTTCTTGCAACCTCCGTGTACGCACGTACATTTTTATGCTCAATATAACGTGCTTAAAAATCGTTCTGTAAAATTAGCAACGACTGTCGGCGAAAGTATGGTAGAGGAAAGCAAGGTGTTGAGGGGAAAGGCAGTCCAAGTAGGTCAATTCAAATGAAAACACAGTTACACTTTATTTTGTATGTGCAACATCATAAAATATATCTTGACACCAAAATAGGGTACATTTTTTATATCAATTACATGATTATTATGAGGAGAGGTCCCATTTATAAAACCAACAAACAAGGACGCATTGAAGCGTGATGAATATATTTATGGCCATGAATGATATTTGATTTTGATACTTTAATAAATAAAATATATGAATATTTTATTTATTTAAATTAATAAAACGTAAACAATAAATTTGACAATTATGGATGGTATGTACTGAATTTTTTGAACTTTAAAAGATGATACAACACAAATGCGGAAAATAAAATAATTTAAATAATATGCTGGTAGATGCACCATGATCATTATTTTTGGTCTGTAGCTAAGCGAAAGGTTCCTAATGTAGTCCGCTAGAGGCCAGCAGCGGTACTGTAGAACCACAGAGTGCGCATAGGGAGGTGGCCGTGTGACTGATCTCCACGAAAGTTGGCACATCAATATTTTTTCACGGAGGTTTTTATTCTATTCATTTATCTGTAACTAGATGGCGTTGCAGCACAAGATGGCGCTTCAGTTAAATGAATTTCTCAATCCACCTGGGAACCCAGCTTCATTATTGCTGGGCGTTGCCGCGTTACGCGGAGGAGGCCAGGAGAAAGTGTGTGTGAGAGAGAGATAGGGAAAAGGAAGAGAGAGAGAGAGAGAGAGAGAGAGATAGGGAAAAGGAAGAGAGAGAGATAGGGAAAAGGAAGAGAGAGAGAGATAGGGAAAAGGAAGAGAGAGAGAGAGATAGGGAAAAGGAAGAGAGAGAGATAGGGAAAAGGAAGAGAGAGATAGGGAAAAGGAAGAGAGAGATAGGGAAAAGGAAGAGAGAGATAGGGAAAAGGAAGAGAGAGAGAGATAGGGAAAAGGAAGAGAGAGAGATAGGGAAAAGGGAGAGAGAGAGAGATAGGGAAAAGGGAGAGAGAGAGATAGGGAAAAGGGAGAGAGAGAGAGATAGGGAAAAGGGAGAGAGAGAGATAGGGAAAAGGGAGAGAGATAGGGAAAAGGAAGGGAGAGAGATAGGGAAAAGGAAGAGAGAGAGATAGGGAAAAGGAAGAGAGAGAGAGATAGGGAAAAGGAAGAGAGAGAGAGAGATAGGGAAAAGGAAGAGAGAGAGAGAGATAGGGAAAAGGAAGAGAGAGAGAGAGATAGGGAAAAGGAAGAGAGAGAGAGATAGGGAAAAGGAAGAGAGAGAGATAGGGAAAAGGGAGAGAGAGAGATAGGGAAAAGGGAGAGAGAGAGATAGGGAAAAGGGAGAGAGAGAGAGATAGGGAAAAGGGAGAGAGAGAGATAGGGAAAAGGGAGAGAGAGATAGGGAAAAGGGAGAGAGAGAGATATGGAAAAGGGAGAGAGATAGGGAAAAGGGAGAGAGATAGGGAAAAGGGAGAGAGATAGGGAAAAGGGAGAGAGATAGGGAAAAGGGAGAGAGATAGGGAAAAGGGAGAGAGATAGGGAAAAGGGAGAGAGATAGGGAAAAGGGAGAGAGATAGGGAAAAGGGAGAGAGATAGGGAAAAGGGAGAGAGATAGGGAAAAGGGAGAGAGATAGGGAAAAGGGAGAGAGATAGGGAAAAGGGAGAGGGAGAGAGAGAGAGAGAGAGAGAGAGGGAAATAGGGAAAGATAAAAAGGGAGAGAAAAGAGAAATACAGGGAAAACGAGAGGGAAAATAGAGGCGGAAAGAGGGATAAAAAGAGAGGGGGGAGAGGGATAAAAAGAGAGGGGGGAGAGAGACAAAAAGAGGGAAAAGAGAGTGAAGGAAGAGAGAAAAGGACGTCTGTCGGGTTTTACTAGTAAGACCATAAACTTACGAGTTTCGAAGCTTTTGCCCTCTCATTCAGGAATGATATTACATCTTCGGTGATTGCACGGACGTTCCTCTGTCTATGCAGACTGAAAAAGTATTTGTATGTCTTTTCGTACATTCTCTTCGATCTGGACGGCATGCATCAAACGGGAGCTTGCCTCTTCTAATTTCTGAAGGTCATCATCAGGAAAGAAAATATCTCGGACATTATTTGAGAATAATTTCAATAGCGTCACGTTTCACAAACTTTTCGTAAACTAAGGCATGACAACGCGGACGTCAAGAACCGGTGTTGTATGAATCCTTCCAATTCACATCAACATATTTCATGTATTTCCAATGTACATTTCGGAACTACAAAAAATGTATGTCACACGTCGTCGAAGAAACTTCAAGGACTCGGCCGATTGGCCAATCTAAAAAGTTTGTCTCGTAGCTAACCTTACGGCATTTTACTTAGACTCCAAAGGAGCAATAGGTACATAAGTAACTATTTTTAGAAACAAAAAGAAAACACTCATCTTCTTTCTTAGAGATTACGTCATTCACCTTCTCGTTAAATAAACACTCATCTGTTGTCACTAAATATAGTTTTGAACGGGGAGATCCTATCTCAATGTCACAAGACGTAGTAGGCTCGTACTTGAATGATCCTTACATACATTTCCAATATTCCGATTGTAACAGCGCATCCCAATAATTATAATTTTTTGAATGAAATGTGTCCAAAATGACATATTGTGATTGGTGGCATAAACAATTATTTTTGTATAATTATGACTGATACAATATGCATACAGACGAGGCGACATCGCCAACAAATAATTGGAATGGATGGAAATGGTGTGGAGTTTATACGCCATTGGCATCATTACAGAAATAGATGTAATAGATATAAAATAATGAAATAGATAAAATTTTATTTGTAATTTAGATATATTATAATTTTTTGTAGCACTGAAGATGGCCGCGATGCGATCGAAAAAGCTTTCTGCAAACACCTACAACAAAACAACGCCTCAAATCTATTTCTATAACAACAAATAATTTTTTATAAGGTTTGGTGGGATTTTGTTCTCCGCGGAATAGTCTGATTTCGTTTTGTGGAGGGTATCTCCTGTCACTTTTCCATCTCCTTGTCATCCGCTTCCCAGTTAGTCCCCTGTCACTTTTGGCTACCTCAAACGGTATATTGCGATTGCTTCTCCGCTGGTGTTTCGGGAGGGGGAATGAGGAAAACATTACTTAAGTTTTCATTAACAGGTAACGCAACTAGATGCTCTCGCACAAGCCGAGAGAAAATCTCGAACACCTGACGGTAGAACAATATTCGGAACTGTGAGCGAGTGAAATAGTAAGATAATGCTCTCAATAGAAGGTTCTTAATTTTGTTTTCACAGACTTTTCAATGACGGTTTTCAACACAGGAAGTGCTTCAAAAAGACATGCGCATGGTTCTTGTAAGAAGATGGAAGTGGTTCTATTGTAAGCGACGACAATCGAATTAAATCATGCGAAACTGAAAGGGCTAAGCCGACACCTGTCCGAGCTCTTCCTTGTACTCACGAGGAAAACCTAATGCAATTTTAGACAGACTGTGCCAAAAATGGAATTCCGAGATAATTAAGAAAAACTGTTTCAAAATGTCGTGGGACTTGACTGATGCACAGTCTGGAGGTGACAATTTGAACCCCTAAGAATGAGAATTTCACAGAGCCCATTCTACACCGCACTGCGCTTGACACCACGCTTTTCAGCATAAAATGCAAATTTTCACATTTTGGCACTTAGACTGGACGTCATTTATGCTCCAGAATTGTGCTACGCCTTTTAGGGAAACAGATGCTAGAGAAAAGCCGACGAGCTGCAGGATGTAATCGGGATAGGTCCGGAATCGGGTAAGTACAATGCACGAATTTGTCACTACCAGAGCACCAGCGTTATTTTGGTTTAGATTACAAATTTCATGTACGAATTATGAAATGACTTACGCTTTATGATGTTTTATATGTCCCAATTCCTCCCCCTCGCTAGGCTGCAAAATTACGACACAATGTATCATTCTCTGGGAGAAGGACCCACAATTATAGTTATTAATGTCATTTGGCCAATACAGTGCAAATAATATTTGTAAAAGGAGGCTTTAAACATGTTCATGATATATGAAATAGACATTATGTCGCACAATCCTTGCGGTAATCCACCATCTTATATAAGAAAAAACAACAACATAAATAACAAATACCTGTTCTTGGAACAGAAGAACTCGTACACTATTCTTCACCACAAATCATTCGATTATTATTAATGGACGACAGCCGTAACAATTCTGAACTAGAGTGGCTTTTGGTCTTTGCATTGTGTGTTGTTATATCAATATAAGAATACAGTAGTACGTAACAATAATTTCTTCTTGAGCTCATTAGTCGCGTGAAGTAGCTCACTCTCTTTAAAAAAGAAATCATACAAAAAAGAACAAAATGCGTTTTATTTTGTTAGAAAATTCCTCCGCCTTACAAGGAAGCAATATGACGGGAAATGTTTAAGCTCAGTGTTTGAACTTCCGACCAACCGAGTGTGTTGGGGTGAATTCACAATCAGGAACATCTCTTTCAGCATCCGCAATAAAAGAGGAAAAAACTTCACACCAGGCGGCGGTTCGGGGCTAAAAAGCGGTGCTACTTCCTGCGACTAGGCGAGGCGGGAGAGGGCAGAGTGTAGTATTGGCGGAGAGCGGATCTGAAAGAATAGCGGCTGTGACGGAAAGTTTGAGCGGCATGACGCAGGTCTGGGGGCTTTCATTGGAAGGGACACCAAAGGGGTAAAGAGTACACGGGGGATGGGTGGGAGAGGTACAGGTGTGGAGACCCATAGTTTAAGAAGTGCGGGGAAAGAGTGAAAAGAAGGGTGGCACAGGCTGGGAAGGAGAGGGGGAGTGTTGGTGAAAGGGCGCAATTGGCGAGGGGATGGGGAAAGGACAGGCATGAGAGGGCCTGGCGCGGTGGGGGAAAACAACGGTGTGGGGATTAGCCACGTAGGACGCAAAACGGGCGGATGTGAAGAGGTACGGTTTGGCTATGCCTAGTAGGCAGACGGGTAAGAGATGTGACAAGAGCAGAGTTTTAAAGCTTTACTATGATGTAAATAATAAGCATTTACATCACGAGCTGCGCTAGAAATTATGGAATTTGGAGAACGGGGATGGAGTCGGATGGTGCTGGTTGGATCGTGGTGGTGTAGAGTGAAGCGGAATGCTATTAAGCCTGGTGTGGCAGGGTGGGGTGAGGTGCGGAGGAGTAGGGTGGGGTGGAGTGGGATGGGTCGAAGGGGGTGGGGGCAAGGCCGAGGGGGTGGGATGAGATGGGGTGGGTGAGCGAGCAGAGGGTTGGGGAGAGGCGAGGTGAGATGAGATGAAGTGCGGTGGTGTGGTGTGGGGCGTATGGGGGGTGGGGCCGAGGTAGAGGGGACGGGATGGGCCAAGAGGGGACGGGGTGGGGTGGGGTGAAGTGGGTTGAGTGGGGTGAAGTAGGTTGAGTGGGGTGGGGTGGGGTGAAGTGGGTTGAGTGGGGTGGGGTGGGGTGAAGTGGGTTGAGTGGGGTGGGGTGAAGTGGGTTGAGTGGGGTGGGGTGGGGTGAAGTGGGTTGAGTGGGGTGGGGTGAAGTGGGTTGAGTGGGGTGGGATGAAGTGGGTTGAGTGGGGTGGGGTGGGGTGAAGTGGGTTGAGTGGGGTGAGGTGGGGTGGTTGGAGTGGGGGCGAGGTAGAGGGGGACGAGATGGGCCAAGGGAGAGGGCTTGGGGGTGGGGTGGGGCGGGGCGGGGCGAGGTGACCCACCGCTGAGGCAAGGCGAAGCGAGGTGAAGCGAGGTGAAGCGAGGCGGAGCGCATTTCGCGAAAGCACCTCTGGAGACAGCCGACGAACGAGCGGCAAAACTTTTCAAACAATACGAAGCGGAACAATACGGCGAGGCCGAAAGTCAGGCGAACAGCGGCGCCCGAAAAGTCGCCCATAGCTTGAGAATAAAGCGCGCGCTAGTGAATTTACAGGGGGGCACGCCCCCCGCCGTTTTTCCTCCCCTCCAACTTCACCTCCTTTTTAGTTTCTCATTTTTATTCTTCTCTAGCTTACTCAACTCTGCTTCAGATTATTCTCCCCTCATATATTTTTCCTGTCTTTTGTCTTTTCTTTGGTCTCAAAACCTCCGGAGCACGGTCGGAATGTTTTATGAATATTTAAAATCCGTTTTATTAGTAAGTTGGAAAAGAAACTGCTCATAAGCTCAAGAACAAAAAAGGAATGGTAATGCTGTTCGTCCTGAATGTGTTCCTTTCGGAATTTTTTTTGGTTGAGGTTTTATGGAAGGAACTGTCTCTCCGGAATTTGGCAATATCCTGATCCTTGGCAAGAAGGCATGCCATTTGTTCCATTGCATAATTAATTCCGGTCATGTTTCTTTTACCGTGGTGCTTCTACTCACATTTACATCAAAGCCTTGCTTTGTTCCTGTAGCTAGGGCAAGTGCCATCGAATAGTTTAAACTGAAGTTCCACGGAACGCTGCTCTAGGGGAGGACGAGGGAGCGGGAGCACTCCGTGATACAAATGGACGGTTGCAATGCGAGGAAACAGAGGAAGATAGACGACGTTCGGGGCGTACGAATGATTGAACGCCTCGAGCAATGCGACCAGCAGATTTGGGGTAAAGTGCAATTTAATCACGCTCGGGAAAGCATAAAAGATGACGGCGTTTTGGGTCAGTTACAGTAATCTGCAAGGTATTAGAGGCTAAAATTTTCCATCTACGTAATTGAAGAACATAAATACATTAAAGAAATCAAGGACTCTTTCGCTTCGCAGCACAAAGTCCACGTGCTGAGTGTCTCTAAGGGGCGGAACATCTGTTATGAGTCACAAAGGAGTGAAGGTGATGGCGACGGTTGTCACGTAGTTGTTGCGTTTTCTCTCTCATATGCCTAGAGTCCAAATAGTGTATGGATTATCTGTCAGCTGGTGAAAGGAAAAATCGATTTTAGCTTTCCGCATCCCGTAGTGCACGACTTATTCGCATTTTGCCATATAACATCAAATGCAGAAAATACAGTTAATAGTTACGATTGATGATGGTGGAAAAAGTAAGATTATCGTTTTATACTTTTCCTTTCAGAAAATATCCTAGTCATTTTCAATCCCAGTGTATTTGTCTTTAACATTCTACTCTAGATTACAATGCTGCTTGTCTTCAATGAAAGAGGGTTTCATAAAGAAAGCACACTATTCTTATCGTTCTCTTTCATTCTTCATTTTTCTGGTAGAACAGACTTTTTTAGAAATAATTTAACCGATGTAGTATTGCTTCCGAAATGTTACCGGCCTCATTGAATACTTAGTTCCTCGCGAATAATAAGTCGAAGTTCTGCAGGAGATTGATTTTCCCTAAGGTAATTAATTACTTCAAATGAAAACTGGTGTTATAGAAAGAAATGTAACGTCGGTTTCTTTGATCGGAGTTTTCGCCACTTTCTTTGACCCTTGGTGAACGCCTTTCACAGGCAACGACCAGTCTATGACGATGCCACAATTCCAACAGCATTGCGCCCTCAAAGAGAAAGAAAAAAAGAAGCTAAAGAGTGGAATGCCAGGAAAAGAAAGAAGGAAGGCAACGCTATTCTTTTTATTCCCACAAAATAGAAATTCTGCCAAGAACGCAGTAAACTTAATTACAGAAAAAATATAGCATATTTCAGTCCCTGTGGGAATAAAATGCATCACACTGGGGTGGCGTATCGTATTTTGTTACACTGGCGATGTGCTGGTGTATTCGACGGAAACAGAAAGATATGATCGTCACCATAATTTAATAATAATAATAATAATAATAATAATAATAATAATAATAATAATAATAACAACAATTTTTAGTACAACAAACCGGAAGAGGTGGCTCAGGGCATCAAGGGATGTCACTGCAGTGCCTCTGACTGGGAGGTCCTAGATTCAAGTCCCGAAGGTGGCAGGATTTTCGACACTTATCTAGATAAGCAAGGTCGAGTTCAGTCGCTGTCTGGAGGATAATTCTAGCTATCGACTGCTCTGATTCTTAGTTTTCCGTGGTTTCTCCGATCAATACCAGGCGAATGCCGGAGCAGAACCCTAGCAAACGGGCCACGGACCGCACCAGATCTTTCCTTCCTCTTCCTAGTCCTATCCTCACTCCTTACTTACACTACACTTACACTTACACGTACTACACTACCACACATATCGGAAACTTAGAGCGTATCCCGGCTGTGGCACTTCCCCGCGTGTGGGAGTTACTTCGTTGTGGGAAATCCTGTTAGGTGACGGTAGATCGGCGCCAGATCTCGCCAACCAGCGAGGAAAGCACTGCCACTGCTCGACGAAAACTCACGCACAACACTTACGGGACAAATGGTCTTAACTGTAGACACGACAGGAATCGCTAATCAATGAATATAAATTACAAAAACTAGTTTCCAGCACTTCACAACTGATGTTGGAGAATGAACCACTGTCCGACGAAGTAAGCTAGTACGCGTCAAGTAAACGCCGAAAGTGGAGACCAACGAAGACTTCGTCCTTAGGGCAGATGAAAGCGAAGGGGAGAGAGCCTGTAGATCACTCTGAAGAATAGTAAGAGACGGGGGGAGATCCGAGAGAGCACAAAGATGCAGCCGTGGAGGTGATGCAAAAGGGGAAGGGCGATAGACATTTAAGGGTACGGGGAGACTATATACGGGTTCTTTGGGAGGGAACGTCGAAACTTCGCAAATAAGCTCGTAAGACAATTTTCAGCATATTTTGGCTAATAAACTACGGGGATATTTCGAATGGTTGAGACGCAATAAGCACTCAAAGTTGGTTTAAAAAATTGCTTTCCAGGCAAAACTGCATTGCAGAAGCATATGTAGCTTCACTATGCACACGTTTTCTTGAGCTCTCCTGCTCGTTTAGTAGGAGTTGTGGCGGGTATATAGGTTGTATTTTCTTATAAATATTAACAGCTCAATTCTGTATTTCATTTAACAACGCAAACGATTTTCTACAGCTCGGGAGCGACTATGTCCATTTTCAAATGTTACTATCCTTGTTTTGTCGGTATTTATATTCATCATTCAACTATTTAGAGTTAAAAGATGGGGAAATTCCAGAGCGAATGAATAAAATTTTAAAAAAAAGAAACGCAGATTATACTTCTCTCCCACACATCACACGCAGTTTTTACAGACCATTGACAAACTCCGTCAACTCCCGCAGCTCGTGTCACTGAGTGTGTCTCAACGTGTCTCTGGGCCCAAATCTACAAGAGTCGTACATTTTACTGCTTGTACCTGCCTAAGTCTTGAGATCATCTGGGATCTAAGTTTCCAACTCGCATGAAGATATGCAGATTCACTGTGCCTGTACTGTATACAATGACAAAACATCACATCGCCAATTTTAAACACTACCCTCTAATATATTCACAAAGTACCCTTGGTTTAACAAAATTAATCGCTTAGGTAAATCTTCTCTGCTGCAACTGTTTCTATACAATTAGAGACTATACCGAGCATCCAAAAGGAAAGTAATATTAATTTTCCCAATGACATTTAATGTATTATATATCATTTGTATTGTATAATTGTAAAGAACCGGCAACAAGTATTGTTCTTCAGTTTCTGGGTCAATGACCCCATCAGGTTTTCGCCCAGTTTCCCTGATCCTCGAGCAAATGCTGATATGGCCCCTTGTTTTGCTTCTGGTCATAAATGTAACTTCAAATTAACTTCTCCCCATAGCACGTCACACACAGTTTTTAACTGTTTGATGTAAATAAATAAATAAAGGTGGTGAATACACAAGACAACAAGTGGTGCTAACACAACACGTACTTTCTCGCCCGTACATTCACGTAAAATTACGCGAAAAGTACTCAAATTTTCGAAAAATGGTACATGACCTTATTTCAAAATCTATCTTCAGATTTTATTAAGGAAGAAAATGTAATATTTTAGTTGAAGGAATACTAAAAAAAAAAGTTGAACTTTTGCAATTTTTGAAAATTAGAGTTTTGAAACGAACACTAGACCTGCAACATTCTCTTAAATGTCTTTCACACTATCCATTAATAAAATTTAATCAAAAACAATGGAGTCTTTTTTTTTTTTTTTTTTTTCCGAAATACCCCAGGGGTTTCTAGCAAAGAACGCCCCAAAATTGAAATATCTGTTTCAAATTCAAGGGGTCGCAACTTCAGCCAGATCGACTGGGGAATATCAATTTTTAGAGAAAACCAGCTGAACGTTTTAACCGTTAGCGTTGTTCACAGACAGACGTTTTGCTGTCATTCGATTTTTCGGTTTAAAAAACCCACAAAACGACTTCTGGCTACGTACGCGGTAGCGTGAAAGTAAAAATGCAGAACAGAAAGAGATAACACACATTCACACCACTTCGCGTGCTAGCCTGTAATTCAAATTCCATATCCTAGAAGCTCGGGTGTAATGGGAAAGGGCTCTCGCGAGTGGCTTGAGCTGCTAGGATTGGACCATTCGCTTAATATGCTGCGGAACGCATTACGATATTTTATCTACACAAGTTCCTAAACAGAAACAACCAACAGTAAGCCGACAGAGAATACTGACGTTCAGAAATTAATTCGGGACCAAATTGAAATGAAAGTGCAACGAAAATAATTACGAGTTACTTACGATTTTCAAATACAAACACTGAGCATTCAAATTAAAAGAAAAGCGGTGCTTCGAACTCATCCATGGATGTTACTTCACTTGCGCCTAACTCACAAGAACAATAATGAGAGGGGGGTATACATCGTTTTAAAGTCCTTCAAAGATCTGTCTTGCTCGAGCCAGGCACCAAGGAGTACTAGAGACGGACTAACTTGTTAAAGCGGCGGAGAAGGTGATTTCCCAACAGAAATGCAGCGTTAGAAATTCGGTCCCCAAGTGTTTTCACTACTCTCCTCGAAACTGCACAAAGCGATGAAGTCGCAACCCATCAGTTATTTCTGCTCAGCGCATGAAATGTCAAGGAGAATGGAGAGCAAACTGTAGAAATTTCAGAAAATTAGTTTTAAAATTAGCCAGAAATCCTCGGTCTTGACCTTATTAATTGAAAATAGAAAATAAATATTATTTAAAATAATTATCAATGAGATATAATTAACGTGTGACGTTTGTAACAATAATACAAGTACACAATAGCGGCAGCTGGCCCATTCGTTTACATAACCGATTTCACAGTATTACAAACTCCCGTGACATTTGCATCAAATTGCCTTTCACCGGCAGTCTCTACTGCTTCATTACAAAGGAGTCTCGACAATTATAACTGTTTGCGCTGAATCGGAGGACAAAATGGGAAGACCAGTGAATGACAGTCTGCCGTGCGTGTCTATTGTTGTACGCTGCAACAACAATGCTGCTCTCCGACGGGTGAATGTACAGTTACAAAGAAACAAATTTTCAAGATCAAATGCATCGCTATTTCGTCAAATACGATGAACGCCTGGGATCCAGGAGCAGACTTGTCTGTTCGGATTATCCGAAAGAAAATGTACCGGATTACCTGACAATACAACAATACGTAGCGTGCGATGTGAGAATACGGCTACGTAGCATAGTGAACGCATCAACACATCATCACATCGCATCATCAAGCAGATTCAGTTCCTTACGGCAAAAAGAAGACTACCGGCTTTTTTATCAAGTTCCTCTAAGTGAAAATTACTGTTTCATAAACATGTGATACACCCCGTAGAGACCATTGTAATATACGTTTCATTTCGACAACTTGTGTTTCAATAATTAATGGTTCAGTTCTACAATAATTATAAAATCCTTTCTTTACACGACAAATAAGCATTTTATTTATTTTTCTTCCATTCTGAATTTCGGATTATCCGGTTTTGGTTAGCGGGGTTCTACTGTTTTACGCCCACCAACAAGGTCTTTCCCGATGGAACTCCGCAGGTGCACATAATGAGGGTGTGAATTGCAGGGGGAGGGGTAACGGGGTACTTCCCCCCCTCTCCCGGAAGAGGACTGGACTCCTTCTCCTCCTTCTGGAAAATCATAATTTATCCTCCCTAAGGATACAATTAATCCGCGTAAGGTACCTTATTTATAATTTCCGCACTAAAACTCTCAAACCAAAGAGCCCGCCTAGCATTCATTCAAAGGGTGTCGCTTGAGCAAAGCTGGCTTTCGTTTCATTCGTCATTTAATCGGTTTGACCTTCCCCATACTCCCCGGAGGAGTTTTGAATGTCCCCTGCGGAGAACATCGGCGATTCGCACACTGCGCACACAACGCGGTCGAGAGAAAGCGAGGCGCGGGAGCGCACGCGAGAGCAGCGAGCCGAATGCGCGCCGGTGAATCACGGAGATGGCGCGGCGCGAGATGGCGCAGGCCGTGATGAGGCATCGCCCCTCGCATGCTTCCGCCCTCGATTTGAATCAAACAACAGCAGTCACGGAACAAACAATTAGGGCGTCATCTCGGATGAATCACATTACAATGCGAAGTCTTCGCCCACATTCCGGTGAACGACGGTAGTAGAAATTCAGGTCCACAAGTCTGGTTAGCAATAATGGCATCAGTTGAAATTAATTATAAAAGATTAAGAAGAGCAACACATATTTTGCCTATCGCTAATAAAAAACTAACAGATGTAAAGTATTGGTAAAGGTAAAAGAGGAATTATTCAATGGAAATGTAGGAAATGAATAACTTTGAAAAAAAGTTCTGTTTTTCTATTAGCTGTAGTTTCTCGCATATCATTTTTCTTACATTGATGTCCAATATGTCACTTTAGCGTCAGTGTTCTCTGTATAAAATGTCCGTTATGGATATAATACGAGTAAAATAATGTGGTACTCACGTACAGCAGATGGTCAATATTTGTCTAAGGATATTCAGCTTACCTGAAACAAAATACAAGCACGTAAGAAATCTTGAAATTAGACATCCGTAAGTTTAATATTTTCCTAGGTAAATTATTGATCACATGAGCAGTTTCAAAATAACGAAGAGTATAGTTTGAAAATACATGAATGCAGCAGAACTATACAAATAACCCAATTCAAGGTAATTATGAAGTAAAAATTAATATCTTTCTTCATCAATACTCGTGTTTTCTAAAATGAAAATAGTTCAATAATTACGACAAGAGCACAAGGACAAGTTCACATTCACTTAGAACAGGGCCAATCAATCAACATGCGTTTTAGAAAGATCAACACTAACACCGGTGAAGCAACAGCTCGAAAATAATTAAATGATACCTCAATTTACTAGAGTGACTTCTGGGAATAATGAAGACAGCGCGACGACACGCTCTAAATGTTCATAACCTTCACAACAATTTCGATAAGACATACAGACTTTTGTTTCATACAGACAAAAGCATTCAAATAGTCGATAAAAGAAAGAAAGTAATCTACATACTCTTGAACACAAACTGACTTAAAAAGCCGTCCACTGGCGGATAAGCGTTCGCGGCGTGTTTCAAACGGGAAGCGTAAGACGCAGCCAACCGACAACATCCCGTTCGTGTTCGGGTGGACAAACAGCGCTCCATCGCCCAAGACACTCGGAGGTCGCGTCGTTTTCCCATTCAGTGGACTATTAATGGCGCCGCCCTCGTCCTTACGCTCGCGAACGCCCAGCACAAAGGAATCGTCGGGTTGGAGTGCGAGCGCTTGGATCGCCGCCAAGCAGCGCGGGCAACCTGGAGACACGGCTCCTCTCCAGGGATATCAAACGTTCGGGAGAGCGCTGCCGCCCAGAAGCCTGCGACGTCGGGGCATCGACTCTACTTCCGCTTCCATCACACTCGGCAAGGTCCGATATACTACAGCGTGATTGGAAATGACAGTGAGTGGACGTGTTGATGTTGGAATTACTTCTCGGAGAAAATAGGACGCGTAGCGTTGCGTTTTTGTTATGAATAAGTGATTCATACAATTCAACTGTTATTTCAGTCATGTTCTGTGCAAAAATACATTTTTAATTTTATCATTTTCTTTGTATTTTTATTCTCAAACGGATATGCTGATTGGTGAAACAAGAAATACATACATACATAGATATATACATATGTACAAAATACATAGTGTAAAACTGTGTTTCATTTGTTTCTCGATCTTCACATGCTGAAAATTGTAGATCTTGCAATTAACACTTCTCTGCGTAAGTATTTTGTGCTCCCACAATCAAACTTTGAATTTGAATAGATTTTATTTAAAGTAATCTAGTACAATTTAAATTAAATTAGGCGGGCAACAAATTACTTAAAATAAAATACACTTAAACACTAGCTTATAGCGTCTGTAACAATGGTAAAGAAAGTAATAAGATACGAATTTAAGAAAACCTTAAGTATCGGTCAGGAATAATAAGTAAAACTGAAATTGAAATGAGGCTAGATAGTATTCTACCGGACCAGAAGATACTACGGGCTTGCAATAGCAAATATGCCAACACCACACGCAAAAATGTTGCAAAACCACAAAATGGTTTTCAAAGAAAAAAAAAAAGCACGCACCTTACTGATTAACAACGAATTACATACTTTCATACAACAATTCAACAAATTAAATATTTCAACAAAAAGTCTTTACAAATACTGTTGTATCGTGACTCAGATACACAGTAAAACAGTTCTCGGCTTTCCAAGAACACTAAAACGTTGCTCGTCCATAACACAATACGTGAGCAGCGAACATAAACGCAGGTGAGCTCTTCCTTGAAGCTCTTGAATGATATCAGCTGCGTCGTAAGCACTGATGCATTGGGTACGACAATTCAGTCTGTTCACGCAATATGGAACACAAATATGTCTACTTTTAAGTAAAAAATAAATAGTTTCATTGATTTTGGATTTTTTCAGAGTTACTGGGTATCAACGAAACAAAGAACACCTCGCACATGCTCAGAGGTTGCGTAGTTTTCTTTCAATTCCCGCGCGCATTGTAAATAAGTAATATAAATTATTTTTACCTATGCAATCCTATCTAAGAAATTCTTCTCATTTTTAAAAATACTTGCTAGAAGCATCGGCATAGCTGGAACATTTGCAAGTCGAAATGTTATTCGAGTATGGAAGTGGTTTGTGAATGAGTATGCCTACAGATACACATTTCTGACAGAAGTTCAAGAATTTTTTTATTCCCAGCAGTTACGTTTGTTCGCACTAATCGGCCATCTGTGCCCTCACCCTGCTGATGACAAACTAAA
This sequence comes from Gryllus longicercus, assembly GCA_038098605.1. Lineage (NCBI taxonomy): Eukaryota > Metazoa > Arthropoda > Insecta > Orthoptera > Gryllidae > Gryllus > Gryllus longicercus. The sequence continues at coordinate 535,299 of JAZDUA010000740.1, forward strand.
AAAATGGTGGATTCAATGGGAGGGTTCTTACCGGTTACCAAACATTGCACGAACATATAATCGATTAATTAACTCTTCTGGAAATGCCATCATGACTCTAAACTGAAACTAACAATGAATTACTAGAATTGAAAAAGTAAATAAGAAGATTAATTATCAATAACACAAGGAAACTGCTTTAATAGTATGGCATAATAGTAAAATTAAAATTAACCTTTACTTTGTTAACGACGATTTTCAAGTAACTTTATGCAGTTAATGCTACACTGAATATAAATCGTTCGTTTGTTCAATCATCAACATATCGATTTATTAATTGAAAATTTATGGGAAAGGAAATAAACGCGATTATATTTCTATTTCTGCAGGAATTTTTTTTCTACTACACAGTTGCATTCTAAAATCTGCCACAAAGTTAAACACATTATATTAAAAAATACGTTAAATGTTAGTAGTTGCCTTCACAAACGTATCCTTACGAGACCTATTAATATCTTTTACCATTCCGTTCATTTTCAATCGGCACCGCCCGTGAGTTTGCGGAGTTGTCGGCGGATTGGGGACCCCTGTGCCACGCTGAGTCCTCTCGCGAGTGAAAGAGCGTCGCGAGATGGGAGGCGACCCAGTTTTATGCAAACAACTTCACTTCTATGCAAATAACCGCCATATACGCCAGATGTAGAAACGACGGGACTCCGTGAGAGATCTGCAGGCGCCGTTTCTAAGAGCGGAAGTTTCGTTTGTCCTATTAGCAGAAACGGCAAAATTGTGCAGCGCGCGGGAAGAATTCAAATCTCATTACAATGTGCAAAACTAGACGGACTTCGTCGGTTTAAGTTAGTTCCCGTGTTTGAGTTAGAAGACGCTAGAAACTTAATGAAAAGAAAATCGTAATGTACCTAGACAAACATTTCAGAATTAAATTTGTGAAGCCACAATAGGCCATACTTTCTCCCATTATTTGGAATGTTTACGTAATACTATACTATTTGAACCTCCCAAAGGGGTTTTAAATCTATAAAATATATTTGCCAGGGCTGCAATTCGAATGCAGGCACTTATGTTCCGAAAGCAACGATTTAACTCATTAGACCATTCCGACTGCGATACAAATCACCCGACGCACGAAAAGAAATTGAATTTTTGGAAGTATGAAATTTCAAAGGTTTTAAAGAAAAAAGGGGCAATGACATTCTATTAAGCGAGCTCCTTTCAAATGAAAATTATTATTATTATTATTATTATTATTATTATTATTATTATTATTATTATTATTATTATTATTATTATTATTATTAATCTTGGAGCCATTTTATAGAAAAAATTGGAAAATGACATAGAAGTTTTAAGACACTAAAATACTCGTTTTAAAGAAGGAATACGGCATAGGCCAAATCGATCGGGGAAATCAATTTTGATGAGAAATTGTATATGCTAGGCTATAGTTGTTCACTAAGTCACTACTTCTTTCAAAATGTGAGTTTTTAGAAAAATCTTTTATAGTTATTCGAGGCTTCATAAACGTGAAATTTGACTATCTTCCACATTCGAGAAGGTAATTTTCTACCACTAGGAGCAAGAAAAAATTACATTTTCTGTATCAGAGACTCACAAATAAACTATTTTGTTGAAAAAACTTTACAGATATTTTCAAGAAAAAAATATTTTTAGAAAAATAAGAGCAAAAATATTTTCGAGAACATCACAACACTTCCTCTATCCTCTCCATTTTTTCTTTAATTTTGTTATTCAGAGTAAAATTTACTTAAATTCTCTTATATGGCGTAGGTCATACTTTCATTAAAAACTCATGCGTACGCAATTTTTCGCATACGTGAAATGGTATCTGGAGAAGTTTCTTAAAATGTTCAACACAATATTAATTGAATATTGATAAAGCCTATCATACCTTGTTAGATGAAAAACACTATTAAATACCAAGTTTCTGCCTATTGTCACGATTACTTTTTCTCGCGTGTAACAAACACAAAAATACATGTTTAAAAAAGTATGCTTCTGTTTTGATGGCCACCTTTCTTTCTTTGTAACTACACTGCGTAATTCAGTATTTTCGCATGTACTATCGAAAAAAAAATCTATCTAAAAGTTTGGAACCTTCGCTACAAATTAATCTCATCACCATCACAGGCAACCAGAAGCAAACTTTCATGCACAAGAGCCGTGTACTAAAATTACTCTAAGTAATAAGATCACACAATTTCCGTGAGTAGAGGCGTTGAGGCCTGCCTCTCAAAGCACTTTCGACATTCATTTATCACCGAGCACATCACAACGTCAGATCTTTCGGTGTAAGGAGGATATTAGAACAAGCAAAGAAGTCAGTAGTACCAACATTTTCATAAGAACTTTGAACAGACAAATTTTTTAAATAAAAAAGGAATACTCTCTGAATTCAATATTATATTCCCAAAAATCATAAATATTTCACATACGAATAACTGTAAAAATACTGATATAATAATAATAATAATAATAATAATAATAATAATAATAATGTTATTATTATTTTTTGTTATTATTGTATTTTTCACATCACTATGGTTCGCGAGACGGACTAGGTACTTGCAATAGGTTTAGGCGGCTCCACACATGCGGCATTCGGCGAATCCCGAGCACCCACTTGCCGAATCCCAAGTAGTGTGGATGGGTTGCTCGCTATTCGCCGAGCACCGAACATTCGGTTTTCGGTCTACCCACCGCGTGTCGGTCTTTAGGACACATCAAAGGGAGCGAACACATTTGCCAAACACATCAGCTGTTCGGAATTGGACGAGGAGTACCTATCTGGTCGGCGAATGCCGAATGTGTGGAGCCGCCTTTGGGTTAGGCAAACGTTCTGCAACATGCTGTGCCTACGGCGCCAGGTTCTCAATGACCGAATTCTCCATTAACGTTCCACCTGGGCGTAGGGCCAATCTCGTCGTTTCCCGAAATGCGAAAAATCGAATGCTCGCGCCGCCGCAAGGCAACCGTCCGCGTCCACGTCCGCAGCTTTACGGGCGTTCCGATCACGTGCCGGTACGCGTGCCCTTGCTCGCCGCGGAGGGTGCGAAGCGCCATGACTAAGTGATGCGGCGCGGCGCGGCGCGTGGCGCTGAGCGGGATAGGCGAGGTGGAGTGGGGTGGGGTGGGGCGGGGCGGGGAATGGGCAAGGGGACGGGGGCGGGCGATGGGCGATGGGCGAGGGGGCGGGCGTGGGGGCGGGGTCAGGTGAGGGGCGGGGGCGGGCAAGGGGACGGGGGCGGGCAAGGAGTCGGGAGCGGGGTGGTACAGGGGAGGGGAGGGAACGGGGCGGAGCGGGACGGGTGGGGGAGGGACGGGACGGGGGGGGCGGTACGAAGGCAGGGTGGGGGCGGAAAGGGGTGGAGCGGCGGGCGCACGCAAATCGCGATGGACGCTTCTGCAATATTCAGCGCCCCGACCCGATGCGACCAGGGGCGGTGGAATACGCGGGAGAACACGCTTGACATTGTGGGACGCCCTTCGCCGGCGAAACCGACACACAAAATTCCAGGTTTTGACTGCGAGAAAATGGGATAAAAGGCGAAGAAAGAACTTTTTCATTAGACGAATTTTTGTATTTGTATTTTGCCATTGTATGTCCCGTAAAGAGCAATTAGCCTCGGCGCCGTTAGATTCTGGGGTTCCTAGTCGGTCCCCAAGAACCCAGGAATTCGCATATTCTTCGTGACTTCACGGAGTTAACGAATTCGGGTAGCGTGGCCGATTTCGCGGTCGTGTCCTTTCAGTAGAACCATCCCAGCTTTCATCCGGATGAGCCAGGGAAACCACGAAAACCCCGGTCAGGACGGCCGGCATGCGGATTGAACCCAGGCTCCTGAACGGAAAATCTACGCTACGATCAGAACGCTACGTCCTGATCCATTTCGCTTGGTATAAGGAGAGTAGGTTACCCAAAACACACGGCGACCCTCTGAAAAGGAAATCGTCGCCGCCGCGAATCACAATCCTCCTCGTCGTTGTGAATCCCCATCGTCATCACCGAGAACCCCCATCGTCATGGCCGCCTCGAATCCCCAATCCATCAACTTGAGAGTCCTTAGAATGTTCATATTAAATCCCGTGCTCAACAAAGGCAAAAATCTCGAGAAGCGTTCTGCTCAAGTTCGTCGTGACGCAACGCCAGGGCCAGTGGGAGGAAGGAGGGCGGAGGGGGGGGCGGTGGTGTGTCATGCACGAGACCACGACCGCGTCGGCGGCGGAATGCGGTGCTGCAGTACCCCGAACTTTTAAATTGCGGTAACGGTTAAGGAGAACCAAGGAACTTCGCAGTTTGAGGAACTCGCGAGGCAGGCGAAACTCCAGAACAGCGAATGTACGAGTGGGGCCTTCGCAAAGACACTCGTGTCCCCAGCCACTCCGGATGCGGAAGAATGCGGAATGAAGAAAGTAATCGAATGGTCGAAGTGTGTCTTTCCCCGCTGCGATTGCGCTGGTGGAAGTTGCAGAAAGAACGTGATTCGGCCCAATTGCAGTTCTTCTCTGAGTTGTTCGCGAACACACGAAGACGTCGACAAGGAGGACACGCAACCGCAATGGTTAAGCAAACCACGACTCTTCCACTTATCAAAACATCTCGGCCACATTTTTCCTTCAATAATTCCTTTTTCCCCCTTGCGGTTGCTTTGCTCACGCAATGTGTGATTCTGGGTGCAGTTTGTTTCTGTACCAAAATATTTTAGCTTCTTAAGCTGCTACAACGGTTTCGCAGTCACATTTTGGGGCGAATTTCAAGTTTTTAAACTGATAAAATTTGTTTTAATTTTTTTCACTGTTGTTAATATTGTTTAAAAATCTGAAAAAATATATCTTTAAGAATTTACTTGAAAACTCCGAAAATTTTGAAATTTTTGCCATTACCGAAAATAAGGGGTTTAAGGAACACGAGACGTGCACCATTCACTTAAACGTCCTTCACACTATCCACCAACAAAATTTAATAAAAAAACGATAGATATTCTTTTAATTGTGAAAATATCTCAGAGGCTTCAAGTAAAGTACCCCCCAAAATTAAAATATCTGTTTCAAATTCACGAAACCGCCACGTAAGCCAGATCGATTGGCGAATATCAGTTTTGAAGAAAATCGACAGAACGGTTTAGCCAGTAGCGTTGTTCACAGACGGACGGACAACAAGACGTTTTGCCTTCATTCGATTTTTCGTATGAAGGACCCTCAAAACATGGATTCTGGCTACACCACGTGTTCTCTCTCTCTAAATTTAGGAACAGGATTTATCAATTTTTTCGTTACCAGGGCCCTTTAATATGAGTTTTTCTGCCGATAATTCGACGTTTTTTTTCGCACAACATTACATCTCCACATTCCTTTGCGAGAAAGTAAAAAGAGAGAAAGAGAGCCAACGTAGAAGAAAGAAAGAAAGAAGGCAAGTTAGGGAATGCGCGCTGGCCCGTGGCGTCGCGGCGGCGGCGGCGAAGCCAACGCCCCCTGCCCGCGTGCTGCACGCGGGGGCGTCGCGACGCCGCCCCCACAGCCCTGTCACGCAAGGAATGTTCGCGGTGCTATGCGGCTACTTGTCAACGAGCTTCAAGTGAAGGTGAGTTGGAATGGGCAGTCGCTGAAAAGAACGTGTTGTTGCTTTTAGCACAAACCAACATATTTCGTGACTGTGTGCACAATAAGATATTAAGCGAAAACATACGATTTTGAGTTTCAGATTTGACGCCTGTTATATTCACACGTTTGAATCCACTGCCAGGGTGTCATCTAGAAGATGATCTAAACCCTTTTTGGGACATGAAATCCGAAGCAATGTCCACGTTAACTGCGCAACACCAATGTAAGGGAGAGAGACAACACTACATCACCTACAACATTAATCTCATAATGTTGGATTCTATTAATTTAAGGTCTCTCCGGACACAGCACTGTAAATTTTTAAGTATTTTTTTCTTAATTTAATTATGAATTTTGTCATCATTTTCCTAAAAATTGCCAGAAGGGTTACTAAAACAGCTCCCACCAGTGAATAGTAGAATTTTGTTTATCCACAAAATCTAGATTCCTCATCTTCTCTTCATTAATTTTAAAAAGGAAATTTTAAACAATCAAGCGGAGACTGTGCATTGCTCCGTCACCCCGTCAAACAGCACATGCACTTGCACGGTGCCTTCCTTACAATAAGATATTTTGGTATGCCCCTTAGATAGAATAGATCATTCATACTGTTTCTTAAAAAAAATGGTAATATTAAACGAAATAAAAAATTGTAAGTACTTTCAAAAATTAGAAATTACCAATATTTTAGCCATAAATCTGTTAGATAAAAGAAATAAAACGTCTTAAAAAATTCAAGCCTCAAGATAGGTATATTAATATTGTATTAATGGAGAATAGGAAACGAGTAATTTCTTTCTTCCACAATCTTTGCTAGTTACGTAAGTCAACGAAATGTACTTACCGTTCACGTGTACGAACAGATTATCAAAAATAGAGTTTAAATTATAAAAATAATGTATTTCGGAATACAACAGCAATAGTGTTGGATAAAAATACGTCCAAGTAGCCTTCTGGACGTCAATACATGCTTTAAACAAATAAAAAATTAAATCTATTGACTAAATTTCCACAGTCAACTAAGTATTTGAGGTAAAGTTTTTGTGCCATTTAAAATATAGGGCATTTTAATTTTAAAATGCGCTATCTTTTCTCTATATCCCCTACATACATAATATAGTAAATTTTGAGCAGACTTTTTGCATCTAATTAATTTTTTTTCAACATTTGTTGAATATTTCCCAATCACACACTTGACGACAGGGTAGTTTGAAATGGTTGAGCGGATTTTCTAGTCAGGTACTATTGGCATGGATATTTATTTTATTGTAATTAGAGAGCCTATTCCCAAATTTGATAGAATCATTTTTAGTAGCCAAGAAAAGGAAGGAAGCAGTCCTGTGGTCCAAAAATGTTGCTATATATTTTTTAAATTTCATTTTTTTAAAATTTTATTTATCTATTTATTTATTTATTTATTTTTTTAAGAAGGAATGCACAGCACATGTAGCGGAGGCGGTATTGTCGCCGGGCCGATGCCGGGCAAAATAGAAGGCGGGATGTTGATAGATGATTGTGATATATATTCTTGCACCCAGGCAATTATCTATTTTGTGTATAAAGTCAAGCACAGTGACACGTGTCAAAAGTTGTAACTTGGAAGAACGAATTTATCCTAAGCGGAGTTTATTTCGCGCTCAAAGAATACGTACGGTACTATTACTCTATACACCAGTTGTCTTGCGAAGTAACTTTAGAAAGTTTTATATTTTTAGTCATAAAAATTAAACAACTATATTTTTTCCCAGAACTAAAAGTTTTGAATACTTTAGATGTAACTTTTCTGGGCTTCGACGGCGAGATGCTATTTAACCTCGGAACCCGCTGACTCTTAACCCCGTCCTGGACATATGTCGATTGGAATCTCAACGCTAGATCTGCAAAAGTACGAGTTGTAATTGAAGAGCTTAGGGCAAAAACAAGATAAGCCGTAGAAGCGTCCCGCCATTCGTAAATGTTAGTATCAGTGCCTTAAACCCTCACTTTATTTATTTCTACTTTGCAATTAAGGAAATATTCAACAACTAATAACACTGAGACCCGTGTGCGATCTAAACAGCGGATGATAGCGATAATGAGGTGAATAATGGAGAAATGTTGGAATGACAGGGAAAGGAATATTTCACTTTTCTATCGCAAATTCACCTCGGTTTGGACGAGGATCAAACTTTGGCCCTGGCGGCGAAAGACGTACGTCTTGGCTACCACGTCTCAAGCTGCCTCCTCCCAAATTACAGGAAGGGCAACGAATAAATAAAGGAGAGTTGCGTATTCGATTCCATCTACAAAATCGTCCACAAAAAGTATAATAATTTGATTAATTGATACCCAGAGTGAAAGTCCGGGAAAACTCTTTTCCCATTCTCAGTGAGTCTCTAGCAAGGAGGAGAAAATTGAAAAATGAACATAAAGGGAGCAAATAGAAATACACGTGAGAAAATTAACAAATAATATAAAATAAATAATGAATAAATAAACAAAATGAAAAATACTAACTGCCCGAGCAACGAGGATCACTTACAAATGTTCACAACATGGTTGGAAAAATTCGAAAACTGAAAACATGGTACGGGTGGGTACACCTAGATGGCAGCCATCTTTTGGATTGGAGAGAAGTGAAAAAGACTACCAATTGTGGGAGGGGGGAACCAGAAGAGTTTTTATAACAAGGGGTAGTCATAAAGAAATTTGAATTTGCCTGCTTTTCATATAGGAATGTAAATACAGGACAGAAAATTAGGAATTTGAAAAGTTCAATTAGACTTTTAAATTACAAAAATGAGATATTTTAAACAAGTTGACTAGGTGCAGAAATTTGCAACAAAAAAAAAGTCAAAAGAATTGTCTACTCTTCTGATCCCCCCCTCCCACAATTCGTGGGCTTTCTTTTTTCTAACTAGGACTCGAACCTAGGACTTCCCGGTCAGAGGCACTGCGCCACCTCTCCCGGTAAACCTTCCTTCTTTAACAATAACAAATAAAGGCGAAATTCGCCGCAATGAGGCAGGCCGCCCAGCGTCGGCGTCGGTTCGCGTGGCGCGGCGCGGCGCGGCGCTATCGATTGCGCGGCGCAAGAAGTCCGGCGCGGCGCGGCGTCTTCGTCATGGCGCTGCCGCAGCGCGCAGACCGCGTCTCGCGTTCGCCCGCCGCGCGCGCCGGCTGCGGGAGAGCTATTTCGGGCGCCGAGCATCCGTGTTGACACTCGCTGCGGGCGGGGTCCGGGAGCGCCCGGAACGGAATTCAAATGTTTAGGAGGGCACTCGCGGCGGTCGAACGCGCTAGGAACAACACGTTTTACTTCAAGATAGTACCGGAGCCGAATGGAAACTAGTGGAGCTACAACAGCACATACTTTCTGGCATTGTCTCGGAATGCGCGATTTTTGGAAATTCAGAGGGCGACGAAATTGAGACCCCCTCATTCTTTTCAGCGTTTCTTTTTCTACTCGTGATAAAAAGGAGCGGTTTTTGGGACAATGTTTTTTGTTGTTGTAAAGTGCAATAATTTCAAGCCATAAATACGCAAAAATTAGTTGTTTCAAAAAACTGTACATGACCTTTATCTGAGGTAAAAAACTTCATCTTCAATTTTGTCTTACTATTACAATACTTCTCTTCTTACATTCGTAAGGGCGAGAAAGTAAATAGTAATTTGTTAAATTCAACAGGTAATGAAATGCGTCGTTAAAATCCACAATAAGCCCACACTAGTAAGATTCAGCACTCACTGAAATTAAATTTCAATATTATAATTACATTAAACATATTACTAATAAAATATTCGTCAATGTCACTAATTTTCCATGCTCGAACAAAGTGACTGCAAACTATGCAGCCTCCAACCATTTCAGAGACGTCTATAATTAGATACCCATGAATTTGAAAAAAACAATGAAATAGTTTAGATTTTGGCAGAAAAATGGAAATTTCTGATTATTCGTGTTATTTCACCTATTTTCATAGTGTGCGTTCAGACTAAGACGTTTGAGACGTTTCTGAAACTCACTGCGTCACTGCTTACGGCGTACCTGATGTCATGCAATAGCTAGGATCTAAGGAAGCCGTCCGCCAAAAATATTCGTTATTCAAATGTTGCGTTACGGACTCTTGATATATTCTTCAAATGTAACTGAAGTTTGTATTCGTAAATACACGGTATACCACTATCATTTGTACACACGTTCTACTATCTTATTTTAGTATTAGAGGAGGCTGTTGTTGAAATATTTTGTTCATTGTACTGTTATTCGAAATATTTTTATTTGTTGTCCTTGCGCAGTGATACTTTTGTGTAGCTTTGTTCAGCACCATAGTTTGGCCACTAATTTTGTTACATTTCTTAGGAATACACTTAAAGTGAGGAATTACACGGGTTTTTGTTTAAAGCTTCTAAATTCGTAAGTGTGGGTCCAAATGCGATATGAACCCTTAGGAGTATTTTCATAATTCAATCTTAATCTATATAAGTGATGATAGAAAACTCGGATTCGCATAGATAATTTGACGAAAGCTGCACCACCATCCTAGCAGCTTCAGTAGCAAGTTGTGGATACGCGGGAAAACGCATAACACATTCTTCAACCTACATGCTTTCAAGCTTCAGTAACATAAATGTGATGATACATTATACTGAGCGAAAAGCGGCTTCAATTATAATTGAAATGCTTTAAATCATTAAAAATTATAATAAACAAATTAAACTCAAAAGAACACAACAAATAGACACAAGAAAACACCGGGAATCGAATCCTGGTGAACGGAATTCTGAAGTAGTTCGTTTTCTATTATCGCAGTTTTCTATTTCAAAACAAACAAAAATGATATTGCTGGTCCGAGATCGCTAAGGCAGTAGTGCCGTAGCGATCTCGGACCGAAGGATCGCGGGTTCGAGTCCCGCCTCGGGCATGGTTGTATTGTGTTCGACCTTTTTAACCCCCCTATCATCACATCGTGTCGTCCTCATACTTACCACAGCCATACACGCAATAGTGGTAGCTAATGACCTGGAAGTTGATGCGACCTTACATAACAAAAAATGCTATTACTCCCGGCCAGGATGTCCGAGGTTGTCAAGGCTGAACGGCTGTAGCTGCCTCACTCGAAGGGTTGCGGGTTCGAATCCCGCTTCGGGCATGGATGTTTGTATGTGTTCGTGTTGTCTTCACGTGTTCTTGGTACAGATTTTTCTACAGATAAAGCACAGTGGTAGCCATATGTCGAAGTTGTTAAAAAGCGACCTTAAAAATGCTATTACTATCGTAAATTGTTAAGATTCTCTTCTCTCTCTCGCAGTCTTCTCGAGTTAAAACTGCGCCGAATGAGGCATCCCTACATTTGTCAGAGCACTAATTTGGTCAAAACTTACGGTAAGCGAAGGGAATATATTTTATAATTCAAGGATCAATATATTAAGGGGGTACGCACAGTAATTAGTGTAGAAAAAATAATTTAAAAAACACTAATAAAATCTGTTTTATTATCTTTATTGTCCTATTGGTTTCATAACGATACGTCAATTAGTTATGGAATTAGGAAGGTAAGTATCTGACAGCGGACGACATCCACCGCAAGTAAGACCGCCCGCACCCCCTTCGAGCTGTTTCGTCATTTTATTCTCCTTTTAATGTTATAATCTTCTTGCGAGTCGTAAATTTCTCATACTACCAGTGTGTTGTATATTTAAACTAGGAATTTCTCATACTTACTGTTATTGCTTTGTTATTATTTTATATTTATTTTGTTATTATTATGCTAGACAGAAAGTGTCATTACGACACTTACTTTTGTTATGGAAAGGCAATAAGACATGAAACTAACTGTGTGGATCGTGTTGTTTCACAAGAGCCGAGAGACGAGATATAAATGCATTCTCTTTGTCATAAAGGACCAGATAGTTTGACAAATACAGACACAAACAACATACTTGTGGCAGTCGTGGAAAACTAGTTTGCCAAGATCTAAGTGACCTAAAACTCCTAAAATTAAATTGATGGTAAGACACAAAATGTAACTTCAAATGCATATTCCATTTCAAAATTTGTAAAGTGTACACAAAGACTGGCTTTTTTGGAAAAATAATTTTAAAATTTGGCATTAAGATGGTGTTATTCCTTTTAACAATGGTATGGGCGAAAGGAAAAAAATGGAAAGACTGTAAGAGGATATTATTACGTGATTAAATGCTTGAAGAATGCGGATGCCCGAAGAGTGTACTTGAAAAAAGCAAAATTGTCAAGAACAAAAGAGGCAAGAAAAGCAAGGAAAAGGCTCAAAAAGGATATTAAAGCATAGAAAAAGGAAGAAGGAGGACTAACTTATGAACTAGGCCAGTTTTAAATAACACTTTATTGTAATGTACTGTCAAATGAATTTCAAACTTTAACACTGATTTTCTCAAAACGTCCATTTTAGAAATGGTTTCCCTGATAACGTTTTCTAATTCATGGATCTTCTTCAAATTTTCAGCAAACAATTTACATATGGAGATGAACAACATTTACTACAATGGTATCATTACATAGAAAATTGTAGAAGTTACGAATTTTAAATTATTTTAAAAAGGGTAAATGTAAATAAAAAAAAAATAATATTTTTAAAATGTTTACATACGAACTAGTTTTGTCTGAAGTAAATGTTGATACCCGACCTTTTATCTACTTTTCCAAATAAAAATAAATATTAAATGTTGATTACAACTTGAGTTATAGGGGAAACCGTGGATAGACGCATTGTTGAAGTGCACATTTTACATTGTTAATTGGTATTGTTGAAATCATAATTTTTTATTCAAACTGACATTTCTTATCCTAAATGTTTATTAATAGATTGTAAACATTTTGATAAAAGCTCTCACAGTTCAGTAAAGGAAAAATATACAAGAACCACGAAATATTCCATGTGATAACTGTACGTAGCCCCTTAAAATAAGAATGACTAATGACAAATATGTACGTATAAGTTTAAACGCATTTGAGATGGGTTTATTATTTTTCTTCCTCAACTTCATGTAAATATTTCTCTCTTCGAGATGTTGCGATATTTGCATACACGGTTCAAAATTGAAATGCAGTGTCTGACAGCCTCTTCGAAGACCTGAGATAACAGAGAGACATTTTCCCTTACAACTTCGTCGATAATCCCGCTTGGCAAAATGCATATGTATAGGCCTGGTACTTGACTTTATTTCGCAGCCTAGCTGGAAACTCTACTTCTTGTCACCCTCGTTTGAGCCCCAGAGCTTCGATCTACCATTTCTCTTCGGAGACAAACATCGACTGCCATCATAGTATGACGACAAAACAAGCACACTGCACATCCAAAAAGCTCGAAGCGCGTTGGCACTCGTACGAAGGCTTTCGTCTATTCTGGGGGAAGTCTGCAAACGGGAATTCTCTCGATCGAAATAGATCTAGAGAAACAGCGTTCACCAAAACCTATAGAACATAAATGTTTCTTTATAGAGCTTGGTAATATCTTGCTGCCTGAACAAAACTTTTCTCAGACTTTTCAGTTCCATCGGAAGACTGCGGAGATTCGCCGTTTCAATTCCACTCGCGACAGCGTCGTCGGTTGTCTTCTTATAGATTTCGTTCCCATCGGAAAGGAGTAAATAGGCAACCGCGACCGCGCTGAAGAATATCCACGTGGAAAAACGCTGTAATGAAGACGTCCGGTGCAGGAGGATGGAGCCGACATTATCGTCCGCTATCACGAAATCTTTCCGCGCGGTACACGGAGGCGCCGTATCGGATTTCCGCCAAGTGGAGCGTAAAAAAGTCTGTTGCTGCGAGGACTCTCCGGGAGGCAGGGGGGGGAGGGGAGGGCGCCTATAATGCTGACAAAATCTCCTTATATTAAAGGCGCTGTGCACACAGAACGTAACTCCGCAGGGTATACACTCTCGCTCCGTTATATGAACACAGCCCCGAAGAAACAGAAATCGCTGCGTTGTATCGAAAATCCTGTTGGAACTAATACTCGTACGTAGGGTTGTTGTCAGTTTATTAGATGGTGTAGACACCCTTTCAAAACAAGCATTTTGTTGTTGCTTTTTGTTTGCTTCCTGGATAAGTTTTTCCAAGGACGTATTTTCGGGCAACAGGAATGGCATGTGACATGTTTAGCAAATGAAACTATCTCTAACCTTTACATGAAATTATTTATTTGTAACAATTAAACAAAAAGAAATGTATTTATTATTTTTTAAAGGGCCAGAACATTCCGAATACAGAACATTCAATTTCTCTACATGTCCTCCGCATTATACACTAAACGTAAATAACTTATCAAAGCATTTCACAGACTTAAATATTTGAGAAGCATTCTTCATTTTATAAGAGAAGTTCTCAATGGCATTGACTGTTTTGCACCAAGTGTCTGGCCAAACAGCGTCCTTCAAGCGCAGCCGGCTGCTGACGAGAGAGGTCGCCAGTCCGGGGTGGGGTTGGGGGAAAGTTCTCTCCAAGAAGCCGGCAGAGTGGTTACGGAAGGAGAAGACGGCGCTCGCCCGGTGACCGTTAATGCTGCATGATTAATCACCGTTTCTCTCTCGGTTGGTTCTACATACATTTGTAAGCAATGAACCTAAATAAAACTAGAGGCGTTACAGCATCACGTACTTTGTGGCTTTATTGAGAACGGTGACAAGATATTACAATATTGCAATTTATGATTACACAACGTTTTAGAGCCAGTGATTTACTACATATAGGAAAAAAATATATCCCCTTTTTCATTAGCAGGGCTTGGCAATAAGATTTTTTCTGTAAAAAATAAATAAATAAATAAATAAATAAAATCGACATCCCCCCAGCATTACAATATTTTCTCTACACTATTCAAGCAGTACGCGAGAAAGTAAAAGATATATAACATGTCTGATTGTGCATTAACATCAATCTATTTTCTTGCGGCAGCTACAACTTTAAATGATGTTCTGATGTACAGTACATTCGGTGGGCCTTCAACATTTACGACTTCACAGAACAGTGGTGATATGACAAAGCATTTGCAGTAACTGCAAAGTGAATCTGACTTGAAACCTCGTAACCAGTCGTCAAAAGACTGATGTGACCTATAAAAGGAGGCAATATCTTTTTTATACCAGAGTTGTTGGAACGGATACTCTACCAAATCTTTTCGCAGTTTATGAAATATCCATAAGGAAAAAAAACAAAACAACAACAACGAAAATTTGCTGTGAACAAGAGTCCATGTAATTTTGTAGTATAATTACTCGGAAACAGATACATGGATAATGCAATAAATGAAAACCTCATGCCTTAAAATGATGTTGAGTCTGTTTCATTACTTAACTGTTTCGCCTTGCGTCAAAACTTAACCAGCGGTACAACTCAAAATACGTTTAGATCGTGTTTCCACTGAACTGGAAATCCTCTACGATCTCTTCTGAGCTAGGACATTAACTCAAATCGAACCAAACCCCCCCTCCCCGTTCCCACTGGTAATGGGTCAGTCTTGATTATTTTCATTCACTACGTGCGGAGCAGCCGTTCATTGCTGCTGGCAGGGCGAACGGCTCCTGGCCGCGTTCCAAATCTTGTGTTGACGACTTGTACTCACCCCCGATCATCCGAAACGGCTTTTAGACCCATTCAGCTTTCTATTCGCTGACACGGCAACCTTTCGCGTTTTGTTACAAAGGTCTTATATAACCCCTCTATGTTAATGCGTAGATCAGGGGTTCCGACAGTTTTAGATTCTAGGGCTGTCCGCTCTCTTAAGCAAGATTTTAACAGTCACTGCAAGAAATTAATACAATTACAGGAAGGCAAGATTTGAGAATCTGCCAAATAAAATACCATTGTGTAATTTTTTTACTATTGTCCAAAACTGAAACCGTGAAAATGCTATTCATTTAACAGATGTAGCCAGTACTAAACAAATCACGGGTAAATAATACAGTAAATTGGTCATGGAAAATTACAAAAGGTCGCATTTATTATTTGTAAACTCTCTGCATAAAGAAAACAGAAAAACATTGTTGTGATTGTAATTGAAGCTTTGGTTCCTATTTTTGAACACTATTGCGTAAATAACAATGTTTCTCTTCGCCATAGAATTGGCTTCAGAATAGGTAATCGTTTAATAAGGTGAGCGTATGAGATTTCATTGCTTTCGATATAAAAAGGAGAAGATAACTTGGTATGTGAAACAAGGTAATACCAAACGCCTCTTCCATTTCCTTACTTCCTTCATGACATTGGCAAATAAATTGAAATTTCGTACAGTTTTCGGGTTCTTATATTCCTATATCGCATCTGATTTAATTGACCAAAGAAGAGTAAGTATTGATACGAACTTCAGCAAATTTCGAAAGATTATCGGCAAAAAAATGTATCGACTTATTTTTAACGCTGTAATATGCATGAGAATGAGTATTTGTTTTTCTTTCAAACACATAAACATTCTTTATAAAGTAAACTAATTTAGCTTACCGAAGTGGTGGATACAATTGTACCTACATTGTGTTTTTACATAGATTGTATTGTACTGTAAATAGATATATACAACTGGTAGATTGTACAATATTTCTCTTTTCGTCATTTTTGTTGTTTTGCCTCTTTTTTTTTGAGTTCGGCTAGATCATTAAATTGGACTGGTGCTTTAGAAATTCTCAAATAAATCCAATAGAAGCCCTGGAATACATCTATTTCTCATATCATTCCCTAAATTAGTGGTATTTGTGCTTCTTACATTCAACTTCTGTTAACAAAGAAAACGTGCGCGTGTTAGGAATTTCGTACGACAGACTTCACTTTTCCTGTCATGCCGCTTAACCGATGCGATTAAGATTTATTTAAAAAAACACAAAGAAAAAATGCCCATATTTAAAAAAAAAAACTTCGAAGTGGCTATTGTCTTTATTCAAAACTAACAAATTTCCAGAGTTTTCCTCGACGCTTTATGAGTGTTGGCTAATCTTTGTAATACGGTAATCGAAATTGTCTGGTTGGGACTATCACCTTAACGGCGAAGCACTAGGTAGCTTTCTGGAAAATAACTTATATCAAGGTATGTATTAAGAGGTATGATTGTCAGCACTTTAAATACAGCTTATATCCGAGAATATTAATTATTGCGATGAATAGGTATAACTATAGTAACACCTGATGGAATGAGTATTTAATCAGCCAGAAATCTCTTTTGTTCACCACAAATTCGTCGAAGATGCGATGGCAACCGATAGGATGATGCACCGGCTGCAGACAAAAATATTCAATCAGATTATCCCATCATTATAATTCTTATCTTTCTAAACCACGTTTATTCAACTGGCGGCCCACGGTGACATTTATTGTGGCCCGCGAAAGGTTATTAATCAAACGAGAAAGTCCCTTACATCCACGTCGGGCGAGAGCAATATGCGCCGAGATCACGCGTCCTGCCCGGGTCAACACATTTTTACATTATAAAGGAAGTTAAGTTTAGATTTAAGCTTCTTAGTAAATTAAGAAATTCAAAATCATTCCAATGTGTTTCATTGCGTTAAGCGTTGTACGGCCTGATACCAAGCACGGTTCCATTCACCCCCCACCCCCACGCTTCAGAGCAGCCCGGCAAGTGCGCGATCAACAATACGGGGAAGTCAGGTGTGGGTCGCCCGAGCAATGAATATATTGCCCGCAAACGATATCAGTTTTAGTTGTGGCCCTTGAGGTCTTGCAAGTTGGTCTCCCCTGTCCTAGACAATGGCTTTGTTTGAACCAGTCATTATTTGGTATTCAAGACCCCCCAGAACTCGAGCTTGAGAATCACTGAAGTGGATTTCATATTTGCCAATGTTTTTAGTCAATCGATAGGCTAAGCAATTTTCCGCGGCTACGGCAACAAGAATTCGTAAACGAATTCTCGACTTTCATGCGGGCAGATCTGATGGTAATTACGACTGAACCAACGCAAGCTGTTTACTGATTAAATATAAACCTGGGAAATGCCTCCATAATGATATGGATTTTTAAGAAATTCCCTTAACACCTCACCAGCAGATCAATACTATAATCTCTGTATACATTTGAAGCACCCGCAAAGTCACCGTATACTCTTTCGAGTGTACCTTTCATTCGGAGAAAACAGTAACTTAAGGACTTCTTTAGAAACGTAATAAGCACTTTCCATAGTGCAAAAAATATATATTATTATTTAAATTTTGACTTTCACTGTGAAGACATTTACAAGTACAATGATTGTTAACGCTTGTCTCAAGTTCGTGTGTATTAATTGGATCAAATATGAACGAGACTGTTTGAAAATCATTTTATTGAATATTAGAAAATCAAAAAACAATGCAGAGTACTTTTCTACATAGCTTCCACTATTATTTACACATTTTTGCCACTTTATTGGCAGTTTCATAATTCCATTCTAAAAAAAGTATTGTTGACGTGTGTATAGCCATTTGCGCACGATGTCTTCAACCGCTTCATTAGTGAAACATTACTCACCAACCAAGTCGTCCGAAAAAATGATAGTGCGTAGGCGCCACGTCTAGGCTCTAGGAGGGGTGCTCCAACGCTGTCCAGGGTAATTCCACCAATTGATTGGGTAACAGCTGCAGTAGAAATGACGCTAATGAAGTAGTATCACAAGCCATGAAATGTATATCAAACGTAGGCTAGAGACAGAATTGTAGAGAACCGTGACAAAAGGGAATTTCAGAAGAAGAGGCATCGAAGGAAGACAGACCTTAATAAAGAACGGATGCGTAATTTAAGACCGAGCATCTTTTGCATTTCCAGCTGCAGTACAAAGTACGTGTATACTACACAAACCATCAAGATGTTGAACTAGTGATACCAGTCTACATGAATTCTTTAATAAGTCGTCAAGCGGTTTACGAGCGTTATCATAATGAACAGTACCTTCATATGTGGCATTTCACGAATTACGTGTGTTTCCGAGTGTGTGACTTTCGCCGCCGATGCGCGAGCGATACGAGCGCTGGGCGCGGGAGTGGGCGTGGCTTCGAGCTGCGGATGCCCGAGCGGCAGGCGGCAGCAGTGGGAGGGGGGAGGAGGGGAGGGGAAGGAGTATCTCGAGCGCCCATCGCCTGCGACCCTCGCGCGCGACTGCCGCCCTCGCACGCGACGTACACTCGCCCCCGCCCCCGCCGGGCTGACCCGTCACTGACACCGTTCACCGCGCCTTGCCTTGTCGACCCCGCCCTTCCAACTGACTGTCGTACTCATTGCACAAAGGTGCGAGATGCACTTTTCAAAAATTAATTAAAATGCTCAGCACTCACTCTCGCACTCCAGATTCATTGACTGATTGATTAGTATTTCCGTTAACTGATAAGATCGTAAGTCCCGAAAGTGCAGTGCGGAGGTGGCGGAGATCTTCCCCGCTGGATGAGAAATTCGGCGCCGACTTACACGTCGGCATGCAGAGATTTTCCCCAACCAGGTATCTTCCTCCAGCGGGGCAAGCCCTAAGCTCTTGACTACTCTTCCGACATGTGCGATAGTGTAGTGCAGGTACGTGTGTGTAAGTAAGGAGTATGGATAGAAGGGGCGATGTTAGGACAAGGAAGACGAAAGAAAGATCGCACGCGGTCCGTAGTCCGTTCGATGGGGTACTACTCCGGCATTTTCCTGGCGCTGATCGGAGAAACCATGGAAAACTACCGATCAGAGCAGCCAGTCGCTAGAGTTAACCCGCAGTCAGCAGCTGGATTCTATTCAGCTACCTAACCGGGACACTTTCTAACCTCCAGTCTGGCCTCCCAACACATGTGATAGTGAAATGCATATGAGTGTCTGTAACGTGTACGTATAGAACAAAGAAGAGGAAAGAAATGTCGCGCGCCGGCCGTGGCCCGTTTGTTAGGCAACTGCTATCTAGTTCAGAGTAAAAAATCCTGCCACCGGCGGGACTCGAACCCTAGATCTCCCTGCTAGAGGTGCAGCAGTGATATCAATTGATGCCCTGAGCCACCTTTCTCCAGATTCAATCAGGCTCTGTTAGTATATGTGGTCTCTCAATGTTCGCCATAAGCATTGGCGTGCCGACATAGTAGGGGGAGGGGGCCTTGGCCTCCTGAAAAATTCTGAAGGAAGCCCCATGTAAATGGTTCAACATAAAATCAGTAAATGTATTCATTAATTGTATCATTAAAGTTATACTTCCAATCTCCTTGTATGTTTTATAGATTACCTAAGAAAAGTTGACATAAGTAAATAACAAAATGTTTAATGCAAAAGGAGACTCCGAGGGAACCAGCGTCTCTACAGAATTTTCTCACTCGACTCTCGTGGCCTCATACGCAGTGTTGTCTGTGAAGCGACCATCAAATGCGATGGTAACATCGTTTGTTCAACGCCGCAGCGAAGGCGTTCAATCACGAGGCCGACGGCAGCCTTCGCTCCCACCTCCTAGCCACTTGCTTCTCACCAGTACGCAGGTCCAAACATTATTTCAGCACAAAGCCACAATACCGGGGGCATATTACGATTATTTGAATACTTTAGTACATACCTTATGCATCTAGTAGCCCCGTTATTACTTTTAGTTACTAACACGAACGATTAATGATTAAATGAAGTGGAGGACACCTATGTCAAAATGTTGAATGTTATTCTGGAACATTTTATTCTTTAGAATTCGCACATCATGAGAACGAGAGATTATTTAGTTTAGCTACATCACTTTCGGGACACATCATCCACAGCGTTCTCATATTTATCCAAAACAACGGGCATTTAGCACGAACAAAATAAAGCAAATTAAAACAAACATGTTCATGTCAGAGTACAGGTAGCAGCAAACAAAACTATTTGTTTTCTCCGAGCAGAAATATTTTGAAACTGATCAGAAGAAAAACGACCCATACATTGTCTTTTCTTTCAGGTAGCTGAATGGGCTCTTTTCCAATCTCCAAACGTTCGTTTGTCCATTTTTGAACTACTTTCGAACACTCGTAAAGACTCGGAGGCAAGGTTAAGTTGTTTTCGCGCGGGCGCGGTCGCGGACCTTGAAAACTTGTCTCGGAAGACGGACGAAATGCGTGCTGCAAAGAAAGAAAAGAAAGAAAGCATGGGGGAGAGAAAACACGAGTGACACGGCCCTGCAGCGGCGCGACGGTGGCGCCGCGGGTGGGAGTTACATTGAGTGTGCTGCCGGGAAAAGTAACGAACCAGAAAGCCGTAAAAAGCGGCAATATACGGGATTCTCCTGCCTCCAGTCGGTTCCCATCGACCGAGTGCGGATTCGGTTTCTTGTGCGCCTCAGCTGGTTGCCAGCCGCCACACACCGCGCAATGCACGAGGAACGCGTGCCGTGAATGGGTATGGGACTTTGAAGCACTTGGCTTTCGTAATAAAGTGCATGTTTTATGCCACTTTTTTCTACAAGGATCGATGTGAAACTATCATTCCGAGATGTGGGGTTACTCAGATAAGTTCTGAGCTGGTCTTCTTTTCATTCGTGCAAAGATTAACCTGACTGGTTTTTGGTGTGTTTGTGTGTGTGAAGTGATGTTTGCGACACCTGCCGACATCTCCTGCTGTTTACATGTAATCTTACTGATAACTTACTTTTTCCGTCTCAATACTGGATTAAAATTTAAAATCTAATCTAAAATTAATTACTTTTTTGACGGTAGGTAGAGGTGAGCACTCTTCTCGGCTATTAATATGTTCCACATCATGTTCATTTGTAAATATGCCTACTGTGGTCACATCAAAATACATCCCACTCATACGATGGTTGGTTTTCTTGCTTTGTAAGGCGCGATTTAAAATTAAGAATCCCGATGTCTTTGATTTATTGAAGTCCTACAATTTTCTTAAATTAACGTGTCTGAAAACAAAACAAGTAAAAATATCCCTTCGAACTCACAATATTTTTTAAGAAATTATTATTGAAATTTCGAATTTAATTACTGTTCATGTATGAAAGACTTGGTGTATGGTAAAAGAAAGTAGTGGAACTGCAGACAAAAATATCTGAATCTTTCGTAACAATTTCCGACCTTTTCTGGATACGTCATGGGCAGGTAAATTATTTTATTATTAATATCTTTTCATAGAAATCTGTGTAATGACAAAACTAATTTTCAATCCGAGGTGAACATTAACATGTTATAAAACCTCCAGAAAAATGTAACTATGTCAGATACGTTTTTAATAGAATTTAATTAACATTTCAGGCAATGAAGGAAACGAAAGCAAAATAAACTTGTTTTCAAAACATGGAAACAATGATACAGAGGCATGTATATCGTATGTGAGGACTGTACAACGCATTATTGTTAAAAGAGAACAGTAAAATACGACGTCATACACAGTCATGTCAACGACGTTTGATCCAGTGAGACCATTGGATTTAGACAATGTGATACTCCGAAGCCAAATATATCAATAATCACAATAAACTCAGCATTCATAGCCCGTATATTTTGTAACTGTACTTCGAATCCGAAAATGATTCTCAATACACAAATGTGAAGAAGAAGAAGAAGAAGAAGAAGAAGAAGAAGAAGAAGAAGAAGAAAAACGCAGAAATAAAAATGTATTGAAGTTATAATGATGTGTAATCAAATCACAAATTTTCATTAGATTTATTGCTGCATAGTACAATAATAGAAATGTAATACAGCTCAGTAATTTTATTAAATATCAAAAGGCGAAATCGAGTGCAAACACCATTTGTAATTTCGGGGTTCAATGGAAATAAAAACGGATACAAAACTCCACACTTGTCGGTTACAGTTATTCCTTTTACGACTGATAATAAACGTTCAAAATATGAGATCACGTTTCATGTTGAATATAATGTTAAAATGTAGACTTCCAATGCCATGCTTATGGATTCCTCGGTGACCGACGGAGACTCTGCCAATGTTGGCAACCATGCCTACGGCACAGCATCTCTAAGAAAGCCAAGAATCTAAATATACCTTCCTTATGCTGTGGTCATGCTTAATGTTAAACACAAAGTGGTTGAATGTTGGCTGGCAATGGTTGTGGGTTTAGTGCACGAAATCGATCTTTCGTATTTTCTAGATTCGAATCTTTTTGATAGGGGTTGGCGAAATTAAAGGGGCATTAATATAATAATTTCCTTGATTAATACATAATTAGCTTTATTTTTCTTCTCCCAAAATAACACCGGGACCGAGAGCATCTGTTATTCCGGCTCACATCTGCTTAGTTCGAGAGGTGCTTGGTTCGATTTCTGACGATGACAGGATTTTCGTCACCAACTTAATAAACGTGTCAAAGCCAATCGTTGCCCGAGTGAGATTTAAATAGGACGGCTGTTCTCGTATTACTTCCTCTCGATAGAGTAACGTCACGGACCAGGCGCGATACTTCCTTCCCGTCCAGCCTCCATGTCTATCGGAGCCATGGAATTGGGTTATTCCCCATCATCTAAATATTCCTTTCCCTATTCCTTACTAATCGAGAAAATCTCCAAGCATCTCCAAGCATGCAGGTCTGGGATGCCGGGAACAGCAAATAAGCCTCACCCCCTTCCCTTTTCTTCCAGGCAGTATATTTCTGTATTGGGATAGAGGATGAAATAAAATAAATATCTTGTTGTTCTACCAACAACGGTTAGTCTTCAACCTGTTCCGGTATCTACTTTCTCTTTAACCTACCTATATCTCTTCTTCCCTGTGGAATATATTGAAGAGCTAATGCGGGCAATCTCTCATGGGCATTATTTCCAAATGTTCGCACCATTTTATAAATAAAAATAAAAATTAAAATAATGAAATTCAAAAACTCCCATACGCAAAATATGGGTCCATGGAATGCATATTGTCTTCCTTTTGTGCGACAAAAAATACACTTTTTCTACGATCGAATAATATTTCGATTTCTACTTACTGCCAGGCATGCGTGAAGATAGGTTTATCCCAAAACATCTGAAAAACCATGTCACCATGCAGAAAATACTTCTTGCACGGTAATGTCACGTCACAGCGTGAAAAACTTTACGCTCAGTAGAAAGGTTGAAACAAGAAAGAAAACAAAGCACACATTAACGACAAAACAACTTTAATTTCATAGTTATTAACCTCTTCGCTATTACAGATAAAATATAATTATCTCTTAACTCGTAATCGGAAGGTAATTATTAACACAATATATTGTGAAGAAATTTCTTGAATATTTAACCTACATTGAACATTGGGAGTCTTTAACGTAACTCCTAATAAATAACAATATATATTAAGAAACTCATTGGTGTATTTGCATAAGGTACAATGGGCATTTATGTAGCAGTTAACGACACTTTTTGCTTTTTTATCCCAATAGATCTATAAAACTTTTTCAGTTATCATAACAACTCCCTTAAATGTTCACCAACCTTACGCCGTGATATCCTCATATACCACGACCTCAAGTTATACAAAACATAAGAAGGTGAGGATTCCTTTCGATTAAACCAAGAAGAGGAGAGATCAAATAAATGATCGTAATAGAAGCATTTTTAACGAAAGTATATACATTTTATTTAGTACATTTCTTGCGGGAAACTCCTTCTCTCCGCGATTTTGATTCTTCTTCCTCATCCGTCAGACTAGACAAAGAGACTCCTCAATCACTCAATGAATCATTCAGAGAACAATTACTTCAGGCATTTAATATAATAACAATAATAAATTAACTACTGAGCAAAACTCAAATTTTCTTGATATAGTACGTAAGAACTGAATTAAGAAGAAGATTCGGGAACAAGAATTCTTTTGACCAAACTAGACGACATCATGTCAACAATTTTTCCATTCACTTTGTAACTATTATAAAATGATAATGAATAAATTGCGAATTATGTGCTTCTAACTTTTCAGCAAAACTCTTCACATAAGGGCTTGAAACACGAACCAGCATGTCTAATACACATTTTAATGAGTAAACTAGTGGACCCGGCATTGCTTCGCTAATGTAACGATTATAACTGTACGGATTGAAGGTGTAATAAGTGTAATTGTAATAATTGTGATTGAAGGTATAATGATTGTAATTATAATAAGTGTAATTGTAATTGTAATTGTAATATAACTGTAATGAGTATAATCATACTTCATGGGAGCTTTTTATCATAACGCATTCAATTGGGAAATACCCGTCAACTGGGAAGTACCAATAAATATGAATGTTTAAGCACGATGGCCTTTGCGACATGTGACCCCAGCTGACCCCCATCAGCGTCTAAAGTGACGGACGGCTGACGATATGGCCAGCGCGGGCACAAACACAGAGGGCCTATTCAGCGCCTTCTGGCCGCATCAGGTTTGGGAGGGGGAAGCCACATGCAGCCCACGTGAAAGCGTATGATTACAAAAAAAGCTCTGATTACTATAAAACAAGCGGAAGGGCCCTGCCCGGAGAGATTCTCCGAGCTATCGTTCAGTTGGGCGGAGGTCTCCACGTAACTTAGATGTAACTTCATTTTTTTGTATAACTTCATTTTATGTAAGTAAAGGACTTTTGTTTCGACATTTGCTAAAACATATTCTGTCTTTCATTTTCACTTGTGCTGATCCACCATCCTGCAGTCTTCTGAAGGGACTTAGCTCCCAAGGACCCATAAAATCTAAATAATTTGTAATGTAATACGCGTTTGCTGCTTTAACTGCGACGCCCTTGCCTGCCTATATCATTGTGGGTGCAAGCGAGGCCTAGCAAGCAAGCAACAAAGCAAAGCAAAGCATTACATGGTGGCAGCGGTGGGATCCTTCAAAATCAGAAGCACTGCTCAGCACAGTTTTAGCAAAAGTCATTTCTTTCAATTCTTCAAGGAGTCACGTATTCACCAGCGTGATCGTGGTGGAGCCTGGCCAGCGAAACCTTCCGAGAGGAGTTGGCGGAGTCCTTGGTTCTTCTGAGCACTACAACAGCAGCAGCCTGGTGTACCGAGGTGCCATCCTGCGTTCAGCCGTACGTGCAGCCGGCAACGTAACCGTAGCAGCGATCTCCATTTGGTTGCCTTCAGAAGAACTCTTCATCTTGTAAAGGTTAGTCCAACCTCTGGGTTATCTTGATCCAAAGTGTGTTAGGTATTTTGTAGAGCGCGCGTGAGCGTAGGAAACGTCGAAGTTTGAGTATTGTGTTTATCTAGTTGTGTTAGCTAATTGAGGATGATGGCTGATAGTCAAGGTGCTCCTCCCGAGCAAGATTACATATCCGTGCCGGAAGCAATCAAATTAGTACCAAAAAGCTTTGAGGGTAATCCGAGGGAACTGCGAGAATTTATAGAAAGTGTAGAAGCCGCGTACGAAGTCGTTCATCCTAGTAAACACGGGTTATTTTTAAAATTTATTGAAGCAAAAATATGCGGAGATGCGAAAGCAAAATTAATGATTAAAAGAAGATCATCGTGGGAAGACGTACGTGACATTTTAGAGGAACATTACGCGACAAGAAGGACATTAGACTTTCATGCAAGTAAACTATTTAACAGTAGGCAAAATTTTAATGAAACTATAATTCAGTGGGGTTCGCGCATTGATGATTTATCCGCTGAATTATACAGGGAAACACGACGTAAACTGGAGCAGATAGAACCATCCTACGTAGAAGGAGGAATTGCTATCATGCAAGAAATAGTTAAGATATGTTTTGTTCAAGGAATAGTTGATGATCGTATAAAAACAATGGTAAAAACAAAAGGAGAAGATCAGTCTATATCTCAGTTAATTTAAATTGCATTAGAGGAGGAAAGTTCTATTTTGTCGCAACGACACAAATTCAGTAATCCAAATCAGGGGAATTTTAAGCAATTACCACGTTATGACCAGCGTAACAATTCAAAGAAACATTCGATTGTAAGAAAAGAAGTTAATTCGGCAAGTATAACATGTTTCCGATGTCAGAAAATAGGACATAAGGCGCGAGAATGTACGGGTATACCAGTACCGACCTGTGCGAAGTGCAATAAGAAAGGGCACGAGGCTAGAAATTGCAGAACGCAGGGAAACGGACAGCAGGGCTGTCTGAGCAACCGAAGATAAGTCCTAGGCAAGCAGGTTGCGGTTCGCAAAAGGGTTGCGAAGCAAAAGCAGGTTGCGGTTCGCAAAAGGGTTGGGAAGCAAAAGCAGGTTGCGATTCAGAAAAGGGTTGCGAAGCACAAGCAGGGTGCTGCCCACAAGTACGAGTAAATGGCGGTGCGCAAAGGGATTGCGACGCGAACAATTCCCTCTTTCCTTAAAATAGGGAACGGCAAACAATTAGGTTGTAGCCGAAAAGTCACTAAAGAGATCGCGACTCGAAGTGACGCGGAGACAGGTGAATCTCCGGACGAGAATATAGCAAGGGTCTGTAGTTCTCGAGGTTTAAACGTAAATGAGTTACAAAGAGGTTGCAGAAATTTAGATCGACATTACGAGCTAAATGAATACGAAATATACGTATTGTGTAAGCAATTGAAGGGTGAAATGGGTGTAGCATTGATAGACACTGGGTCCCAGGTATCGTTGGTAAAGTTAGAAGCAATAAGAAATAAAAGAGAAATAAAGCATGCAGATGAACAAATAATAATAAAAGGAATTACAGGGAATAATTTAAAAGTAATTGGTAAAATACTACTTGTCTTGGAGAACGCATCAGAACCTCGTAAACACGAATTTTATGTGGTAAACAGTTTGCCACACGAACTCGATATGATATTAGGACAAGATGGTCTCAGTACGTATGGAATATCATTAAACATCCCTTTTGATATAAGAGTACCCGCTGAAAGTGAAACGATAGTATCGTTACCAACCACAGAAGTAGGTGATAGATTAATTGAAAATCAAAAATTAAAAGAAGGTGTTTATATAGCGTGTGGACTAGTGAAATGTAAAGACAATAGGTTTCAGTGCTTATGCGTAAATGTTACAAATGAAGAGCAGGTAATTAATGTGAAACCTGTATTAAGAAAAGTACCGTCGAAAAGAGAATGGATTAATCACTCGAAAGATCCTGAGAGAATTCGTAAATTAGATGAGAAATTAAGATTTTCGCACATTAAAGAGGGTACTAGAGAAATTCGGGCAATTTGTCATCAATTCCAGGATATCTTTAAATTAGGAGGAGACAAATTAACGAGTGCGAGAGGAGTCGAACACACGATTCCTACACCAGGAATTCCGAGAGGCAAAGCGATTACTCTAAAGAATTACAGATTACCGGAAAAACATAAAGTTGAAGTAGAAAAACAAATTCAGTCTATGCTCGAACAGGATATAATTACACCAAGTCAGAGTCCTTGGAATTTTCCTTTAGTAATCGTTCCGAAGAAAATAGACGCATCAGGCCAAAGAAAATGGAGAATCTGTGTAGATTTTAGAAAGTTAAATGACGCCTCTATAGGAGACAGTTTTCCAATTCCAAATATTCAAGAAATATTGGACAAATTAGGTAGGGCTAGATATTTTTCAGCTCTCGATTGCGCGAGTGGATATTGGCAAGTGCCAATAGCGGAAGAAGATCAAGGTAAAACTGCGTTTAGCACTAACACCGGACATTATGAATTTAAGCGTATGCCGTTTGGTTTGAAATCCGCTCCCAGTACCTTCCAGAGGCTTATGAATAACGTATTATCAGGAACGTTAGGTAGTCGTTGTTTGGTTTATTTAGATGATATAATAATATTCGGAGAATCTTTGGAAGAACACAATCAGAAGCTGATTGAAGTTTTTCAAAATTTAAGGGAATGTAATTTGAAAATAGAACCAGATAAATGTGAATTTATTAAAACAGAATTACAGTATTTAGGACACCTGGTAACGCCAGATGGTGTAAAACCATATCCAGAAAAGATTCGAGCCGTTAGAGATTTTCCAATACCAAAAGATATCAAAGACATAAAATCATTTCTCGGTTTGGCAGGTTATTATCGTAGATTCATTGACAAGTTTAGTACAATTGCTATACCTTTGACAAAGTTATTAAAGAAAGATAGTAAATGGAAATGGGAACAAGAGGAACAGAGTAGTTTTGACTCTTTAAAGAAAGAATTAACACAAGCGCCAGTACTTCAGTATCCTGATTTTCAGCAACCATTTATTCTAACAACGGACGCGAGTAATTATGCTATAGGAGCAATACTTAGTCAAGGAAAGATAGGAAAAGATAAGCCGCTTGCTTATGCATCTCGAACTTTTAACAAAGCAGAGTTAAATTATTCTATTACAGAAAAAGTACTCGCAGCTATCGTATGGGCTTGTAAACATTTCCGTCCATACTTATTAGGAACAAAATTCACAATCGTGACAGATCATAAGGCTTTAACGTGGATTTTGAATGTAACAGATCCAGGATCTCGATTGATGAGATGGAGATTATTGTTAGAGGAATACGATTATGAAGTGATACATAAAGCAGGAAAAATGAATGTCAATGCAGATGCGTTAAGTAGATATCCAGTAGTCTCTTGTCAGGTTAGTGTAGAGAATAGGCAAAGAATTATCAAAGAAATGCATGAATGTCCCATTGGAGGTCATCAAGGAATCAAAAGAACTCTAGAGAGAATTAAATTATATACTTCATGGCCGAATATGTCAAATGACGTAGAGAAATTTATTAAAGCTTGTAAGACATGCCAATTAAATAAAGTAACTCAGTTACCAGTGAAACAACCACTTATTGTGACTGATATTAAAGAGGCACCTTGGGAAAAGATTTACTTAGACATTGTAGGTCCTTTACCGTAGACAATTAAAGGGAATAAATATATTTTAACATGTCAGGACAATTTGAGTAAATACTTAATCGCGGTCCCGCTTTCTGATTCAACCGCACAGGAAACAGCAAAAGCATTTAATAATTTTATCGTTTGTATTTTCGGTATACCAAATGAGATAGTAACCGATCAAGGTTCTAATTTTATGAGTGGCTTATTCCAAAATTTAAGTAAATTACTTAAAATAAAGAAAATCAATACTAGTGCATATCATCCAGAAAGTAATGGTGCGCTCGAAAGAACGCACAGAACGTTAGTGGAATATTTAAGATGTTTTTGTAAACAGCCACATAACGACTGGGATGATTGGTTACCCTTTGCGAGTTTTACGTATAATACAACAGTCCACACGAGTACAAAGTATACCCCATATGAAGTATTGTTTGGAAGGAAAGCAAATTTACCGGGTAAATTGCAAGCGAATACAACTCCGTTGTATACATACGATGATATTGTTCAGGAAATAAGATTTAAATTCCAAGTTTGTCATGAAAGGGTTAGAGAAAATTTGAGAATACAGAAAGAAAAGCAGAAAGAATATTATGATGAAAAAAGGAGTAGAAAGAGGGAATTAAAAATCAGAGACCAGGTCTTAGTAAAAGTAGAGCAAAGAAATAAATTAGAACCGCTATGGAAAGGTCCATATGAAATACAAGAAGTTTTAAATGCGGGATCTGATGTTGTTCTACAAGAAGTAGGAAAACGTAAACGACTTAGATTTCATGTAAATAGGTTGAAACCATACTTTGTTTCAGAGGAAAATTCGCAAGATGATCGCGATTTGGATACTTAAGCTGTTGTTAATTGCACTACAACACCAGACTACGGTGGAAAGTCAAAATTCTCCAATATCGTCGTCAGCAGGAGTATATTTCGACGAAATAGGTACACTTTTGTTGTCACCAACTCAATGGAAGTTTGTAAATTACATAGATTTAAACCCTATTAAAGAATTATGGAAACAAACTAAAAGTCATCAGGCTCAAGTATTAACTGTATGTCAAAAATATTCAAATGAATCATGGTATCATTTAACGGATTGTACAGCATTCGCAACTTATTCTCGATCAAAGATTCGTTATGTAGATTCTTTAAAAGATATAATTGCGGGTTATTTAAATAAAAATAATTATGGTCGGCAGAAGCGAGGTGTTTTAAATTTTATTGGAGAGGTTAGCAAAATTTTGTTTGGCACAGCAACAGAATCTGAAATTAAAAGTTATCAAAAGCATATTGATACAATTCAGAAAGAGCGAAGAGAATTTTTAAAAATTTCGGGAGAACAGATGACAGTAATCAAATCAGCCATTCTCACATTTAATTCTACAATGTATAAAATAGATAAGAATGAGAAAATGTTAGCTGATAAATTTAAGAACTTTGCAGAGAAAGCATCCATGGCAATTAACAAATTAGAGGAATCAACCACTGTAGTATCAATGATGAATGAACAATTGAAACAAGTAGAGAGAGGAATTGAGGAAAGTCGGTATACGTTTGATATTTTAGTAGATGCATTTGTTCATGCTCAAGATGGTGTGTTACAACCTCAACTGGTCACACCAAATAAAATAAAAAGTTATATGGATCAAGGTAAACCAAAGGAGGACCTGGACTATCCTCCTTTTCCTATTAGTGAACTAAGTAGATTAATAATTCCTACCATCTATTCTTTTCAGAACTATTTTGTATATGTAATCCAAATACCTCTTATTTCAAACACTCAATATCAATTGTATAAAGTATTACCTTTTCCAGCAAGAGTGAAAGACGATACATTTATGTATCTTAAATTTAATAGAGAATATATATTTAAGGACACTATGCATAACAAATATGGAAAGATGTCTTCCAATGAATTAAGTAATTGTTTTAATCCTAATGAAATTAATTTTGTTTGTAAAGAGAAAGTACCAGTATATACATATGTTCCAGATGTAGATTGTGAAGCTACGCTTCTACATGTATCTAATAACAGAGTTCCAGATGTGTGTGACAAAAGAATTGTTAAATTAACAAGAACACACTGGATCTCGCTATATCTAAGTAATGAGTGGTTATACGTTGCACCGAGGCCCGAAAGATTTGCAATTTTGTGTCCTCTTCAAGGAACACGGAATATTGTCTTAGAAAACCAAGGTAAACTACACCTACCAAAAGGTTGCAAAGGTTATTCTGCTTCCGCGACCTTATATGCTAGTAGTCAAATAGAAGTCAATCGAACTGAGCTGGACGTATTACCTGTAATGTCTCCAAATCTTGATTGTTGTTTTGATGAGGAGACAAAGGAGAAATTAACTAATTTAGATCTGGATACTCCTCTGCAGAATATTCTAACTTCTGCAGATGATTTAAAAATAGCGAGCTACAAGGTATCAGAAATAGAAGGGCTGATTAAAGACCAAGAAGAAAGTATTCTTCCTTCTGTCTGGTATCAAGGCGCAACATGGTTAGGATCACTAATTGTATTTGTATTGTTCATAATAATTACTTGCTGTAGTTGTTGCTGTTGCAAATGTTGCAGAGAATGTGGTTTTTGGTTGTGGGACAAATGGAGTCCCAGGGACTGTTGGGCACAGGCACGAGAGAGATGCTTGGTAATAAATACCTATCAACCTGTAGTATCCTACCAAAGGGATCTCGACAAAGTATCTCCTGTCCTATCAACACGTTCCCTCCCAATAACCCGTGAGCCAACCTTTGCCGACGTAGAGGCAACAGCAGATGGACAGCATACGCCATCCAGTATAGATCCAGATCACACGCCCAAGAGGCTCAGACGGTCCACTCGATATGTTCGTTGAGTAAAAGTAAACCACATGGTGGTTCACTTTTGAAAAGGGGGAAGGTGTAACGATTATAACTGTACGGATTGAAGGTGTAATAAGTGTAATTGTAATAATTGTGATTGAAGGTATAATGATTGTAATTATAATAAGTGTAATTGTAATTGTAATTGTAATATAACTGTAATGAGTATAATCATACTTCATGGGAGCTTTTTATCATAACGCATTCAATTGGGAAATACCCGTCAACTGGGAAGTACCAATAAATATGAATGTTTAAGCACGATGGCCTTTGCGACATGTGACCCCAGCTGACCCCCATCAGCGTCTAAAGTGACGGACGGCTGACGATATGGCCAGCGCGGGCACAAACACAGAGGGCCTATTCAGCGCCTTCTGGCCGCATCAGGTTTGGGAGGGGGAAGCCACATGCAGCCCACGTGAAAGCGTATGATTACAAAAAAAGCTCTGATTACTATAAAACAAGCGGAAGGGCCCTGCCCGGAGAGATTCTCCGAGCTATCGTTCAGTTGGGCGGAGGTCTCCACGTAACTTAGATGTAACTTCATTTTTTTGTATAACTTCATTTTATGTAAGTAAAGGACTTTTGTTTCGACATTTGCTAAAACATATTCTGTCTTTCATTTTCACTTGTGCTGATCCACCATCCTGCAGTCTTCTGAAGGGACTTAGCTCCCAAGGACCCATAAAATCTAAATAATTTGTAATGTAATACGCGTTTGCTGCTTTAACTGCGACGCCCTTGCCTGCCTATATCATTGTGGGTGCAAGCGAGGCCTAGCAAGCAAGCAACAAAGCAAAGCAAAGCATTACACTAATACAACGGATTACATTTCACACACTACTGGGCACGTGATTGTTAATAACGTTTTACGCTACGCTCTGCAATTGTAACAGATGAACGACTTTCTCGCGAGTATGTGTTTGTTCTATGTCCTGGTTTGGACATTGTTGTCAAGTATCTTATTGTTAAAATGTTCTCCCTCACGTTTGGGCATGCATTCGCTATGACATTGTCTTGGAGAAATTTGATTTTCCTGACCGAGATAACGTTCAAGTAATAATTCAGGCCGATATTTGACAATTGCAAGATCAGAACACGCAGCAAACACGCGCTTAATAATTTAGGATGCGGCGGGTGGCGTAGAGCTTATGTTCAATGTGCTCGAGTCAACATAAACGGATCAAATCACCAACGCGCGTCCATGTGCGACAAACATTCGCACATTCCTCTTGTTCTATGCCCATATTCTTCGCGTAAGTGCAAGCAATAAGTTGACACAGTTTTATAATAATCGGATGAACGGTACTGCAACGCATTAAATACGAAAGAACAATAAACAAACATTGATTTTTATATATTAGATTTGATCATGTTATCTACAATGTGCTTAGAAACACTAATCTATTGACAATCAGCTGCATTCGTTGGCAATGATAACAAAGCTACTTTAGCTTTAATAACTTCTATTCCGGTACCCATGTTCTCAAAACTCATTTACCTTACAGAAAATGTATTAATTGTCAAATAAATCTGAAATGTAAAAATAAACAACATGCAAAATATTTCAAAAAAATTACATATACGTCATTTTTCGAAAATCAAAAGTTTAAATCAAATTGGCGTTTGTCACGTGGTATTGTGCATTATTCTCAATTCGTACAAAATGGTTTTTAAAAAATGTGGAATTGTCTTTCAGAAAAACTAATTTTAAAGAACAGATTTAATTTAGATACAAATTAATTTAATAAAAAATATATCTCCAATAATGCAGTTGTAAGAGAGTGTGGACACACAGGCGGTCAAATTAATTCAAATGTGTTGCCATGCTTCGAATACAATCATTTATAATCATTCTTTGGGGCGAATTAATAGCAAAGGGAAATGAAGATTTCAAACATCGCGCAATCGAGGCAGCTTTAAATTTCCCTAAAAAACCTCCGAATACCTTACAAAGAGAAAGAAAGAAATTTTTCGTATAAAACTCTTTGAACTGCATACCAAGATGGCCGCCAGAGCGCGCCACGTACCAGATCAGTTTCAAATTTGTAGGGCATTGTGCGCGATCAGATCTATTAGTGAATATCAATTTTGCAGAAAATCCTGTTAACAGTGTATTAGGCGCTATTGTTGTCCACAGACGGAGGGACAGACCAGTTTTTAACAATAACCTTGGGGGGGGGGATTCCTAAAAGGTTCATATCTATCAGTCTGGTAATCTATTTGTGTATTACAATATTTTCTCTACGTGATATATACAGAGAGTAAAATGTAAAGATTTGAAAGTCGATTTCTCTTATCCTGAAACCTTTTCATAGTAACAATGAATGGAAACCACAATGAATGTCTCTTGTATTGATAAAGAAGAAGAACTTTCACATCGTGTGATATTAATTTTATATCACATTTCCTTTTTGGGATATTTATCATGTTTTGAAGACTATCCCTTTCTCTAAAAATGTTTAGAGAGAGCTTTTGTGTGGATTCTGTATATGGAATTCTGGCTACTCACGTTTGTTTTGTTTTAGGCTTAAACCCAGTCAATCCGTATACTCTATGCTGTTTCAGCCGTTCGTGAGGTTATAAATAGCGCCGGTGGCAGCCGCAGAAGAGGCGGTGACAGCACGAGCTACCCCAGCCCTCCACCCACAATACTACCCCCGCCACTGCCATCACCCAACTCACCTCCCCTCATTCACCCTACGCAGGGAAGAGCGCACAGCGCACGCCCTCAACAAAACGTCTCCTAACACGATAGCTACCCCAGCTGTCACGTGTCTCCCACGCAAAGGATATAACGTGGAAATTCCAAGTACACGAACCTCAAAAAATCTCATGGTAGTGTTCATCGCTCATATCAGCAACATTTTTAAACTAACATATGATTATATGAAATTAATATATGGTTAATAGAAGTAACATATAATGTGAGGTAGTCACTAGTAATTTCATATTTGTATATACATATGTGTAAGTGGGTTCTTCACCTATAATATCTAGTTATTTTCGATTTTTACTTCTGTGTCGAAATATGAGGTTTTTCATTTAACAAATCATAACCAGTCAGTGATCAGTAATAACATCTCAAGAAAAGCGTCTCTTTGGTACCTGGTAGTGTGTATCATTGCAAATCTGTCTGTAAATATAAAATGGATTGCATAGAAAGAAACCGCGAAATGTTATAATGCTAGAATAATCTGAGAAGGTCAACTTCGCGTCAACATTCAAAGCAATCAATCGCTTTTGCTTTGGCCGAATTCTTTCTGACAGCTACACATTGAAGGAATTCTTACATATATTCTGCCACAACTGAATCGTAATCACACTTTTATTCGGGATTTTTTTAATGCGTTTCTCTACTTTCATTATTAGAGTCTATCGCGGGTACTCTCTACAATGTCCTTAAAGCAATAATAACAATAATCTCCCTTTCCATGTCACATTTTTTTGTAATCAGATCGAATGTAATTAAATATAAATTAAGGAAAGTTTACCGACTAACATTCGTTGCCGGGTAATAGAGAAAACGTACCATTCCTGAATTTAATGTCTAAGTGTGAGATATGGAGCGTTTTATCAATAGGAAGTGAAAAGGGTTAATTACTACTCTGCATTGATTTCAACGTGGCAAAATTCACACACGTGTACACTAAATTATGATATTTCTTGACATCAATATAATTGGATATTTGGACGTATCATTTGACTGCCAGCTAATGTCATACTGAAACTGCAATTAGTTGTAGATTCAGATTAAAGCAAATGGATGCAGAAATTTGTCTTAGGACGGTTCCTTCACAGTGTTTAGAGGTAACAGCAAGTAGGCAGATTGACATTATTTTCTTTCCCTCTACAATATACAGGGTGGTCGTTTTAACTTGAGACAAGTGAATATCTCGAGAAATATGCATCCTACGAAAAAAGTGTTCGAGATAAAAAGTTAATATTATCGTGGGGGACATCAGTCAGTGCTAAAAGTAGCCACCCCCCGCCCCCCCTTTGGGGGGGTCGGGGGGGTCACTTTCATATCTTAAATGGGAACCCCCATTTTTTATTGCAGATTTAGATTCCTCATAAAAAAAGAAGTAACTTTTATTTGGGACATTTTTTCCAAATTATTGATAGATGGCGCTGTAATCGCAGCAAATGCCATTTTTTGATATTTTTGAAGATCGCACCTGAGATAAGAAACCTAACAATGGGTTTAGGTTCTAAAGAATATTTTAATTAACTTTAAAGGTACCTGATTGTACCCGGAGTGATTACGATGGTGAGAGGCAAGGGGACTCACCTAAAACAAGCACCCCGATGGTGAGAGGCAAGGGGACTCACCTAAAACAAGCACCCCGATGGGAACAGTAACTACTACGTCCACGTCGTTGTTCCTGGGTAACGCTAAAAGTAGTTAAGAGCTTTGAATAACATAACAGGTTATTATTTGTTTGTTTTGCAAAAGCGAAATCTAATAATTTCCAATTTTTCGTATTCCAGTCTATTTTTTGTTATTACAACGCCATCTATCAACAATTCGAGAAAATATCCTTAATAAAAGTTACTTCTTTTTTCATGAGGAATACAAGTCTGCATTAAAAAATGGGGGTTCCCATTTAAGATTCCAAAGTTGCCCGCCGCTCCACCCCCAGGGAGTGGAGGTGGGGGGTCATGTTTTGAGTCATACGATAAGTTTTTGAAAAATATTAAACACATGTTTTGCAGTTTTTCGATCCAATGTGAATTTCGCAAGATATGAGACCGTTTCCTTCATTTTTCTAGGGAATCGGGATAAATAGTTTTTTCCGATTTTAGCGCCATCTATTAATAATTTGGAAAAAATGTCCCAAATTAAAGTTACTTCTTTTTTTATGAGGAATCTAAATCCGCAATAAAAAATGGGGGTTCCCATTTAAGATATGAAAGTGACCCCCCCGACCCCCCCAAAGGGGGGGCGGGGGGTGGCTACTTTTAGCACTGACTGATGTCCCCCACGATAATATTAACTTTTTATCTCGAACACTTTTTTCGTAGGATGCATATTTCTCGAGATATTCACTTGTCTCAAGTTAAAACGACCACCCTGTATATATATATATATATATATATATATATATATATATATATATATATATATATATATATATTGTGGCTTTTTAAGGAGAACAAAAATGACAACGAAAACAATGAAAAATAATTTATTGTGTGATGAAAGAATGATTCAATACTAGAAAGAGCGCCGAAGGGCCGACCAGAGCGCCGAAGGGACGACCAAGGCACCGAAGGGTCGACCAGGGCGCCGAAGGGACGACCAGAGCGCCGAAGGGACGACCAGAGCGCCGAAGGAACGACCAGAGCGCCGAAGGGACGACCAGAGCGCCGAAGGGACGACCAGAGCGCCGAAGGGACGACCAGAGCGCCGAAGGAACGACCAGAGCGCCGAAGGGACGACCAGAGCGCCGAAGGGACGACCAAGGCGCCGAAGGGACGACCAGGGCGCCGAAGGGACGACCAGAGCGCCGAAGGAACGACCAGAGCGCCGAAGGGACGACCAGAGCCCCGAAGGGACGACCAGAGCGTCGAAGGGACGACCAGAGCGCCGAAGGGACGACCAGAGCGCCGAAGGGCAGGAGGTGTTGACTGCGAGCGCGTTTAGGCTAATCGAGGCGTCGCGTGCGCGTGCGCTGGCGTGTGTCGACGGCCGCACGAACGCGTCATTTCCATGCTGAATGAAGCGACCGCTCCGCGCCGCTGATAAGTGGGCGGCGTCGGCTGCGGCGGCCACCGCACACTGGTCAGTGGTTACCTCGTCAGTGTTCACAAGCTTTGATGCTGGTTCATAAAGAGTTGCACGAGAGAGTTGGTGATAGCATTGAATGCTGAAACGTTGTTCTTATTTGATTATGAGCATTACATTACGTAAAAGAAATCCAAACTTGTAGATCGCTTTACACTTCTTTCTCGTAACAAAATATGATGACCAGAAATACTGAAATATCAAAATGTTTGCTTTGGCCGTCGGAAAAGTTTGCTTATATTTTCTCTTAGAGAAGAATTGGATTTACGGATAAAATATCGTAATTCTCTTTTCTCGCCATTAAACAATTTATTTGATACTTTACCCTCACGGGCTATCTTTAAATTTCGTGTGATTCTATCTTACATAAAAGCTCTATAACCACTGGAGTAATTATTCTGAAATTCAGCACAAACACTTTTGAGCGGACAAGAATACAAAAAATATCATAGTTGGGATTCAAAATGAGATCCCCAAATACGTTCTTTTAAAATATTTAGTTAAATGCGGCGCTTACTAGGTAATTGTAATACGAAATAAATAAATATGTCCGGGCAACGACCGCTAGTCAGCTTGTAGATAATAAATTAATATTGTGGCATATTTCATTCTCGTATTTCATGTGTTGTGACGTAATGCTTAGAAAATATGAATTCAAATGTCTCTACAATTTTCTAATAAACTGAGTAACCTTAGTTGATAAACCATAATTATATGTAAACATTGTTCATGGTATTCAGAGTTGGTGCACAACATCCTCTCGAATAGTTGCGGTACAATGTAAAATGGAGCAGAATTCCACAAAAAGTAACAAAAAACACGATCCTTTATTTAATCAGTTTGAAATGGTCCCACACCACAATTTTTAGAGATTAAGAACAACTCGCATTAACGAATAATATTGCCTATCTGTTTTATGTGGAGGAATTTCTATCATAATTTTTAACTGTGACAAGGCGGGTAAAACCCACAATACTCTATGTACAATTAGATTGTGTTTGTAGATACAGGTAATGGTTGGAGAGCGGGGCATCGGAAGCGGTAGAAGTTGTAGGTGGGGAGGCTCGACGAGATTAATGAGCACTCAAGAAATGAGAAAATGGTTGAGATACGATGGTGGGTACAATGCTCACCACGTAAGGATGGACACGGGAAGTTGCTGCTTTACTGTCAAACTCAGTTAACATTAAAAATATGAAAAAATAATATACGAATTATAAATAGTAAATCATTCTACGATATAATTAACTTAAGAGATTCATTAAATATGGTCCCACATCAGGAAAAAATTAGTGGCCTGCAGGAATAAAAATGCTGCTGTCGAGTGAATGCAAGATTGAAGCCCGGAGGAGAAAAAAACGGGTGCTCTTAAACTGCGCACGTGAATACTGAAGCTTCTTTCTTTCTTTCTGCATGACGTCAGCAGTGTCGTAAGCAATGACGCACTGAGTATCAGATCGGTCGTAACATCAGGCATGAGGAATTGCGAATAAATGTTATCAGGTATTTGCAGTTTTCCATTCTTCCTAGGCATCTAACGAAACCAGTGACAGATCTCGAATGCCCAGAGGCTGCTTAGTCTTCAGTCATTTTATCTGCAAATTCGGAATTAGTAACGCAGGTTCTACCAGGAATAAAACGAGATTATACAATTAGAACACGTTATGATTTCAGGTAGAATCAACTACCAATGGTTGATTTAACTGATTCAGTTCGTGACCCCATCTACGCAACCTTTCGTTCTTGCATGACCGTTGCTATGGCGAAAACGTTCCGTCTCATCTGAATTTATCGCAAATTTTAGTTTTTTTATGACTTTGTGAGGCATGGATGACATCGTTTAAACTAAATGCAAATAATTTCAATTATGAAAAGGGTACTTCGTTTAAAGGTGTACCCAGCATACCGGTTAAATTTGAGTACAGCTTTGACAATCTATTTAATGAAAAATATCCTTTTTCTTTCAAAACCGTTTCTAAATGTTTGCGTAACGGTTTTGGTTAGCAACCTTAGTAATTGCTATTATATATATTTCCGACTTCCCGAGACACCACTTCATCCTCTGTGTTTCTCTATCCACCTCACACGACATATGTGAATTTCCAAGATGATCACCTTCATCTGATCAATGAAGAGCTCTTCCCTCGTATTTGGCAGTCCTGTCTCTTCTCCGAGGAGGAGCCAACTTATGCATTTAGAAGTTCGATTCCAATGTTGACGATTTGATTTCTAAATACAGGGCCACCACCACAGACGTTGATATTAGAACAGTTCGAATGAAACTCAAAGCCGCTCACGAAAATGTACAGCTAAACGTTAAGGTGTCTAAGGCCCGGATGTTTTAGATATGTCATATATATTTCATATCTTAAGGGGAATATAACAACAATTTATTCAAGAAACTAGGTATAACAGTGTAGGAAAACCCCCTTTTTTTAATGCTTTTAAAGTCAAGATCAGACAATTTTTAGTGAAATTTCATATTCCGGACTTTCTGGCATATAGATAGATTTGTAATATTTTTAAGAACACAAGAATAAAAAGGTTTAAATGTGAGCTACAAGAGAATGTTTGACGTGATGCTGAGACAAATGAACGCATTTTGTAATATAAATATGCGTAAAAATACTTTCCGAAACTGTATGGTAACTGTAATTAAATGTAACTTCATATTAACTTCTCCCCATAGCACGTCACACACTGTTTTTAACTGTTTCTGACGTAAATAAACAAATAAATATTACTCATTCAGTTTTCTTAGGCGCTATTTTCAATCCACTTATGTTTAAGAATACTTTATTTTTCACGTTATCAACAACTTGACACTTCCAGCGGACGATCCAAACGCATCATAATGAGCAACCGTTTGCGCGCAAGCGCGATGACACGTGGAGGCGGAGTCCCAGCCGTGCATGCGTGCGTGCGAGATCGCGTGACCGCCACGAGTGGACAGAGCGACAACGTGTCACCGGGAATTAAACGTGAGGCGTCCACTGCTCATTCGAAGAGAGGGAAAAGTGTGCGGCGCATGCGATAGCAATTGCATTCCGTAAACACAGGTTTTACATAGCGTTCGGACTTGTTCGCATTGAACCCAAGAATTTCTATGAATTTGTTTCAGCGGAAACACAAATAGAATGTGAAATAATAGCTCTAATAATATAAATTAATGAAATAATTGATTATTAATAATAAAAATGCCAGTTCCCGTACAAATCATTTTGCCAATGCTTATTAAAAGATTTAAGAAGAAATAATATATCCAGTGTCTAAGACTGTAGATAAGCACAGATTAGTACACAAATCATATTTATGAGTAGAGTTCGGAAGTCCAGGTATTTATTTTACCCTAAATACTAATAGGCAGGCAAAAATGTAGTGTTTACAAAGAGACCTTATTGCTGATAATTACAAACGGATTTTTTGCGGACTGCCGTTTTTATCCTACTATTATTCGTAGCGTCACTTCCCAGACATCATTCTTTCCTGACACGTGGTTCAGGCTCATCTGAAATGCCCTGTTTTTGATGTAATATTGATTTATTCGTGTATTCACCAGACGGTAAATCAAACAATATCGTGTAGCCACAAGCACTCATATACATAAATACAATACAACGTTACTTTGAAATGTTTTCCAAAACGAGTTTTATTTCTTCTGGTATCGTAGCAACACGCGAAGTGTAAAGTAGTATATACAAAATAAGAACAAATTATATATATATATATATATATATATATATATATATATATATATATAATTATAGTATTCGTTAAAAAAGCAGAATTGAATCGCAGCAAATGATATACCCTTCATACAACTGCAACAACTTCACTTCGAAGACGCGGTAGCTGCATTCTATATTTCGTCACAGGAGCGTCATACACACGCCAGCCCTGCATCGCCACCGAATTGTGATATGCAATCGTTCATTAAATTTATAGAAAATGCAGGTCTTACATTACATTTTTTAATTTGTGAATATAAAACGACAGGGACCGCTTCGCCCGCTCCATTGTCCGCGCGCTGAACCTCTGGCGCAACGAGCGCTCTGAAAAGGGCGCCCGGGCGTCTGTGGAGTCAAACGGGGCCTCTGAATATTTGACGGGCTTTCATGGAGGGAGGCGGCAAGAGGAGAAGGGAAACGAGGCCGGGAAAAGAACATGGACGAACAGAAGCAATGCCAGTGAAGATGGGGCCGGGCATGAGCCGGGCCGGGCATGAGTCGGGCCGGGCATGAGCCGGGCCGGGCATGAGCCGGGCCGGGCATGAGCCGGGCCGGGCATGAGTCGGGCCGGGCATGAGTCGGGCCGGGCATGAGTCGGGCCGGGCATGAGTCGGGCCGGGCATGAGTCGGGCCGGGCATGAGTCGGGCCGGGCATGAGCCGGGCCGGGCATGAGTCGGGCCGGGTATGAGTCGGGCCGGGCATGAGTCGGGCCGGGCATGAGTCGGGCCGGGCATGAGTCGGGCCGGGCATGAGCCGGGCCGGGCATGAGCCGGGCCGGGCATGAGTCGGGCCGGGCAGGCAGAAGCGAGGGCAGGGCAGGAGCGAGGGCAGGGCAGGGGCGAGGGCAGGGCACGGGCGAGGGCAGGGCACGGGCGAGGGCAGGGCACGGGCGAGGGCAGGGCAGGAGCGAGGGCAGGGCAGGAGCGAGGGCAGGGCAGGAGCGAGGGCAGGGCAGGAGCGAGGGCAGGGCAGGAGCGAGGGCAGGGCAGGAGCGAGGGCAGGGCAGGGGCGAGGCCGGGCAGGGGCGAGGCCGGGCAGGGGCGAGGCCGGGCAGGGGCGAGGCCGGGCAGGAACGGGACCAGGCAGGAGCCACGACAGATACGGTGGCGGGAGTGAATCGAAGCGCGGGGGGCTGCGGGGTAGGGGCGTGCGGCGCCGTGATTTATGCGTGCGGGGCCCACGCGTGCGGCAGGAAGCCTTCGACGGCGCCTTTGTGCTCCGCGGGGAAATTGGCTTCGGCTCAGAGGCGGCGGCGCGAGGGCGAACGCTCAAAAGAATTGCTGTTGGGCCACGAGAGCACGCACTTCCATTCGCTGATCTGAGGCTCTCTATATAATGCAGGTCTCTCCGGTAGGAGACCAAGGTATCTGCATCCAACTCTACGAATATGAAATATGAATATGAAAGTAACCTGCAACTTTGCATCGTGAATGCCACATTGTGAAGTCAAATACCCACGAGTTCATGCAGTCACAATTTAATATATTATTAGTTCTAAAATTTACTCCAGGAGTAAATATGTTAACGTTAAGAGTTAATACGATATTTTTAAAGTTAATGACGGTTATCCACAGATTGAAAGCGGACGGGCTTGGCCTGTAATATAAAAATTCAAATGCCACCAGGCAACGATCACTGAATGCGAAAAATGTGGATATTATCTACAGTGAGCGGCCTGCCTTGCTGACGCAGAAGATAGCTCCTTTCCTGAGGATTCGATTTCTACCCATTTTAAGGTGTAATAATGCAGATATTCTGACGCTTCTTGGCAGGAAATGTATTTTTAAAGTTGCTGGAAACGAATTTTCGATTTTAATTTTTTTCATTGTCATGATCTCAACCACGGTAATGTTCTGTGCACGTTTACGAACAAAAAAATTCAGAAGACGTTCTTCAAATATTCTTTTTTTAAGTTTCAAAACTGGCGGCGTCAGGTCGAGCAAAACATTGGCGGATATTGTAAGATTCAAATGAGAGTGCGCAATTGAAATAACATAAATTCTCGGTTATCCGGGAGACGCCGCGTCGTTGGCTGGGGTGCCGACGTTTCGCCTGACATGTCGCAGGCTTCCTCAGGGCAGTGAGGAAGCCTGCGACATTTCAGGCGAAACGTCGGCACCCCAGCCAACCACGCGGCGTCTCCCGAATAGCCGAGAATTTATGGATTCGAGCCGCGGAAGCTTACGTATACATCCAATTGAAATAACGAATGAATACCAATACTGGCGTTAAGAAAAACAAATATGAACAAAAATGAAGCGACGATGATAGTACATAGATGGCGTCTAAAATTCATTGCGTTCATTCGAAATCGTCACAATAAATGTCCAACAAAAGTTTCCAATGCTCGGTAAACGAAGCAGCTTGTGCCCATTTTACATAGACTAATTGTCAAAAATGTTCAAAATTGACAAAATATTAACAGAAAAGCCCTTTCGGTTGGGTTATGGATAGCGTGGTAGATTTTTGTGAGTCGTTCCCGGATTCGATTCCAGGCCAGGGTAAAAATGAAGCTGTTGCTTTGTAATAAAAATCGCCTCCGTTTCTATAGCTGTGAGACGAAAGAGGGCTCAGGCAGGTCAAATAAGACAGGTGCTATGACGGGAATGCGCCGTGCTAGCCCCATGTCACCCTTACCCTCAGGCGCGGATATAAAATACTAAGAGGGCTCAGACGCGGGAACACCGCTAGCGGGCATCAATTCGATTAATCTGACCCAAATGCACACGAAAGTCAGTCCCAGAAGCAAGGAACGCTCTAAAGTTGGCGGCCGTGCAACATATTCCAATAACAGTACAGACTGTTCTCTTGCTATGTAAAATGTTTACTTTGATACGCTTATTCTCTAAAATAGTTTTATTTTATTTTCAATTTAACGATTACGAACATACCAACAACAGAAACAAAACAGTATAC
The DNA here is from genome assembly GCA_038098605.1 of Gryllus longicercus. NCBI lineage: Eukaryota > Metazoa > Arthropoda > Insecta > Orthoptera > Gryllidae > Gryllus > Gryllus longicercus. The sequence goes on from JAZDUA010000740.1 coordinate 579,861, forward strand.
AAGATGACTACATATTTACGTGAGAAGAACATTTAATAGAAATCAGTGTTGCACTCCTGGTTACTGACGTCGCTGGAATATTGTATTATTTGCAATGTTTTCCTTATTTCATTTCTGACATGATATAATTTTGGAAGGAACGCTAGGTTCAAAAATTAATACACTATTGATTTATTAGACTCTCGTCTCCAGCCAGAAGCGATTTACCATGCAACAAATTTTAATTGCTCGCTTTGCAAAGGAAGTGAGACCCGATAAAAAACACTGAAGACGGAAAAATAACTGCAAAGAAAAAGAGCTCGTCTCCCAAAGAAAACATTAAAATGCAACAAGCACATATTGTGACAAAAATCTGCCAAAAGACTGTTACGTCCAGCGAAGGAGTTTAACAAAAAAAATTGTTCAAAACAATCACTACATCCCGTACATAGAATTATACATTTTTTTAATTTTCGTTTTTAATACTCGTAATATTGAATCTAAATGTCTTCCTAACTGTCAATGTTTAGAACAAAAGTCAAAAAGAAGGTAACAGTCATTTAATTTATAATATCTACAAGGTTTATTGAAAAATAAACCAGGCAGTTCATAGAATGGCACTACAACAGTTCTTCCGTTAATTTATTCGGCTGGCGTTACATGCAATTGAACGTAGCAACCCTAGGACGTGACATGAAGTAGTAGTTCAAACAAAAATGTCGTTCACGGGGGCGTCACTCGAAATTCTAGATGTTGGTCGAGTCACGACAGTCGAGAAATGTTTTTTTGGGTTGTTTTTTTGTTTTTCATACGCCCGGCGAGCACGAGCCGCGAAGCGGAGCTTGGGCGGGGCGAGACGAGGAGCGGTGAGGAGAGGAGAAGAGCAACGGAGATGGTGGCAGCGATAAGAACAGCTCTTTCCAGGCTCTGATACGCGCTGTGAGCAACAGCGTCGCCCCTCCTCCTGCGTCGTTGCCACATCTCGCTCCCCCCACCCCCACCACCCCCCACAGCCTTTGACCGGGAGAGGTGGCTTAGGGCACCAACTGATGTCACTGCAGTGCCTCTGACCGGGAGGTTTTGGGGTTCGAGTCCCGACGGTGGCAGGATTTTCGACACTGGGTACGTAGGTACGGGTCGAGTTCTGTCGCTGACTGGAAGATAATCCTAGAGGCGGGCTGCTCTGATCGGTAGTTTTCCGTGGTTTCTTCGATCAATGGCGAATGCAAGACCAGTATCCTTACAAACGGGCCACGGAGCGCGCGCGATCTTTCCCTGCCATTCCTTGTCTTATCCTACCCCCTTACACACACACACACACACACACACACACACACACACACACACATTTACGTGCAGTACACTACCCCACTGCCGAAAGACCAGTTGGTAGCTTACACTTAGATACGTTTATTTTAGGTCAGTTCAATCACTTGTGTTATTAGCGACCTCTTACACTTAGATTGTCCCGGCTAGGGCGCTGCCCAGCTGGTGGGAGATTCTTGGTTGGGGAAAACCCCACCAGCCCACGATCGGTCGGCGCCGGATCTCGCCATCCAGCGGGGCAAAATCACCATCACCTCCCGAGCAAAAAACATGCAATGCATATGGGACTAAAGACCTCAGTTGACGCGCCCAGAATCACTAGTAATTAATCAACACTGCCACTGCCAGACATCTACATCTGTCCATTCCACGAATCAAAGGCCATCAATTCCATCGCCAATACTACAAAATCCCTTCTATTCTGCACTACCAGTAACTCATGTACCATCGATTTATCCCCCAATTTATCCCCATTCACTCATTCACAACCAATCCGCCACCATTAATATCACTACTTTTACGAAACTCAAAAGCATCATTCACTGCTTCCAATGCACTGCTAACATCAAGATTGACATCACATACACCTTCTCTAGTCATCGCCACTCAGGTTTCAGTTGCCTTCGCACACAGACTTATCAACATACACGATATGTCACGGTGTTCTCGTATAGTTTCAGCATGGGCTGTCTCCAAAAGGCAGACGACATACGAACTTTAAGGAAGGCAAAATTAAAAACCTAACTAGGTAATACAGTTGCAAAAGTAAATAAAATAATGTATAACATATTTTCGCAAACATGCTGCTTTCTTGCTACTTTCGCAAACAATTCCATCCTTGGAATGATTTTTAAAATGTTTTGCGACAAATATTACATTTTGAAACTCTCAGCTAGAATGTGAAAATGTAACGTATTTAAAAAAATGTTTTCTTGTACCCTTTTGTTACCCAATGTCATGCATTCATTCATTACAAAGTTATCTGAATACGTTTATTTTCTCAAATACCTACTAGAATTTGAGAAGATTTTGTAATTCTACAAAAAAAAAATCGATTTCGAGATTTTGAAACGCTTTGGGGATTCCTGATAAGTGTTTTTTTTTCAAATCCTACCCAAACTCTATGAACAAAACTGGGGTCTTAACGGCACATATGACGTTCCCCGATCAATCTACGCGAAATCGACGTAATGCGAATTCTGGATCTGTCATTTTTTTTTTAAATTTTCATATGAAGACTGCAGTATAATTTTAATTTTTAAAAAAAAGTCTGTAATTGCTTTTTTCCCTTTTTTGCTGGAATAGAGGACCGTGCACTAATAAATGAGATAAAAGTCCAAATGTCATTGAAACATGCATTTTTCGAAAATTTCAGAATTTCAAATGTTTTCCAGCCTGTCCCACACCAGTATTGAAGCTAGAGATTTCTTAATGAATTCTTCTTTTAAATGATAGTACTTTAATTCACGATATTCACAAATTATCAAAATATGAGTTTTCGCTTTAATTTTGAGGCGAACTGTGACATCTTCTAAAAATACCTAAAAATGTTTTCAAAAGCGGTGCCAATTTAAACATGCTGTGCGGATAGAGCACACATATCTTGGGACAGAAGTGGTATTTTAAATAAAAACGAGTTTTTGAAAAGAAAAAAAAAGAAGAAAAAAGTTTGAATCTTTTCGAATCATTTGCACGTCTTTTTAAGCGATTGCTGAAATCTTACGATACAAATTTGAATGGTATACAGTGTTACGTCACCGACGTACAAACAACGTGAGCAGGTATGTGCTGTTGTAGCATCACCAGCTTTTACTTCAGACATCAAGTTTAGGGGCGCTTTAAACTCTTGCTCCACTCCTCGCATGGGTGACCCTGCGGCAAGTTGGTCACGAGCCGCTGCCTCGCTATCTTGATATCCTCATATCCACACGTTCATCTACTTATCTCATCACTCCGGTTCTTGTTTCCACGGCTGTGCTTTAGCCGCCATCTCCACCACCGTGTCTTCGTCCGTGTTCATAAGCAATGCCGCACCTTTAAAATTTCCGCACAGGAATAACCAGTTCGCCTTTCTCAGACTCAGGAGTGAGGAGCATTTAGATTCGGATCGAAAGGTACAAAAGTATAACTCATTAAACGTTCGAGTCTGTATCCATTTCCTCATTTGTTACGTACGTTATATTTCCTTAAATGTTCATGCATTTGCAGTGATTTAATTCACTAGTAGGTTTCTTTAATCAGCAAAATAATACAACAGGTGGGTTCCGCAGAAACATTCCGTACTTTTGAAATGATTGTTATACAAGAGAAAATAGCTTCATACTGGATTTTACTAGTTTCTCACAATCCGTATTGCGTAGGGTAGTACGCGTGCTACCTTTCAAAAATTATTAAAACTCCCAAAAAGGTGTGTAGGTTATGTCATAACAAATATAACTCGTGACGGATATGAAAACGTGGTTTAAGGAGTCTACGATGCAAGGATTCCAGTTTACGAAAGATGATGGTGCATGTCACTAAGTAATGTGTGTTGCAGGCTGCATATGCTTTACTTTTCGTCTTAAATGTAGTTTATGCAATACTGAGGATAACACCTTATCTCTCAGTAGAACACTTACGGAGTTTGTGTCGATAGTTGCAAAAGGTACAAAACCGTAATACTTTCTTGATGTGTTATAGGGAGTATTTTAAGCATTTGTTCGACTGTGATAGTGAAAGGATCAATCTCGAAATCTTACAAATATTCTATAGGACTTGTATTTAAGGCATTAGGACACGTTTTTACTGCATTTGTTAACCTACTTAAAATAATGTTTCCTGATTCCAGGGATGAACTTTTACTCATACAAAATCGTTCCCGATATTCGGACAGCCTGAAATCTCCCCCAGGGAGCAAAAGAAGCTTGAAACTATCTTAGGATACTTTTCTTCCAGGAGGCACGATACATAACGAAACTAGTCTCTACACTGTACCCTTGTGGGCGACAAGAAGCGCGCGCCTGCCACAGCCCCACAGTCTTGCAATACCCATCGTGGCGCGCGGAAAAGCGATCAGCTTCATTAGCCGCTTGCGCCTTGCCGCTACCGAAAGGATCTTGTATATTATTAGGCGAGTAAAAGGACCTTCGGAGAGTGTGATGGTGTTTCAACATTGTCAGAGGCATTGACGAGTGTCAAGACTGTTTACGATACTGACAGAGGACAATGTAGAATCAAGTATGGAGAAAGCACGAACTCTGGAGAAGCATCTAGAGAAATTACTAAAGAAAAAGGTACGAAGCAAACAATAGAAAATAATCGCAATTTTTAAGCTAAACTAAAGGTTTTGAAATTGTCAGTTCGTGCTGTTAATGTATTTTGCTGAATCACTATATTAATAAAATCAAACATTGTGAAGAAATTATATTTAATTTTGACATCATCGGGTATAGTGAACCCCTGATAAACTGAACCAAAAATGTTGGCACTCACAAGTTCACTATAACCGGAGTTGATTGTAATTTGTGAAACAAATGAAAATCCACCACCGTCACAGCTACTACCGTCACCAATTCTAACTCCAACCATCACCGCCAACGCCAACATCCAAAACACGTTACGTACTAATAGCTCACACCATCACCGCCTCCAACACAAACACTGCTCCGTCCCCAGAAAGCTGAAAGATGTCATCGCGAGGCGCGTTGTAAACGAAGCAGAGGAAGAAGCGTACCGAAACGCGCTGTCGAGCACTCGCCCTCAACATCTCCATCTCCCTCCCTCACCCCCCTCTCTCTCCATCTCCCTCACCCCCTCTCTCTCTCTCCATCTCCCTCACCCCCTCTCTCTCTCCATCTCCCTCACCCCCTCTCTCTCTCCATCTCCCTCCCTCACCCCCCTCTCTCTCTCCATCTCCCTCCCTCACCCCCTCTCTCTCTCCATCTCCCTCCCTCACCCCCTCTCTCTCTCCATCTCCCTCCCTCACCCCCTCTCTCTCTCCATCTCCCTCCCTCACCCCCTCTCTCTCTCCATCTCCCTCCCTCACCCCCCCTCTCTCTCCATCTCCCTCCCTCACCCCCCTCTCTCTCCATCTCCCTCCCTCACCCCCCCTCTCTCTCCATCTCCCTCCCTCACCCCCTCTCCCTCACCCCCTCTCTCCATCTCCCTCACCCCCTCTCTCCATCTCCCTCACCCCCTCTCTCCATCTCCCTCACCCCCTCTCTCCATCTCCCTCACCCCCTCTCTCCATCTCCCTCACCCCCTCTCTCCATCTCCCTCACCCCCTCTCTCCATCTCTCTCACCCCCTCTCTCCATCTCCCTCACCCCCTCTCTCCATCTCCCTCACCCCCTCTCTCCATCTCCCTCACCCCCTCTCTCCATCTCCCTCACCCCCTCTCTCCATCTCCCTCACCCCCTCTCTCCATCTCCCTCACCCCCTCTCTCCATCTCCCTCACCCCCTCTCTCCATCTCCCTCACCCCCTCTCTCCATCTCCCTCACCCCCTCTCTCCATCTCCCTCACCCCCTCTCCCCATCTCCCCCGCCCCCTCTCCCCATCTCCCTCGCCCCCTCTCTCTATCTCTCACACAGTGATGAATGAGATCAGAAGGGAAGACGAAGGGACGAGCGAAACAGGCACTGGTGACGAAAGAAAAAGTTTGGGTAATTTTCATACAGAGAGTATAAATTCAATTTGTTTGACAATAAGTAGTAACGGAAGTGTGTGAACAAGCAGAATGAAGATCAAATACAAACGAGCTTCTTTGCGATCAGGCCTTTGGTCCGTAAGTCACACCGAAATTCTGGTCAAGAGCTACCTTTGATCAGTGACTGCTTTGGACTTTCAGAACCTTTGCCTCCACTCTCCTTTTTGCCTTCCATCTCCTACACCTGCCCTTTGAACTCTTTTCTAGAGCATATTGAGTGGGTTTAACTCGTAATTTTAACTGAATCTCTAGAGTTGTGAAACAGGCTCTGTTGAGTGACATTTGGATTGTGTGGTTGGTCCCCATAAAATAGGTCAATCAGAATCCATTGATAATGAAGATTCCGTTTCATCTAAAAATGTCACTGCATAATATCAAGGAAGTTTCCAAATTGGGCTATATTGCAAACAGATATTTGAAAATATAAATCTTGTAACAAAGCGTTCTGTTGCATTCAGTAATTATACTATGAATAATATGCCGGGAGCGAAGTCTATGTGATCCCCTGTCATTAGGCTATGAATGGGTACTTTACTAGTAGGAAGTAAAGAAGCACTTCCTAATCGGGCTGGTATTCTCTTTCGGTCGAAAGTCTACTCTGAAACCATTTTACTGTGGGTCATAATGAATACTTTTGGTTATTTGGTCATCAAAACTTATTACCATCTCGTATACGTACGTATATACGAAGTAATATAACATAGTATAGAGAAGGTTGTGTAATGCTGCGGAAATCAATTAAGCGATTCCAACGGAAATACATGTTTTGGGGTCCCCTGATATCGAAAACCTTTTAACGTCCGTGTTTAAACAACACTAGCGCCTAAACTATTCATACGATTTGTTTGAAAATGGATATCGCCCAGTCGATCTCAATCCACTCAATGCTTTACGCTTTTGAAAAAACAAAACAAAACATTTTATGAATTTTGGGGGTACTTTACATGAAACCCTAAGATATTTTAAAACTTTTTCTCAAAAATGGCTTCAATTTTTTCCTTTAATTTTTTTTTTCAAAATATGGTGAAATAGATATATAAAGGTGACATAGGCCGATTTTCAACGTTAACTCTGAATTTTAGAAATTCGCAAAAGTTTGAAATTTTTTCGGGGTCTACCTACAACTACAAAATTGACGATAGAGATTTTTCGTTAAAATGACACGTTTTACTTAATTAGCTGTTTCATTGAGAACATGTACATTTTTTAAATTTGTAGTTTTCTCGCAATTCTGCGAGGAATATGTGCAAAATTTAAAAAAATATCAAACAAAGATTTGTAAAAAATCGCTCCAAATTTTTCTTTAAAGGTTTGGTAGGGATAGTGTTAAATGTGATGCACAAGGTGGCATAAACGGCATTTCGTGTATTCTTTTGTTTTTTTTTCAAAAGTTACAAAAATGTAATTTTTTACTTATCTTTCACGTCGTTAATATTTACATTAGCGGCGATTTGTCCACTATATTGCGTTTATGAGTACATGTGCTTTTAATGATATCTGAAAGTTTCTCAAAAACTCCTGACGCTTACAATACATTTTCTTAAAAATGGCTCCAAATTTTTCAACGAAAATTTCCACATGACGAGTTTTACTCTTCTCTTATATTCTTAAAGTAATATTACAAAAATTGAGAAATATTTGAAAAAATGTACTTTGGGCGACGTTAGATGGCAGCTGGCAAGAGGATGGGCCAAAACCGGAAAGCTAGTCTAGACCAAGGAAATTAGAAAACTAACTAGTACGAGAAAGTTTGTGCCCTTCTGTAACACCAATAGTTAAAATGTCTTATAATATACTTAACAAAAAAAATTCAGTTACAAAATTACAATGATGGTTCTTTTTCTATAAATTATCCAAACAACATTTTTCTAACCGAAAAAAAAGCACATTATTTAATAGCTCAACAAAGCCAAATCATACAACGTGTCAGTTTCTCTGTTCGAACTTAATCACGACCAAAGTACAATAATTCTTAAGATTATTATTTAGAATCACAGCCATTAACACAACTTCCCAACACGCAGCAGGAACTCAAAATTACCTTGAAAAACATCCGTTAATATAAATAATTAATTTGTGGATCTGACGCGGTTACTCTCAGTGGAACTCGCTTAAAACGTCTCGTGCGAAATTGCAGCAAATTTGAACACGCAAGTAAACAAATTACAAAGAGGAAACGAAATCTCATCGCATAAACTATCGCGTACTTTCATGACAAGATTACCAAAACACTGACTTTACCACGAGAGGTCTGAGATACGAAAACAAATGGAGGAGATATGAAAAGAAAAATTTAAGCAATGCATGCGAGAGCAGCAGGGTACAGCGTGCAAGAACGAAGTCGACTTTCCACTTTGAATTTCTGAACAACTCAGTCACGACAGAAGTTTTTGTTGCGATTCGGTGACAGGCATAAAGCAATGCGCGCAGCACAGATAATTTAACGTGCATTCCCACGAGACAAATCGGCAAGAGAACAAACGATGTAAATGGTTCGTGAACTTCACACATACTATAACGATATAGTAAATGGATGATATTACTTTGAACACACAAAAAAAATTGTTGGGTAGATAAACTTCTAAAAGATGCATTATGAAACATTTACTACATGCTTCGAATGTTTTTCCTTTATCGATATTTCTTTGAACGAAATTATGAATTCTGGGAACATTCTAGGCAAAATTGCTCCACATTCCACAGAAGCAAATGGAAGAACAAAAACATTCAAAGCATACCGCCATGCTTGGGGTATACACGCTACTTTCGTCTGCTTAAAACTGCATTAAAAAATCCCTGTTTGGAAGGACGTACCATGCAGATCGTCTTTCCCATCGGCGCACGCGCTTAGTGTGTCGTCATACGGGTGTAATCGAACACAGACGGGTTTGTAAAACAGTAGATTTATTTACAATCTAGACCCTAGTCTCAATTTAACAACTACCCTGCTCACAATAAACTAAATAAATAGACCCACTACAAGGAGAGATAATTTAAGAACGGCTACCACACCGCAACATACCACCGATGCTCCCTGTACGAAACCGCTCTACTTTGACACCATCTACGCGTCTCGCAAGTCACGACAATGAATTGCCGGCCCCTCACCCTAGTGCACCTACACGCACAGACACGCGCATCACCTGTCGACGACGCCGCTAGAACAAGAAGACTGGTGCATTGTTCTCCTGGCCTTATATAGGCCCTTTTGGCTCTACCCGTCGCCCCCATTGCCTCCCCCCCAAAGCCGCTCTGGGCCCGCTACGTCAACGGAAAGTGCCAGTGCGTCATCACTACGCTCTTTGTTTAACATCCGGCGATGCTTCGCCGATCTCCACGTGGTTGTCTGGTTTGAGCGTGGCACGACGCTACATTAGTAATACATTTTTATAGGTGTCTCACTGAAGCAAAACAAAAGTACAGGCTAGGAGCAGCGTCCTATTAATGAGGAGCCCAAGAGACCCCGTAAGGCATCGATGTCTCCCCGTGTGACTGTAGTGTGGTTGGCTGCTCATTCTACCAGAACCCCCCACTTAAATGAATCATCTCTCATCATCGTCATTCCCACGATCATCATTTCCATTACCCACCCAGTGGGAGGCAATAAGCAAATCACCACTATAATCATCGAGCCAGGCAAGAAGAGAGAGAGAATGCGCAACCCGTCTCTCTCGCCTTCGCTGAGAATTATTCATCATCATCATCATCATCATTATTATTATCATCGACATCCATGAAGACGTGATGGCGAGCACAAACGACTTAAGTCTTTCCAACCAGCGAGGACAAACAATAATAAAATCATCATCATTATCATCTTCATCGTCATCCATCAAAGGCGTAATGGCGAGCACAAACGATGTAAGTCTTTCCAACCAACGAAGACTAACAATAATAAAATCATCATTATCATCTTCATCGTCATCCATCAAAGGTGTAATGGCGAGCATAGACGACTTAAGTATTTCCAACCAACGAGGACTACCAATAATAAAATCATCATCATCATCATCATCTTCATCGTCATCCATCGAAGGCGTAATGGCGAGCACAAACGACTTAAGTCTTTCCAACCAACGAGGACTAACAATAATAAAATCATCATTATCATCACATCCATCGTCATCCATCAAAGGCGTAATGGCGAGCACAAACGACTTAAAGTCTTTCCAACCAACGAGGACTACCAATAATAAAAGGAGACCGTCCGAACTGACGTTTCATTTCACACAAAGGGCGCGTGTGATTGATTTCCCCCTCGCTCACAATAGGAGGCGCGTGCCACATAAAAAGGAGTGAAGTAACCTTCACAATTTATGACCCTAGTGCAGGGGTGGAGAAACTTTCTCAGTAGCCTCTTAGCGCCTTCTGCAAATACCGACTAAGAAAACAATATTACATCAAAATTGGTTTCCGATTTTACACGCAATGGGGAAAGATTAACACACGCAACGTACAACGTCCATACATTCAAAACAGGTTCATTATAATCAGTAAGAAAATACTGATCAAAATGTATGAGAGAACATTATATGAATACTCAAACTTTTTATAGAGGTCGATGAACCACATTTCCTTCAGGAGAAATCAAATTAAAAAGAGCTCAGATTAAAGAATCAACCTTATGCAAGCGTACGTAAAAAAGTCAAAATTTTGCAAATTCGTCTACGATATTGACTCATGGGGAAATCTACGAAGTCGCTAAACTCGTTGAGCTAAATAAGTTCGATGCTAAATCACACAGCACACAAAAACTAATGTTTCTAAACGAAGGAATTGAAGCAATAACAAGATCAGCTACATCAACTCTCGGGCTATTTGTACTTTCCCGCTAACTCGTCTTTATGTATGTGAGAGGGTCTTGAAGTATCAAATTAAGGTGCACTTCCACCAAAATTGATATATTAATATTTACGAAGACTGGGAAGCTTGCTGTCGCTGATATGGATAACCTTGTTTCTGCCCTCTGTTCTTCAATGTGCGATACCCAATGCATAGCAACCCCCTGCACGAAGTGTAAGGAACTAACACATTACTGAACAACATAATCTCTATGAATGAGAGGTAATAAGATTATTTGACTTATATCCTTTCATAACTTGTCGGAATTATTGTCAATTTATTCGTGAAAGTTACCACCCTGAATTTTACAAAAATATATAATAGTGAATTGTACAAATTGAGACCATTTATAAAAATTTATAATAACTATAAATTATTAAATCAATATTTACTCTTCTACCAGAGCCACAATGTTGCATGAATTAAAAACAATCTTAGGATATGGAATAAAAAAAATTGGCAACATGAGTGAATGGACGAAAATGATTGTTTTCACATAATACCTGCTAAGTGGTACCTACACAAGAGGGTCTTGTATGTCTTGAAATCTGGATACCCCTGCCCTAGATGGTCCATTCGCGCTTGACGCCGTCCTTTCAAGAGAGAAAAAAAGAAGAAGAAAAAAGAAAAGAATCTGCAGACGCGACAGTCTGGAAGGCAGTTTAATCCCACCAGCGCAACGTCTAAAAGCGAGTCTTCCGCCTCCGCACTCCGAGGACACGATGGCTTCGGCCTCGCCCATGAGCGACGGGAGGTCGTCTCTCGATTCAGAAAACAAAAGAAAGGCGGCGAAATGAGACGTTCGCCAAATACGGCGGCGCGGGCGCGGGGAGGAATTTTCATTTTTCCGGTCTTCATTACGCGCCGTTCTGCAGCTGTGAAAAATGAAACAATGTAGATGGCGGGTGGAGTTCGGTTCACAATGATCGCGATTCGCTTACGCAAAACCCAAAATTCCTGGAATGAAACCGACAAAACGCGCGACCTTAATAACGGGGGTGATTTTGCGGAAAAGAAAATATAATTTTGGGGAAAATTAGGTAGCACTGGTTCTCAGAAAGGATCTCTCATTCCAACTAGAATTTGACAGTGACATACCTGAACCCCTCCCAAGGCATTTAATAAAGGGAAACGTGCATAAAATGTATGACTGTATTAGAATTAGACGCATTTAATATAGTCAAAACCAAGGAATACACATCGTCAGCGCAACGTGTCAACTTACTTTGTGTTCCGTGCTTGAGGGTTTGAATGTGACATTGTTTCGCGAAGCAGGACACCGGGAACATGAATTTGATCAAATTCAGAGAGGGCAGTTGAAATGGTAATGCTAGAATTTTATAGAATTACAACTGAATAAATCACTATCTGATCAGCGACCGAGAACGTACTAAAAGTAGTAAAATAAATGCACCTTAATGTGACAAACATTAAATAGAGAGTGCAAATCTTGTATCACGCGTCTCTGAAGTTCTATTTCATCAGCTGATTCCGTAGAAGCAATGTCAGTCTCATGCCGTAAGAGTTTCCTGGTCTGAGAGCGTGTCCTTGTCACTAGATTATTCACTGCCACATTTCGGACCGACACTTATTACAAGGCCATAAGCAGCGTTTTCAAGCAAAGAATCCCTATCCCAGTATTCATTAGCTATTTTATTGGAATGAGTGATGACTTTTTCCGCTCTTCCATTGTTATTTTATCAATTGCTTCTGATGTCACTATTTTTTTAAAATTAGAAAGTGACATTTGATACGTGTTTCTTAGCTCACCTTCATTTTCACCCACACAAAATTTAATAAATTACATTACAGGTAAGGCGTCTTGCCTGCCCACGAAGTGTCACATCTCGACGAGAGCTCACATTTCCCACAGCTACTCCCATAAAAAACTCGCTTCACGCTCCTCGCGACATTTGTTAGCGAAACTGACTGTGTAGACCCGTGTTTACATAGCCCGAGTTAGTCTCACGACGCGCCACAATCATCACCTTCATTCTGCGCTTGGTCGAGTTATAGCGCAGCAAATGACACATAATTTTTTATATTTATAAAAGCATTGCCTCTAATTAATTATCAAACAAAACTTGTGCAAGAAAAGTAACTACAAAATATTTACCATAATTTAACAACCCCAAAAAAGCACTATATTCAAATGTCTGCTTATGTATTGGTAGTACGTTAATTACTACAGCGTTTATTTTCAAGTCTCAGATTCAGTAGTGATTTCCAGATCCAGTCACACAATTCCACAGCTGTTCTGATATAGTCCGCTTCCAATATGAAAAGCCCCAACAACCACGAATCACGAATTCGGCAGGTATTTCAATCCTGCTCGCACCCTGCACAGCGAACATCCGTCGGTGCTCTACACCCTCCACACGCACGTGCACCAACGGCGCGTGAATGCTCCACAGCGGAGCCCTTCGTGCATCGAGAGTCAACATTCGCCTCTCGCTCTCTCCATCCATTACACCGCCCTTCCGCAGGCGAGGAACTGCACGGCCCGCTTTGGGCGAAGGCAGATTGAACGCGCGTTGTGATAACAGCGCCATCTACGCGCTGCACAGTGATATGGAGCGGGCGCTAACGCGTCATCCAGCGCTCGTGGGCAAACTGGCCCAAGATAAATTTTCGCCTCTACAAATTCGCTGCTAAATCACATTTTGGCAGCGAAACTGAAACGATTGGTTTTAATTATTTTTCTCTATCGTCCAAATTGTTTAAAAATCTGAAAAATGTATGTAATAGAATGTTATCAGACACACTAAGAAAAAAAACTGAGACAGTACTCCAATGATTCACGTCGAAAATCAATTAAATTTTTTTTACATCGCGTCAAAAATGGTTGACAAAAATACCACGAAATTTAAATATTTTCTCCGTCTCAGTATTTTTTTCAGCCCGATACAAGGAACAGTAGCTAAGAAAAAAATAAAATAAAATGTGAAAAACATTTCTCATTGTATCTCTGCAACATATTGTACGTGAGAAAGATTTTTTTGGGAATCTACGGCATCTTTTATTCTCTTTCTTTTAAATATCGCGATTATCGATTTGGGGACATTTTCACCTCCTTTTCGGCTATATTCATTACAATAAAACATTTTTATTGCACTACATTTTTAAATTCTAATGACACTATAAATTCCTGAACATATTTTTCCTTAAAGTAATGAGAAAATAGCAGCAATGTAAAACGAAGTCCGTTTTGCATTTGTGTAATAAACTTTAAACGGTCATCTCATCTATAACCAACGACAAAGTTAGGGCACCTGATTTTGCCAGGAATATACTTACCATTGTACTTACACGTACTTTTCTTTCGGGAAACGAATTTACTCGGCTGTATTCTTTGGTAATTTTTGGTGCTTTTTTAAAGTTACAAAGATACGAATAACTTGTAACTTCAATATTCTTCCACTGTCGATTCTTCATTTTAAGTGTTGTTTTTTGTACCATATATTGTTTTTTTTTTACGTCAATGTGGCCATAATATTTTCCGAAACATTGTAAAATCTTCAAGAAAATATGTGAATGCTGACAAATTTTGTTTATGAATAAATATTTAAAATGTGTCTAAAAACTGAGGTGTACCATCACGAACAAAGAGAACAGACAGATACACATTAACCTAAACACACGCTTGTTAGAGAAATTACTCGAAGACGGGATCACTTTGACAGGTCGGGAAACAAATGACCCCGTCATGCAGGGCGGTGATTGACATGAGGTCATTTACAAACGAGCTTTCTGTAAACGAACGAACTGACAACAAATGTGCATGTACAAACGTGCAGTTACATTGCCCGCAATAGCCAAGCCGTAGCTGCCAAAGCGGTTCCTTCTTATAGTAATCTCTCCTATATTCGACTATTGAATGTCGGATAAATACTTATTATTGAAAACAAATATTTCCGCCCGCGCGCGCTTCCGACCCCGGTTCAGGCCAGTGCGCGCCGCCGCGCGCTGTTCGCGAGCAATGTGGTAATTAATCCCGTCCCGCACTCGCGTGAGACTCCCGAGGTTCGAACTCCCGAGTTTCAAAGCGCGCCGCGTGTCTCGAGGTCTCGCGCAGTTTGACACCACGTAAAGGAAAAGTTTCCACGTGGCAGGATCGACCTCTAGCGAGCTGCTGCTTGAAATGCAAAAACGAATCGTTTTGGCCAAAGGAGTGTCAACTCACGCCATTCTAGCACGTACGCTCTGCACAGCTGTACGTCACTGACTCGTGTTTTTTGCAGGTCGGCTGGAGAAAATTTAGAAATATTGGCGTATGACACTAAGATGATACCTCATAAAATGATGTACAAATAAAATATAGTTTGAATGCTCAGAAAAATTTTTCAGTTCTAAAAGTAATAATAATATTAATAATAATAATAATAATAATAATAATAATAAGAAGAAGAAGAAGAAGAAGAAGAAGAAGAAGAAGAAGGAGAAGAAAAAGAATAAGAATAAGAATAAATCAAGCAATTCATGTGTTGGTGCCTCAGAGCTCCATTCCTCTCATCGAGGTAATATATACAGAGGGGTTACTTTAAGACGGAACCACTTTGACAAGTCGTGAAACATGTTAACGCGGCGATGACATTTCAAAAGATAGTGATGAAGCCATTTACAAATGAGATATCTGTAAACCAACGCCCTGACAAAATCAGTGCCAAAGTTTTGTTGCCAGCAGTGGACAAGCAGAAGTTGTCAGGGGTCCCTTATTATAGTAATATCTCTGTACTTCCTGAAGTGTGTGATATTTCCTACACTGTAGCAACGGCAAATTCGAAATTTATCCCGAGTACGGCATGTTGCCAAATATCAATGTCACGTTAACTTTGTAATTTCACACTCCATTTCATCTCATTTGAGCGACTCGTATGTAAACCACCCTTCAGAGAAACCTCCGTGACATATTTGCCAAGACCTGCAGCTGAAGAATTAAAAATATGATTTCTCATTCACGTTTCACTGTGTTAAGTGACGAAATGTTCACATTTTAAGAAAATGTTAACAAACTAAATATAATGAACCTAGAGTGACATAATTGACTTTAAAGATCATTAATTGGTTTTTTAGGAACAATATAGATTTACTGTTTCTAATGTTTTGTTATTTTCTTTTTGCTAAAAAGCTTTTTTTAAATCCTCATGGAGGAACCATTGCATATCACGGGACATCAGAGACCCCTCAATTAGGACAGGAAACATAACACGAGCGTGCTACCGAAATCTTACCTGATGTTTTTAGACGTCTTTGTTGAGTATTTCGAAGAGTTTGGATTCTTGAAGGAAGTATTAATAAGAGTACGTACCTGAAAAAGAGAAATACAGTTAATATAATCTATAAAAGCACGAATTTCTTAATACATTCATGCGCGCACAACAAAAAAGGTCACAAGTAGAACAAAGTACGTTACGGAACACACGAAAATGCTCGAATGAGACACTTGCTCCAATCGACAAACCTACAGCACAACTACGTATCTATGAGTGCCGCACGTGAGACGTAATTTAGCTGAGATTACGTCATGTGTTTCGCGTTAAAGACGGCATCTGCGAAAATGTGCGTTATGAGTAATGGCTTCCTCCCTTCGGACAACTAATTATGTCAGTATATTTACTAGAGTCTCCGCCATCAGTCCTAAATAACAAAGGCGGATAGGCAGCAACCGTCCGTGGATTCAAATCCCTGCGAAAGGCAAAATTGTTTTCACTTTTTAGGTGACAAAACAAAGTGTTTGACAACACCAACCAAAAATCCATAATATTATCATGCGCAACAAAATATCTTGATAACTGATGTGGATGGAGTGCTTAATGACTGAACGCCCCCTGGGAGGGTCACAATGCGAACCCAGAGTATGCAATCGACTTCGGGTTCTAATTACCGTGTTTCAAAGGGTACCCCCCGTTAAGATGGTAAAAAGTTCCCTAAAGCCAAATAGTATATGAGTAGTAACACTATAATTCTAACATAAAAATATTATTTTTCATAGGTTTTTTAGCCCCCAACTCCCCACCACAATCCTCAAATCTAAAAAAATGTGTTTTTTTAATTTTATTTTTTTTGTCCATATCAAACCAACTTATCTGAATGGAAAAAAATTCTCAACATAAAAAAATATTTTTTTCTAAAAGTTTACATTTTTTTCATAATTTTTTTGGCGCCAGATTCAAACAAAAAAAATGTTTTAAAAAAATAAAATTAAAAAAAAAATTTTAAGTGAGATTAAATAGCGGAACAGGCGCGAAAAAAATATCAAAAATTCCTCGCGGAACGGCGGATTTTCCCTATTTTTTTCAGATTTTTCCGATCACTGGGCTAGAAGTTACAAAATGTTAATCAATATTTCAACCCTTTTTTCATTTTAAATATGTTTTGATCATAACTAAAACAATTTTTATACACAATTTGTTATAAACAGTTGTTATAAGCATGACAGAAAATATAATTTTTCAATCATTTTAATTTTGCAATTTTTCAATACTTATATTTTTACATATTTTTACCGCTTATTGAGTTATGAAGATATTCAATAGATAATAATATGATTAAAGGAAGTAATGAATAATCCTTTTGTCGAGTGAACATTTGTGTATTAATCATGTGGTGTTCAGTTTACATATCGTGATTGTATAAAAAATATATATTTACATTTCGTTAAGATTCAACCTCAATCCTCATCGCTGTCTTCGTCGATTACCGCATTCTCTTCATCAAAATCAAAAAGACTTGTCAAGATTTCCGCCGGTCTTACTATTTTCGACTGGTATCGGGCATACGATAAATAAAAAGTCATCGCTGCGACGTGTGAACAACACCCAACTGTTCTTCTACCGTTAGCACATGAACAAGCATACCGCTGGATACCAGAAATGTCATTACGATCAGGCACATAATGTATATAACATTTATAATTCTTCCGGTTGATATGTCTAGAATGAACTTCAAATCGTATAATTTCTGGATTTACTTTTAAGTAACTCAAAAGAAGGGTATCGTCGTCTTCCAACATTTCTGCCAAATATGATACAGATTGTTTCAGTTGGTACGACCCAGTAAACAATATTTGCAATTCCTGGGACGTCAGTTAATAGAAAATAGTAAGACCGGCGGAAATCTTGACAAGTCTTTTTGATTTTGATGAAGAGAATGCGGTAATCGACGAAGACAGCGATGAGGATTGAGGTTGAATCTTAACGAAATGTAAATATATATTTTTTATACAATCACGATATGTAAACTGAACACCACATGATTAATACACAAATGTTCACTCGACAAAAGGATTATTCATTACTTCCTTTAATCATATTATTATCTATTGAATATCTTCATAACTCAATAAGCGGTAAAAATATGTAAAAATATAAGTATTGAAAAATTGCAAAATTAAAATGATTGAAAAATTATATTTTCTGTCATGCTTATAACAACTGTTTATAACAAATTGTGTATAAAAATTGTTTTAGTTATGATCAAAACATATTTAAAATGAAAAAAGGGTTGAAATATTGATTAACATTTTGTAACTTCTAGCCCAGTGATCGGAAAAATCTGAAAAAAATAGGGAAAATCCGCCGTTCCGCGAGGAATTTTTGATATTTTTTTCGCGCCTGTTCCGCTATTTAATCTCACTTAAAAATTTTTTTTTAATTTTATTTTTTTAAAACATTTTTTTTTGTTTGAATCTGGCGCCAAAAAAATTATGAAAAAAATGTAAACTTTTAGAAAAAAATATTTTTTTATGTTGAGAATTTTTTTCCATTCAGATAAGTTGGTTTGATATGGACAAAAAAAATAAAATTAAAAAAACACATTTTTTTAGATTTGAGGATTGTGGTGGGGAGTTGGGGGCTAAAAAACCTATGAAAAATAATATTTTTATGTTAGAATTATAGTGTTACTACTCATATACTATTTGGCTTTAGGGAACTTTTTACCATCTTAACGGGGGGTACCCTTTCTATTCATTTTGTGATGTAGTGAAAAAAAAAAAAGTTTCTCTTAATATCATCCGAATATCCATAACACTAAAATATTCTATCCCCATCGTGGGCATGTATGTTCACCATTCGTCTTTCATGTGTTTACTATCGTGGGCCTTACATCCTGCTGACTCTAGAACGAAGGCGACCACGAATGTTTAGTGGTTGTCCATAAACTACGTAACGCTAAAAGTGGTGGTGGTGGTGGGGTGTGTGTTTTAAGCAGCGTTACGCTGCGTTACTTAGGGGTAGGGGGAGTTAGTGTAGTGTGACGTAACATTGATACATTTTTAATTTTTCTACATCTGGTGAAAAATTACTTTTTTCTGTCTCATACCAAAACATTAAATTATTCATTACTTTTGCAAAAAAATATTTAAAGTTATTGCGTAATTAGTTACAATAAATGAAAGTATTCTTTCTTCATTTTTTATTCAATCTGTAAGATTACGAAGAAAATATTCAAAACTGATTTATCGTATACTCTAGAATCCAATTCAAATATTGTAGTAGAAGATTTCGTTCATGCGTCATCCGCGACGTGTGCAGGAGTAGGAAAAATGTTCTCGTCTGTGCGTCCTTCCTTCACGCTGTACTTGATCCCAATATTACGTGTTGACAGCATCGCCCATTAATTCTGACTTTAATTATAAATTTTAAAATATAACACAAAATATTTTTTTTCTTTGAGGGTGAGTCTTAAGCGTTCTACAATTGTTTTGGGAGAATTTAAGCGCGCGTTACGGGTCCGTTACAGAGGGGGTATTCAAAATACTCCAAATTTGCGTTACGTAATTTATGGACGGCCCCTTAGCACCCAGTGCGCACTGGGTTCTCCGCGCCCAGCTTCAGTGCGGAGAGACGGTTGGCAGCTAAAAAATTTCTTAGCGGGGAAAAAACACGCGACGCATGTCACAGAAACGGACGGTTTGCGAGCAGCGCCTGGCCGCGCCGCCTGGCTGTGCTGCTCTGTGGTGCGCTGTGCTGCGTTGGGGCGGCGCCGCTCGTGCGCGTCTCGTGCCGAGGCGCCGCCGCTGGCCACAGAGCGCTAGGGCGTCGCCCGGCCGAGTAGCTGCGCGAGCAGCCTCGCAAAACCTCTCCCACGCGACTCACGCACGCACGCGGGCTCGCCCACTCTCCTCTCTGCACGCGCGCCCGCACGCTCCTCTGCTCGCTCACCAGCGCACTCGCCCACCCACCCACCCACCCGTTGGCCCGCTCGTGCGCGTCCTTCCCACGGCAACCTACCCATCCACCAATATCCGCTCACTCGTCCACTCGCCCACCCGCCCCCCGCCACACCCCACTCGTCCACCCGCCACACCCCACTCGTCCACCCGCCACACCCCACTCGTCCACCCGCCACACCCCACTCGTCCACCCGCCACACCCCACTCGTCCACCCGCCACACCCCACTCGTCCACCCGCCACACCCCACTCGTCCACCCGCCACCCCCCACTCGTCCACCCGCCACCCCCACTCGTCCACCCGCCACCCCCCACTCGTCCACCCGCCACCCCCCACTCGTCCACCAATCCACCCATTAACCTGCCCACTCGTCCGCCATTCATCCACTAACCCGCCTAATCATCAACTAACCTGCCTACCAGTAATCTATTCTCCCATTCATATTTACATGCATTCGACAGCTAATAAGCCGCGACGCGGTTATCCAATCGGGAATGGGATATTCTCGGGATTTTGAAAAATTGAAGACTCCGGTTTAATAACCGCGTCCCAGCTGATCACCGGTCGAACGCACTTAAATTGAAATCTGAGTGAAACCCACTCGCGTCTCCCGACGGGCGCCGGCCGGTAGCCCTTTCGCCCCCGCAGGCGCGCGCGCGTTATTCCCGCTTCGTCAGCCGCGCCACAAACGTCACTGCTCTGACGTCAGCGCGCGACGGGCTCCAACGCAGGAATAGCGCTTATGTGCACGCGCCGTTTTTACTCCATCGTTCCCACGCGCTGCCCCGGGACTCGCTGCTACAATAGAACTTGCGCCTCAACCAAGAGTGTCAACCTAGAGGCATTCGCCTTTCCATCATCACTGTCAACACACCTGTCTTGTTCATTCACTTGTTCCTACTGCTTCAATGAGTTTTCCACGCGTGTTTTTTTTCCTCCGTGTGATTTTTACAAAATCAATTTCGAGTGTCTACATTAAAAGAGTAAAATAGTCGTTTGCCGATGTCTAGCCGTCACTCACTTTATCACCATCAATCATTAGTTTGTGTCTGCCGGCAGCTGGCATTGGTCAATTTTCGATCTCTCGAATGTTATTTAGGACATTTCTATTCGACGCACCAGTGTCGAGGCTTCAATTTTATGCTGTATCTATTTTTGTAAAATTCGAGAAAGAACTAACAAATACGAACAACTTTTAGAATAGTATTTGCCAAATTTATTATCATATGAGTTCGTTTAAGGGAATATTCAGAACGCTGAAAATCGGTGAAAAATAATCTGTCCGGCTGTAATGATGTGTACGTTAGCAATTACTAGATGAAGCTTTAATCACAATATTCGTTCCATCGAACTTTGGTCTTTGATAATGTGATCTCTGTAATTAGACATTCAAAACTAATAAATACACGGTACATTTGGATGCCTGGGAAATGCCAACCATATTAGCAGGTGAAAATACCTTACGTGTCACGTTGTCGATCATGCCTCACGTATCCATAACTGCTTACACTTTCGAGTCTGGGAAATATTTTCAACTGCAGAGAAACGTTTTTACTGTAAAAGTTTGATGATTTACAGTTTGATTCCAAAATACACTTTACGGCGATATTTGTTATACCATTTGCTTGTGAGTTTCAAATCATTACATAGTAAAAATCGTCCTTGAGCACAAAGCGGGTTGATCTTGCTACTTGGTAATTAGTTAAAAACGCGTCGTGCAATTACTTCTTCAACCTGTGTCAACACTTTGAAGTGGACATGAAAAACGAGTAACACTACACCATTTATTTTGATTGCAAATTAGCGTATGGCACGTGAAAAGCGAAAAGGCGTAAAGAAGAGAGAAAAATTGCAGGCGACAATGTAAAGCATCTGAAGGCGCATTTAGGCATCAGTCATCTGTTGAAAGAGGGTGAAAAGAAAGAGAAGAGAGGGAAAGTAAGAGAAAGAAAGACAGAAGATGACATACAAAGAAAAAAGAGAGAGGAAAGAAGATGGAAAAAAAGAGGGAGAGTCAAGAAAGAGAAAAAAGAAATACAGAAGAAAAAATGAAAGGAGGAAGATATTTTATTTTGAAATAAATTGGATAGTTAGAAGTAATTAGATTGAACTTTCACCCGAAGCAATTATATGACAATTATACGAATGTCTTTTCGAAAGGTTTTCGATTTTTTAACATAGGCGTTCATAATCGTAATTCGATGATATACTTATGTACATTGCTGTGTTTACATGTTAGAAAACGTTTATGTCATTCAAGTTAAACGTCAACCGTATATATTACATTCTAAATCCACTTCCGTCTTTCACAACCATTTACTGCATTCTTGCCCGAGTTTCCTTTATAATTGCTTTTAGTATATAATTACTACAAAATCATAATTCCATATAGTTTACCAACTGCCTTCACTATTACTGATTTATTTAATTTAATTTCTTAATGATGGTAGTGAAGGTGGTCTCATCTATAGCGCAAATTTAATTGTAATTTAATTATATCTGTAACGTGTACATTGACAGTCATGAAGCTATACAGTTATTTCTTCACGATGACGGTGAATTAATAGGAGTGAACGGCCCCAAAAAAAATCACGATCAAGCTGTTTCTTTCCAAGAGTAATGAATGTTATGCTATCCCAGTTAAATTTTCAGAACGGAAACGCACGTGTTCTCATAAAGGTAACTTTCTCATAAAGCTCCTTAAACGACTCTTTAATAAATTGAAGCTCTAGCAAGAACACCGCCGCGCGGCCGCAGTAAAGGGAAGGCAAATTTATATGAAGATGAAAGAAAAATAAATGACAGATTTTACGAAGGAGGAGCCGTCAGTTGACCTCAAAGTCCTTATTAAGTTTTCTTTAAAAAAGTAAAGGAAAGGTCTTTCGTAGCCGCACAATGAATATTTTTCAGTCTAATAAAATTGTAATCACAGAGCTTTCAAACTATTGAGGACACTACCCTCACATTTCATTTTCTCGTTTCACAAAGGCCGTTCCAATCAAGATAAAATATATTAAAAAATATTGCTAAGTACACAGTCAAACAATATCGCAAAATTATACCCACAAGTATGTTTTTCATTATACCCTCTGATTTGGAGTTCAAAGAGAAGAGGGAACGGAAACTGTCCTCTATTACTAAGAATTGTTCTTTCGTTCATTTATAAATAATGACCCTTTTCATACAAATCAAATGTATTATAATTATTTTAATTAATACGTTTGAGCATGCGTCCCAACTCCGCTATTCACAATAAATCAGAAAATTTAATAACAATATTAAAAGTGATGAGAAACATGTTGTAACTTACGAGGAGTAATACTACAAAACTAATACGTGGAGTGGTACTATAAAAATAATCGACGAGAGAGAGAGAGAGAGAGAGAGAAAGGAGATCGAGAGGGCGAGTGAGACGGTCGCGCAGAGAGGTCGAGCAGAGGAGCCTTTTGGGTAGCCCTGTCGAATCGCGAAGGGTCGCGAGGAAGCGACAGAGCGCCGACATTATATATATATATATATATATATATATATATATATATATATATATATATATATATATATATATATATATATATGGCACCGCTGGCTAGCATGCGGAACCCCGCACGTGCGTAGCGCGAGCGCCCTGCACAAAAACAATCTCCCCTCTGCAACTGTCAATTATGACTCGAAAGAAGGTACGCGGATTACAATGATCGCCACTTGCAGTAATCTGTTTGACAGCCGTAACGAGGCCATTGCGTGAGCTCGATCGGGTGTCGTAAAGACTTCGGGATTCACGACAGTGGCAGTGATACGAGCACGTGTCCGCGCGAGGGCGACGGGAGAGCCGAGTGCGCAGTACTGTGACCTAATTTCCTGCGGCCCAATCCAAAATCTGGGGGGGGGGGGATAAGAAAATGGAACATACTATTGGCACAGGCGGAGAGAGGGCGGAGTCGTAGTGGGTCTAGGAGGAAGGGATAGTATAAGCTGATAACGTCAGGCAAATGGAGAGAAGAGATGGAAACATTAAGGAGGGTGGTCGCGAAAGGGCAGAGGAGATTCGGAGGTTAACGAGAGTGGTCGCGAGCATATGAGATTTGTACGTTAACGAGAACGGTCATAAGAGTCAGGAGAGAAACCGCGAAAATATTAAGTTCGCACAGTCATAAACATTGGCGATGAGTTGAAGCTATTCTATGGCAGAACTTGTTACTTTCGGACCGTTGTGAGCACGTGGCGGTAACTCGAAATACCAGTTACCGTAAAAGTAGTCATCGTCACGAGGGCTTTAATTCGCGTTAGGACGAAAATACTGTCGAATACAATCGCACACATCAGAACCGAGAGGCGAGCGTTCACCGGGACCTGGGCGCCTTCATGATCGGCCGAGCAGAGGGGGGTGCAGATGGTGCCATCACGCTGCGGTGCTACAAAGACGAGCGTCCGTTTGCCGACCCTCTAAGCTGTTGTGAAGTCAGCGCTCCCGGGCACCTGCGGCGTCAAGTGAGGCAACAGCGGATGTTATGGTATGTGACTAAAGACATTATCATTTCATTCATCATAAGTTAGAAGGAAGAGGATCAGTTGGACGTTAAATGTAGTAGTAGTAAGTAGTTAGTAGTAGTAAGTAGTTAGTAGTAGTAAGTAGTTAGTAGTAGTAAGTAGTTAGTAGTAGTAAGTAGTTAGTAGTAAAAGTAGTATTTAATGCTATTACTATTTGTTTGTATTATTATACATATAAAATCAACTTTCAATTGAAAAACTTAAATTGGAAACTAACCATTCATAAACTGGAAAATGCAGCTCATTCTTGATGACAGGGCATTCAAGAATCTCTTACTGGCGAATTAGTCATTGCAGTTTCGTCTGGTTTGATCAGCGCAACTCATATGTTGCCGTTTTAAATTTTAAAAGTCATTCATTACATCTAGTACTTCAATACTTGGAAATTGGGCCTCAAAGCGCCGTTGCATCTCCCGGCCACGTCTTCCGCCACCGCTCGGCAGTCTCCGCTGCCATCTCGTGCGCCGCGTGCAGCGTGGCGATCGCCGGCCTCGTGCGCGGGACGCGGGCGGCCTTGGGCTGGCGTGGCTGGCGCCGGTAAAGAACGGCGCGACACGGCGCCAGAGACGCCAGCGCCCGCGCCGAGGGGGCGGGGCAGTCGCAGCCAGAAGGACGCCCGCGACAGTTACTGCGCCGCCTTGCGGAAACCGCTTGCGGACACGGCGCCGGCGGAGAGACTGCAAGAGGACAAGTAGCGAGAGGACAAGTAGCGAGAAGACAAGCAGCGAGACAAAGCGAGAGGCTGCGAGACACACGGCGAGACGCGGAGAGACACGCGGCGAGACACGCAGCGAGACACGCAGCGAGACACGCAGCGAGACACGCAGCGAGACACGCAGCGAGACACGCAGCGAGACACGCAGCGAGACACACAGCGAGACACACAGCGAGACACACAGCGAGACAATCAGCGAGGCAATCAGCGAGGCAATCAGCGAGACAACCAGCGAGACAACCAGCGAGACAACCAGCGAGACAACCAGCGAGACAACCAGCGAGACAACCAGCGAGACAACCAGCGAGACAACCAGCGAGACAACCAGCGAGACAACCAGCAAGACAACCAGCGAGACAACCAGCGAGACAACCAGCGAGACAACCAGCGAGACAACCAGCGAGACAACCAGCGAGACAACCAGCGAGACAACCAGCGAGACAACCAGCGAGACAACCAACGAGACAATCAGCGAGAAACAAAATGAAAGATCCAGCGGGCGAAGTAGAGGGAGAGATGTGATTTTTGCAGCTGACGGTTAAAGTGTAGAGAAATGTTGAAAACAATAGCACGACATGGTGTTGTTAATAAACAGATGTTTAAGAAAAGTAAGAGGATGGTTACTTTGTGTCAACATCATAAGAGAGGAGAGGGACATGCGACAGTTCAGCAATACTTTTAATTATTTGACCACTCCTACAACCTTGCTCTATTCAACACTGATGGGCAATGTTGTTTGATATATATCACGGAAGACAAAAGAGAATTGGAAGAAAAGATGGATGAGCTGCAAAAATAAAATCGAAAGGACCATGAAAACCAGCAGGTCCCTTTCAAATTGTAATCGTCCTGAGACTGGAATTCCAAAATACATAAGCAGAAAGGCCCAAAAAGTTTTGCTTCAGAAGTCACTGTGTTCCATTTTCATTCGTCACTTTTTTTAATCGGATATAAAATTATTGGTAGTTGAGAATCAACCGTAACTCGTGAGACCAATTCAATATCATGCAGTCGAGAATATCTTTATGATACAAATAATGTATATCAATGTCCCAAACATTGCACTCAAATACGCAAGTCAAAATGGAACAAAGTTTCACGAAACGTTATGTATTTGAAAAAGACCCACGTTAACTTGGTCTGGAATGTCTCTGCGTCAAATGTCCACGTGTTGAGCTTCTCCCGAAAGGAAATTCGGTTGCGACGGCAAACTCACGGCAGCGCGCGGGGTTGGGCTCGTGAGCAAAGTCTCACGGCAGTAAGAGGAGGAGCCGCGACAGCCCCGATAAGCGCCGCGTGCTCGGGAACTTCGCGGGGGACTATTACAGTAAATACGTGAAGTATGCAAATTACCGCGAGTTTCGCTACGCCGATGAAAGGAAAGAAGGTTACTCCAGCCAACTCCCATTTTATGCAATGAGTTGAAAAGTATTCCACGAGGTTTCGTCATATACTACATTTAAGTTGTTGAATTCATGCGAATGCTTTCTTACATTATAGATACAAACCAAAGTTAAAATTTGCAAAGTTCGTTAAACGTAATTTCAAAATGCGTACAAAGTTTGATGGTTCTTACAAAGAAAGTATCTAATTTCATGCATAACTTTGCCTTAGCCCCATACTGTTTTTCTTTTACATGCGGAATTCAAGAATTTAAAGAAATTATACGTTGTTCTTTAACGCGAATTAGTTTATCTTGCGCTTATGCTCAAAACAGTTTTTTACTGTTCTTTCTGATAATCATTAAACCGCTAGTGATAAACATGTGGAGTGCCATGTTCTTTATAGATGAGACGCCACTGTAATGTGGAAGAGTTTTATTAAGACTAATAACTATTAAGAGTTTTGTAATGCTGATATTTAGTTTCGATTGCCCTGTACTTCTGTACAAATCGGTATAAAATTATATTCTCATTTCTTTTTCGAATAAGAACATTCACTCCCAACACACATGATAAATAATAAATTCACAGAACCCTTCGAATTTTGAAAGACTAAAATATAAGTTAGAATTCCACTTATTTTCTCGGATATGCGTGAATCACTAGTATTAGGACGGTCGTTACTTTGTCAAGGAATTTGGTATATTTCCCTCAGGGCATACTGCAGGTAAGAAATGAAGAATACAAATTTTCAGAGTAGTTAAATCGTATTAACCCGTGCTATGAGCATCAACAATTTTACACTTGAAAATGTTTATTTTTAACAAAACAATACTGGATAGGTTAACGCGCATCTTGGTTTCACAACGCTTGTTTTGGAGTAAAATTACAATAGAAAAAGATTATCTCCGCTGAAAATTTCCCATTTTGAGGGTAAACTGTAACTAAAAATACACAACTACCTAGGGCCGGTTTTACAAAACAATGGGTAAGCGTTTTCTCTGAAATAAATCCTGTTTACTAGAGAGTAACTTCTTGGAGCGTTTCACCACCTTTACTCGAGTATAACGCTTACACAAGAGTTAATACGAGAGTAACTCTACGGAAATCCGTTCAGTTAAGTGCGTAGTAAGTTTCATTTTTCGATGTATGTTTACCGTCGAAGTGTTGTTATGGCCCGACGATTGCGAATGATTGTATTTGAAGATGATTCCAGCAATGATTCGTAATATTATCATCTATCTAGTGTAAAGACAAAGGGTGCGGGAAACAATGAATTGGTTTTCCAATTATGACGATCGGGATTTTGTCACGAGGTTATGTTTGACCAAATCAGCACCTCTTGTTTTTGGAAGAATTGAAGCTGATTTAGAAACGAATAATTTGCATACTAATCAAGAAACAAAAGAAAAGTAAATACAAGTAGGAGAATAAATTCGTTAACTGTTATTTCCCCTGAATTATAGGTATCTTAAAGTTATAGGTAATCAGTCCAGAGTCCAGATCAAAACAGGTTAAGTCTATTAAAAACCATTTAAACAGTGTAACAACTTTGCAAGTTTCTTTTTCACCGATGTGGATACGAAATAAAGGTGGTAAATATACGATAACAAAAGGAAAAATAATAACTATAAGGACTAAAAGTACTTATTTATTTGTCATAAAACAGTAAAAAACTATGATGTATGGGGGTGAAGATCTGCGCACGTTTTCGTGAGTTCTATAATCCCTTCCCAACATTTTAAATATAAATAGTTGAAAGGTGAATAAAAGTTTACAAAAGAAAACAAACAAAATAATATTAAATATTTAAAAAGCGCGATATTAGCAACATTCGAAACGCTAGACATTTTCGTACTAATTCTATACATACGGAAAACTAAAACCGCCAAGAACTCCACAACAGAAATGAAAGGAAATAAACAGAGGTTCCCGTTGGTTCGCATTGGTTCACAGCTTCACTCTCGCCCACGGCTTCTTGAATCACTCTTTGAGTGTATATGAAAAATGCGTGTACAGCGGGGAGTAAGAACTCTGGTGTACGGACTCTCGAGTAAAATTACCCTACAGAAGCGTGGTGAAACGCTTATATTCTACTCGAGAGTAACAACTCTTAACTTTACTCGTCTGCTGGTGAAACTGGTCCTTAAAGAACATTTCACTACTGGACTACCTGGAGATATGAGGAATAACCAGTCATGTGGATATTCCAGAGTATTTAGATAACGAAATGAACTACATAACCAAACTACTCTAGTCACAGCTAACATGCGAAGTTGCCAAATGTGACTAAGATTACAAAAATTAGGACATGGTAGAACATCCTTGTGTGCAGATATATAAATAAGAATCAAAATTAATATCGAAAATGATATTTTCGTTATTCCGAACCACTGTAGACCACTGACATGAACATCGTGCAGAATGATTTCACGTCCTTCTCATTAAAAACTTCATTTAAAACTTGAAATAATTCTTATTTCTAGCTCAAGGCGCGCACTTTTAATACACACAATTTTACGATCTTACAATTGGAAAACAATCTACCAATTACTCGAAGAAATTTAAGAGCTTGATAGCACGGGTTAACATTACACCACTACCAATTTGCATTTCTCCATTTTTTGGCTTTTCTATTAATGAAAGGAGGAGGAAAGAAATTCCCATTAATCGACCACCCTTCCCTATACGAACCGTAGTGCCGTTTATTTTCGCATTAAATATCACGAAAGATTCCATTCAAAGTTTCACGAGAAGTCTAGAATAATTTTGAACTTCTGCACCTTAACTGTATTTGGGCCTTAAGTTCGTGACGAACAATCAGTCTTTCTCTTATAGGATTTCTATAATGAAATATTATTTTCATTGTACTACAGCTGATCTCTTCTCTTCAGAAACAAATTACTTTGACAATCCGATTTAATTATCTATATATCTCACAAGATAACTGTTGGTCGACTCACGAGAATACCAGTCAACTAAGCTTGAAAGCGTGAACTTGCATATTTCATAATACTTAGAAGACCTTTCTAAAGAAAGACACACTTAAATTTTGGACGTCCCAAAATAATCTTCTAAATCATGCACCGTGATGTCCTTAAATATCGAAGGATCAATAGCAAGAGCCTATTCTCTCCGAAATTCGTGAATATGATGCAGATGCTTTGCAGAACAGAAGGGATGATTAGCGTCTTTCAGATATTTCGCAAAGCAGCATCAGTTTGGCACGTTTCTTGGTTTTCTGCAATAAAGAAATCAACTGTGCTCAACATTATAGAAAAATCGTTATTTAGTGGGGAAACTTTTGTTCTAAGTGGAGCCATTTTTTTGGCTCCCTAAAACGGTGTTTTACTCTGCATTGAACGTCTACCTTGTGTCCTAAATTAATTAAAAGTTTTGTTAGTAAAATAAACTATTTTTTATGTGTCAAATTTATTGTGTACCAAAAACATAAGTGTCCATTTTAATAGAAATGTACAATTTCATGTTTAGAACAAAATAACATTAAGTAAACTCTATATTGAAAATAGTGATTTCAAGACATTAGAGACATTACCTTTGGAAGTTTTCGGTGGAATTGGAAGCAGAAGCACTGAAAAAGTGCTACATCTACATGGTCTCATTTTTTATATTCTTCTGCAATATTTACTCTATCCATCTTCGGAAATGGAGATTTTATTTAACATACAGAGATATTTCAGAATTCTAACGATAAGACAAAAACATACTACATTAGCTAGTTATCTCGAGATACTTTTTTTGTGCCCCATTCTCCCAGAGAAGGGTACACGTACGTGCCATCTCTTTATATGCTTCTACATTTCGTTGTAAGTCAAGGGTGGACCATTATTATGCAAATTCTCATTGCGAACTTGGGATGTACTTTTTTTATTTTAAAAAAGCAGAAAAAATGAAGATCAATACAAATAAAAATGTAAAGAAATGGCCACAGGAAAATTCACGAATTTCATAGAAAATCTCTCATCAAAACAGTTATAAAATAAAGACGGCTTCGTGACAAGAAAGCTTTAAAAGCGGACTTGGAGAAGAGTTGAACCTCCTGCCTCTAGGTGAAATTTTCGACTCGTTCAACACTGCACTCCCTGCTTTCGTGAAGAGAAAGAAGAAAAAAAACATTAGTTGGAGGGATATGGTGAAATTAGGGGAAGGGTCTCTGAATTTTATGTTGAATAGCTCACACAGAGAGAGACCGTGTGACTAAATTGTCACTAAACGAACATAGTTATTTCCGTCTCTTCAGGTTATGTATAGCGAGGAATTCAAACATATCCTGGAACGTACGGGTATCAACGCACCCGCCGGTGAATCGATTGTAGCGATCGACGTTTGAGCTTTGTAGGTGTGTAGCGCATACAGGAAGGTTAATTCGCCATCCACGTTCCACACATCATTATTTATGTTGTCTAGGTAGAAATTATTTTATATCCAGGCGTTTGAAATCTCTTCTTTCTCAATACTATTTTCATCTGTGCGCTCCGCGACAATCCCTTCTAATTTAGGTTCAAGGTTATTAAAAAAAAAGCATTTACTGCTCTGTCTTTCGTAGGCATCGCTTTAACAAACGAAACAAATTGGCCAATAAACATAGCAAAAAAAAAACAACAACAAAAAACAAAAACAAAACAACACACAAAAAACAAACAAATAAAAACGGTGAAATATGTGGCTTATTGTTGTACCTCAGTTTTACGAGTTTTATGTACACAACTGCATACAAACCAAACATTATTTAAAATCGCAGACATGCACATTTTTTTCTATAGATACGTGGGAAAAAATATCAACTTACGAGATTCATGAACTAAGTCCAAGTAGCCACATTAGATGAGATTACTTATTTTGAAAAAGGTTAAATAAACACAGCACTTAAAATACTCACTGTTCACCGGCATCCGACAAGTACGATAAAGATCTCGGGCAGGGCATAGAATCTGCAAAGTTGGCGACCCTGTTACAGAACTATCGGTGAACACTCTACTTTTCCTCTAAAATACTAAGAAACGTTGGGTTTCTTTATAAACACTCTCGAGCTGTATTTGTAAACCCTGTCACATAGTTGTACCTTTTGATGTTGCGGAGCAGCAGCATTTTTAAATTAAAGAAAATACATCAGTCTTTTTACATTTCTGCCGTAAAAGAATAGGCACGCCATAGACGGAGGAGGTTTGTTTTGCATCGTTAGAAGAAAATGAAAATCTCGCTACCCTCGGCACGCAAAACGCACGTATATCACCCCAAACGTCATCGTCCTGAGACTGTAAACGACATCGCATACCGCGACAATGCTGTAATAAATGAGCAAGTCTAGTCGTTTGTTAGTGCTTCTACACATCTTACCTTGACATTTTATGAGCCTGCCTACAACTCGTTGCCCCCGATCCAAAGTGTAGAAATCGATTGCACGTACTTGTGCCCGCCGCGCGGTACGTGAGCAGAGCGAATAATCTACGATGTGACCTACACATCACACTGCGTAAAGACGGAAATAGTCAACGCCCCTTCATTATGCAAACTACTCTAGAAATGCAAAAGACCTTCTGGAAATGGGTCCCGCCGCCTCGTAACTCAAATGTCAAGAAACACGCACCACAATTTGAAAGACTGAGCACAAGTAGACAACATTAGTATGTTTGCAATGGTCTATCCGAGGTTTAGATTGAAGTACCTGCATAGGGCCGTAGGGGCGTTTCCGTTAAATCCCTTTTAAGTTTCCATGTTTTGAAGTAGTTATTTACATTTTTAATTTCAAGAATTATTTTCTTACAATAACGTAACGCTTGACAGAAAATTGTCTCGAGACTCGACTCACAAATCGAGGGGGGGGATGACAGCAGTCTCGGAGACTAGCCCCCGCACGTATTCGAGACTGCAACTGTCACAAGTGGACGTATTCATGCGTGCTCTCGTGACTCATTCTCCAGTGTACCATCAACTTTGGAATTTTGTTATCAGTTCTCGGAGACTACAGGTATTTCATTCTTGGGTGTAATTTTCATTTCGAATTCTGGGTTATTATTTTATTTTTGGTTCATTATTTTCTTTAATGAGCGATAAGATTATGCCATATAGAAGGGAGTAGACTGACGAAGTGATGGAGTTAATCCATCCCAGAGGAACACGAGTTTTTGTGGAATGTAAAACATGAATTGTATAACGATAAAAGAAACACAATAAAAAATGAGTATGTTTGACGAATTTACAACAAATTGCAAACTGCACTCTAGACAACGAATAAAATTTCTGAACAGTTATGCATCTGCCAACCGCAACTCATTACGGTTATTACGAACACTGTTCGAATTCATTTCGTCGCCCCACCCATTACTCATTTTTCATTTTCCTGCTTCTTCGCAATTTTATCGCAATTATAAAAGCTAAGGCCTGACGTAAATCTATTAGGGAAAAAATACTAAACAGAAACAAACTGAGGTCAAATCGCACAAATGACAGCGAGTCGACTCAAGTGGACAAAAAAATGTTCCTGATCTCGAGACTGCAGTGACTGTATAAGACTGGTCACAAGACTCTCTCGAGACTTTATCTCAAGTGAACACGTACTTTAATTAAGAAGTTAGAAGCTTCACTCACACTAATTGCCTGCAGCATCACTTCTCCTGAACAAAACAACACAAAATGGGTTTCCAAAAAGTAGCTCGCACACAGCTTAAATAAACACTCTTGTATAACACTACAATTATTTAAATAATTTTACAACAAATCTTTATTAATAACATAATATAGAATAAATGCTAAACAGTACTTTACAAATCAAGAATATGAAAAAAATTGCCGTTCCATGCCGCAACAAGAGAATAGCAAATATTCAATGACGGGTGGCCTCTTCCTTGCAGCCTTGCTGACGCATAATGCCAGCTCTGTCGTAAGCTGTGACGGACCGTGAATGAGTCCTTCGGTAGGTGCAGTAAGATATTATGCGGTAAATATTTAAATTTTCAGTCAAAATCTAAACTCGTTGTTTTTGGATTTTCCTCGGATCGTGGACACCGAAGGAAACCAGACACCTCGTACATGACCGGACGCAACTTACTTTTTATTCTATTTCTGTGCGCATAAAAATTAGTAATACAGGTTACAGATTTTCGTAACGGCTTCGGGAAATAATTTAACTTGAAGCTCCCGTCCGAACAATTTAGGTCCAGAAATCGTTATGGGTAACTAACAAGACAGGTCTTTACAAATATTTCATTTGCAGGTTTTGATTGCGTTTATGATTCTAGCTCCCGTTTTGTTTTACTGTACGTTTGATTTACTGACGGAATAACGAGTTCGTGTCACGAGTTCACAGGAAAATTGTGTATTTATCTCTTTCGTCAATGGCAGATGAACGTCAAAATCTGCGACTGGTGACAGATTGCCTTTCGAATCAAGATTTTTGTTTGATTAAAGATATTTAGGGCTTGGAATTAACATGAACCCCCTTCTCTTGAAGATTGTATCAATGGGACAATAGTACGTAATACTTAAAAACATAACACTGATGTATGTAATGTGAGTTGTACTATTATGAAATAAAACAATGTGTCCTAAATTGATGCCTTTATCTGAACATATTGCTTCAATAAAAACGGCGATCTGCAAAACAATCTGATTCAATATATTTCCCTCCGGTATTCCTATATTATCTTATATCACTCTCCCTTACGTGTAGGTCATCGCCACCATCATTCAAGCTTCAAATATAAACCTGCATATTTAAGTGATCATTTTTACTCCAGCTTCAATGACGTAGAACATAAGAGTGAAGACTATCTTTCCGTCTTTTACGCTATCCGAGGACAAAGTTTGATCAGAAAATTTAATGCCATTTTTGAGAAAATTTTGAAAATGTTTTTGAGGCTTCTTGTAAAGTACCCTCCAAAAATGAAAATATGCGTTTGAAATTCCCAAAACCTCGAGGTCTTTCAGGTCGATCGGGGAATATCATTTTGAAGAAATACGGCTGAATGGTTTAGGCGATACAGATGACTACGGACAGAGACCGCGACAGAGACATACAGAGACCGCGACAGAGACATACAGAGACCGCGACAGAGACATACAGAGACCGCGACAGAGACATACAGAGACACCGACAGAGACATACAGACAGAGACATACAGACAGAGACATACAGACAGAGACATACAGACAGAGACATACAGACAGAGACATACAGACAGAGACATACAGACAGAGACATACAGACACAGACAGAGACAGACAGACAGAAACAGACAGACAGAAACAAACAGACAGAGACAGACAGACAGAGACAGACACAGACAGACAGAGACAGACAGAGACAGACAGACAGAGACAGACACAGACAGACAGAGAGAGACAGAGACAGACAGAGACAGAGATATACAGAGATATACAGACAGTTTTACCATCAATCGATTCTTCGGAATGAATAACCCACGAAACATGGATTCTGGCTACACCACGTGTTACAGGAAGTAATTTATTATATATAGCGACATTATTTATCCACTTTTTTGTTACCAAGGCAATAAGAGTTTTTCTGCCGAAGAATCGCCGTCTTCCGGCGCACGATTACATAACTTTCTCTTCTTACGATATAAGTGTAGTAAAAAACAAGATCTTACGAAGGGCGAGAAAGTAAAAACGAAAACAGCGGCGCGCCAGCTCCTGAGCCGAGCGGAGTGTGGAGCAAGTGGCTCCGGGTCAATCGGGTGCCCCCGGCGCCCGAACGCCCCACCCCCGCGCCGCCGCCGCCGCCGCCTGCGCCGTCGCGACGGAGGGCGCCGCGCCGGCGAAGAGCTGGCTGTTTGCGTTCGCCGGGTGCTCCGCCGCACGGAGCCCCGGGCGGACCGGGAGAGCGACCTGATGACGGTGAGCCAAGTGCTTAGGGGGGCGGGGCCGCGAGAAAGAGCAAGACGCTGTGGCCTGGAGACACGCACCGCTCCGCGTAGAAGCGCCTTCGAACAGCGGACCATACCCCCCCCCCCCAAATGTGAGGTGTACAAGAAACAAGGAAGAAATAAATTGCAACTTTATGTTCATGTTTGTAATATTTTCTTGGAACAAGACGTTAAATGTGACGCACAAAAAACTTAAATGATACATTTCAATCATTCATTTAATTATGCCTGATCTTGCAAAATATATTAAATGTCACTTCTTTCTCCTGTTATGGCCAAATTACTTCACTTTCTCTTCTGCCCACAACAGAATTTGCAGATTGAAAAAAGAAAGATTTTGTCAAGAAAATTCAAAATGATCTGACTAATTTCTATTATGTAATAGTAAAACCATTAAATTGATTGGTATTTTTTTATGAGTTTATACACTAAAAATACATAGTTAATGTTTACTTTCTTGCCGTTTTACGCACGTATATAAATATGTAAGAAGAGAAAGTATTGTAATGGTGCACCGGAAAAAGGTGAATTTTCGCACAAAACTCCACATGCCGGGTCTTGCAAAAGTGAAAAAATCTTATACGTGTATACATAGTAACTTATTTCCTCTAACAAATTGTGTAGTCAGAATCCATGTTTTGTGGTGATACCGAAAAATCGATAGACGGCAAAATGTCCATCTGTCCTTCCGTATATGGTCAACGCTAGCGCCTAACCCGTGCAGCCAATTTTTTCCAAAATTGGTATCCTCCAATCAATCGGGCTGAAGATGCGGCTCCTCAAATGTGAAACCTACATTTTAATTTTGAGGCATACTTTAATTAAGCGTCTGGGACATTTTCAAAAAAAAGGGTCAAATTTTTTAAATTAATTATGTTGTCGGATAGCATGAAGTGCCCTTAAGAGAATTGAACACGACTCATTTTCGTTGAAATCCCTGATTTTTCGAAAGTTGCAACTTTCGATTTTTTGCCGTTTTTCTACAACTAAAGCGAAAGGAGCGCCAGTCGCATGATTCAAGTTCAAATAATTAAACGCCAAAAGAAAACGATGTCTTATCGGACAAGCAACATAATCTCGCATTACAAAACAACATTCGCTTCTGATTGTGTAAAATTAATCTCAGAACACTTACCTCATCAAGACGAAGGTTCGCAGGAAATTAGCCCATCAACGTAAACACTTTGCATATACTTACATGAAAAAAATGTTACTTTAGTGACACGCGTAATTACTTCTATTTCGTGTGCATACCATTCGCAACGCGGGAGGAAACTTCTCGAGCACTGATCGTTTATTAGACAATATCATATCATGAAACGCCGCCAACTGCGTGTTTCACACTACAAACAAATTATCAGGCTCAACGAAAACCGACCTGATCCATTCAGAGCAATCAATCATCCTTTTGGCTTGTACACACCAAATCTCAGAGCGCATACCCGATCACGTTCGATGAACGTGTGCCGTTTCCAGGAAACGAGCCAATCAACATAAACAAGGCGTTGCAATGTGACCGGCGCTGGCATCGGGGTGTCGGTGTTGGGAATGCGCACTTAAGAGCAGCGGCTACGAGCGGTGCGGCACGGGCCACTTCAACAACGCGCTCGTTCGCGCGGTACAGCTGCACTTCCCGGCGCATTCACCCATTAGCGCAAACGCGCGATTCCATCTCGCCTGCAGCTCCAACAGACCCAATTCCCGACCATTGTATCCTGGAGGCACGAGGTTATTGGAAGAGACCAGTTTCTGTGTGATTCGATATTCAAGACGAGGTCGTTACCCTCTTGGCGCTATTTTGCATGGCGTATTTTGTTTGTGGTTCTGTTCCCTCTGAGGTTTAACGAACTTCATTTCAGAATTTAGTTAAGCTCCATTTCATTTCATTTTGATTAAGCTCCTTTCGCAGACTTAACGTCTCAATATCTAGTAGTGAACTATTATTTCTAGTATTATTACGACGATTTTACAATTTAGCTCAGAGACATTATTCCTCTAGGTTCTT